>OX402528.1:23549176-23922800 GCA_948098885.1 Drepanosiphum platanoidis
TTCGAGGAAAATATAAATGATCGAATTCTAAAAATGAAATGGCAGACTAAATTCGAATTATATGATGAATGTTTTAATAAAGTATACTATATTGAAATGAATTGTTTGAAATTTTTAGTAGGAAAAATTAAATCGTAAATAAAAATGAACTCCGACGTGTCCGATAGACTTAAAATACTTATAACTTATAACTTATAAGTATATACCGGTACATACATAAATATAACGTGTATGGGAGTTTTAGAAACGTTAGTGTGTGCATAAAATAAATATCTATTGAGAGAGAATGAAATAGAGTTTGCATGTTATCTATAGAGATTGACGACTGAGTAAAACGAATACTATTACTAAATAATAGTAATAGAAACTATTGACGGTTTAGTTGTACACACTATATATTATAATGTATCGATACAAATGTTGACAAATGGTTCACAACGTAAATGTTGACAAACACATAAGTACATCGAAGTAATAAAACTTTTGATTTTAACTGTTTTTAAAATGACCACCTATTAAATATTAGGTTTACTCAAATATGTCAGACGGAAATATTAAGGTGAGAAATTACTAAATTAATACCTAAACAGTTTAATTAAAAATAAAATTTGATTTATATATTATAAATAATGATAGTATTCTGATATTTTCTGTGTATGATATAGATATCATACGCGCATATAATCATCAAAATAATAATTAGAATATGAAGTTTATGCAACTGCAAGCATTTAATTTACGGGTTGTGTGTAAATACTATAATTATAATATATTATATATATCAAATAATATTAATAATATCATATTATTATATGTGTTTGGACGAAATAAATAAAGAGTTCATTCAATGTAGTAGAAATACATTTCTATAAACTGCTTGGAATATAATACTATTTGATAATATTCCTCCTAATTCAATCAAATTTAATTTTTAATATACGATAAAAACTAATTAAATACGTAAACGAAATGTAATGGTAACCGAAAACGTGTAGTGCTTATTAAATGTTCTTTTATAATATACCTCTAATCGCAAAAGATTGAAATTATTTGTAGAAACTCGAAATGAATCAATTTAAAATCAATAAAGTCATAACCGCAATCAACATCGGTTTACTACACTATTAATTTGTTAAATTATTTGTGCATTTACTCGTTAGTAATGATTATAAATAATGCCTATGCAAAACAGAAAAAGACGCCTACGTATAATGACGAGTATGTACCAATACGCATAATAATGTATACAATATGCGATAAGTCGCAGGGGTACCTTGAAACGTAATACATCCAATAATGTTTGTAAGCTACATGGACAGGTCAAGTCAAATTTCGTATAATCGAATCGCACTCCTATCAGAAGATGAGACGAATCCCCAAGAAAGCGGTAATCAGCAAACATTCAGACAAACACGCGCGCGTCATGCGAATCGTCCATAGCATTTCAAATAAGACAGTGATGTTATTGTGACTATAATCGGAAACGGTGTTAAAAAGAAGAGAGAGAAAAAAACCAAATGAGTTACATATTCCGT
Source organism: Drepanosiphum platanoidis (assembly GCA_948098885.1). Classification (NCBI taxonomy): domain Eukaryota; kingdom Metazoa; phylum Arthropoda; class Insecta; order Hemiptera; family Aphididae; genus Drepanosiphum; species Drepanosiphum platanoidis. The sequence goes on from OX402528.1 coordinate 23,550,712, forward strand.
ATACAACAATAATACGTTATAATAACCTTGTCGACGACGACGGTGAGACGACAACGACCGAGACGATTATAAAACGAGTGAGTACGCGTACGATAGGAGCTCGTCTCCGAAACGAAATACTACCACCGCGTCTCGAGCCAACGCTGAACTCCGGGAGAACTCCGGGCGCACGCACAAAAAAATACAAGCCGCCTCTAACTAAACGCACATTTTTTTTTTCGTTTTACACGACACCACGTCGCGACGTAACGTCTTATCGATAATATACTAAACGTCGAGTACGTAACGCGAACACATTAGAAATTGTATTATATTTTTGTTTTTGTACTCACGTGATATGCATGTGTGATAGGTCCGTTCTGCCGACGACGTGCCGCCGCGGAGACGAGCGGCGAAAAATATTACTGTCGGACGTCTTGCGCAATGAGACGAACGAACAGAGATCGATCAAAAAAAAAAACTACGCACACTCGCCGACGACGGTAATATTAATAAAATTAATTTTACTATTATTTGAACCCCGCGGGAAAAACAAAAAAAAAATAATAACACGCTCGCGCGCGAAACGACGGACACGGACGACGACAACGCGCGACGTTCAACGAGAGACTGACGAGGCGCGGCAGCTGGGCGGCGGTACTCCGGTACCGCGGCGGCGGCGGTGCGGAAGCGGGAGGGCGGCGGCGGCGGCAACTGCGCGGTAACCACAGCGCCGTGCGCCGTCCGATCTGCCTCGGTCCGCGCGACTCCCCTCTGGAGCGGCGAGACTAGGAACCCTCGGCTCGAAGAATTCGGTTCGGACCGCGATTATCTACAATAGAGATAACCGTAATCCGGGCGCATTCCAAGAGCCGAATAACGACATCGCTGACCGGGCGATTTTCGATATTTTCGACATATTCTTTTATATATAATTGATAAAAACAATGCCGGACGACTGTTTGGCACGCGACTCGCGGGTAATAAAAAAAATATTTCTCATGATATTTTCTAACCGATTTTAATTTGTTTCAAATAAATGTATTTAATAATAATTATTTTAGTCGTAAGATTGACATTGTGATTTAAAAGTATTGTTGTTCAAAGAAAAAAACCCGTTATATTACAATAGTTATAAACCGAGCGGTCGAATGTACGATATTATATTTTACAGTTTAAACTCGTAATATATAAAAACACAATGTGTTGTTTGAAACAATAATCATGACCAATAACTTTGTCGATTTTTTCGAAATATTGAGCATTTTCAGTAAATAATTGAAAAATTAGGGTTCAAGTAAAGTGGGGGGGGGGGGACATTTGAATTCCACGAAACACAAATTGTTTTCTAAAGGTGACGTGATAGTAAAACGTTCGAGAACTACTGTATGAATACATGACAAGTCACCTGCATTTACGAATAAATAATAATTTACCTCGGATTATTTTTATTTTTTTACTTCGAAATGAAACGATGAAACCACCGACACTACCTACTACCTTGTGAACAGGGTTTTAAACCAGTAATTTGTTTTGTACGTTTTATAATCTCAACAAGCACATAAAACCGTTCGCACCCAAGGTACATAATAAATCTCGCATTTATACTTGATATATAATAGTTACATAAACCTCTAATAAACAGTTATATTTTAAAATTAAATCCAAATCTAAAAAAAACTATTCTAACAAGCGCTACTCATTAAAATAGGTACATTAAATAAAAAATGGTACTCTTGTTCGAGCAATACATAGTATTATAATATTATAAATATTATCTATTTCTATAAAATATTTATCATCAGTGGTAAATAGTACCATTTAGAAATTTCAGTTCAAAAGAAATAAGATAAACACCTATGGCTAACTTTTATACATAATATTATTGACTTATAAAGATCTTAGAATAAAGAATAATTCGATGATAAAAAAGAAAAAAATTGGTTACCAACGTTTGTTGCTCGATAAATGATCGACACCCCGCGATTATACTCGTACATATTATAATAAATACAAAACAATGAATCAATTGACCTGATTTTGAAAACAAAACGAATTATCCATTAGAACATCGATGCTATTGATAATAAAATAGTATTTACCTATTACAAATTTTTATTTTATGTATAGTAAATAAAAAAAATAAGATGACAAAATTAGCAACAGTATAGAAAAATCTATTATTTTACAGATTTATAATTAAATCGTTGAAAAAAACATCAACTTATCGATATTTCAAATGACATCATAATACTGAATTTATCAAGATTTAGTTTTAAACCAATCTAATTTGAAATTGAATTTTAAAAATAAATATTATTTTAATTTTAAGTAATAATAATTCCTTAGTTAAACTAAAACTGTTCATATTTTCCCTTCGTACAATGAAAACGATTTTTTTTTAATTTAATTAGAAAGTTTTAAATGATCAAAAGAATATTAAAAAAAAAAAAAAAAAACGAAATATGCAAAGCGAAAATTATAAGAATACACACAATTTGTCGGTCTAATATTTGTACAAAATGAGAGTTGTTGGTATGGGTAAAAGATAAACCGACCTGTTCGTAACGAATAACGCCCTACGATTTGTTTACCTAATTTTAGTGAAGCGAAAATTGTGTAATCTCTCGTATACTACTCGTACATGCCCTTGTTAGACAAGTAGGTACACAGTATTTGGCACACGTTCAAAAGTTCCATCGCCGTCCAGTCGCACGGTCTTGTACTAGACAAGAACACGTGTGGAATGCAATTATTAGTCTATCTATACGCCGAGAATAAAATTTCTCCCGATAATTTTACTCGCCAAAACCTCGTCTATATAAGGTATACGCACTTTTGAATAAAACTACCGATAAGTTTCCCGGGTCCTTGTCGTCAAATCAAAGCGTATTGCAAAATAAAAATACATTAGACTCGTTGGCTGCGTGATAAACTATTTGACAGCAAGGATTTATAACAGGCGGCCACGACGGAGCGCTTTCGAAACAGATTGATTTCAGGTCATTACGAACCGATACAAGACTTAATCCCATCATAGTCTCATTTGTAGATCATATTTCATTTGGTCGTAGTAGGCGGATTTTCGTGTCCGCCGTAGTCTTTAAACCATCGGAAAATCAAAAAATATTTATCACACTGTTGCAGCACCATTGAACGAAATCGTAAAACGAAAATTAATTATTTTTGAATTTTCCTAACACGTGTTTTACACTTACGCGTCATTAATAATATCAACGCTAATATCATACATTTTTAAAAAAAAAGAAAAAAAGCAGCCGGAAATGTGTTTGATAAATACAAAAAAACGTAATTTAACTTTAACGCGAAACAAGTTAAAACCTATGTAATGTTAAATATAGAATAAACAACAGAATTACAACAATGTCGAAAAAATTTGACACGTGATATTTTACCCCGTAAATACATAACTAATTATAACATAAAACTATGTTACAAAATCACATTTATTTTTATTACCTAGGTACCATGTAAAAAGAGATATTTTCATAAATCCAAAACTACTTTATTATTTACAAAACTCACGCAATACTGTAGTGCCTGTAGCTAAATGAGAACTACTCAAGAAAACCGAAAACATGTAAATATCATCCAAATTTATACACATGACTCAAACACTTGAGTTCCTATATAGCGTGCTTGAATACCATTAAACATGTACGAGGTATTTTTTTTCCAAATGTTTTATTTTAAAATTATAACTCAGAAATTGGAAATTAGATACATATTTTCAGAAAAAGAATATATAAAACATTCTAAAGAGTATTCGTGTTGGTAATAATTTATAGGTTTATGAATTATGCAGTGGTTTACTACGGTGTCTGGCGCGGAACGACCTAATTGTGACATAAACTCCTTGAACTTTTTTCAGTTTTTCAACAATCGTTATGTACCATTTAATAAATATCATTTATATTTATCAGAAGTTTCTAAGGAATTATCATATTTTTTTTTTTTAAGTGTTTTATATAAGTTTATATAAGCATGTTGATCTGGTCATAATAATAATAATAATAATAATAAAAGTCATATATAATGGGAAAACGAATAGATATATTAACAACAATGTTCATATATACATGAACACTGAACATACGAGTCGGTTTCATAAAATACATTTATAATACACTTATCAAAGAAATATGATTTTCCGCCGTATTTGTTAAAAAATGTTAATTAAGTCGTTCAACTCATGACTTAAGTGATATTAAACATTTAATTATAATTTAAATATTCTCACACTTAACATACTATTTTGAAGAGCATTCATATTTTAACCTCATTCCAAAATTACGACAACGAATTATGATACTTTAAGAGAGACTGAAGATTATTTAGTAATTTGTTAAATCTATTAGACTTATAAAATATTCATTGATAAGATAATGATTGGACAGGAATTCGTATCCTCCTCACCATTAAATTTGTTGTTTAATCGTATTTTCAACAATAAATTTGTTATTTGATATTGACAAAAAAAATAGTTGGTAATAGTAAAATTTGATGAATAACATAAGACTGAGTATAACATTGATCTAATTATATAGCGAATTAATACCAGAGTCCATAAAATTATTCTCTCAACACAAAATATGAATAATGGTGCAACGTACTAAGTGCACAGTAATAATATCTACCTGATATCTTTATGCACGTGGCAGCGGTAGGCTGAAAAGTGATCTAAAACGCAGGCTCTATAATTAAGATGGCGGTGTCCTGGGCAATAATTAAGCTTTTGGTTTTAACACCCTAACCGGTAACTAATTGTAGTAGACGAGAAATATTAATAATAACATATATAACATACTCATAACTATATTTTATTATGTAATGCTTTATTAGTGTTTTCGTCGAAATATTATAAGAACAGTCGCCAGGATAAAATCGTACCATAACACGATTTTGTAATCGGAAAGAAACATCTAATAAAAAAAAAAACAATTTTTTAAACTTGATGGAATGGTATTATTCATTGTATCATTAAGAAAACGTATTACTATTTCATTTTATAAATTTGGCGATTATATTCTATTTCGAAATATATATATTTAATATTGTATATTAATTTAACGTTGTATAAAATAAAAGGTTATTCGAAATAATCGGATAATTAATATTTTAAAAACAAATATGTAGGCACCACGGTAAATTTAAAAAAATAAAAGCAACTTAGTCGATATTAGATTTTACAAAATTGTTTTAATTTTAATAAACCAAGTATTATAATATGCTATTTGTATGTTATGAATATTATTTTAATAGTTTATCATACTCGGATGATAAATAAACGATTTAAAATATTATCGAATAAATTATTTAACAATATAGCAGATATTATGTTATACTATATTCGGTTAATTTCATCAAAAAAACGAGAACAAGCAAATTTTCCGCCACTATAGTAAATAATTAACATAATGATATTGTATTAATACGTAATACTATACATTTTGAATTAATGAAATACTGTTTTTTCTATTAAATATAGGAGCTTATACCTATTGAGAATTAACGTCCTTTAATACATACTTTTATAAATAATAAACGAATACGTGTATAGGACCTATACACTGTATAGTAATTTTGTACGTCAAATTAAATTAAAAGAAATAATAATATTGACCATCTTTCAGAAGATCGTTTTCAGAAGGTCAACATAAAAAATAAATAATCAAAATAAAAATAAAAAACTTAATTAAAAAAAAATAAATTCAATTAGATACGGATTATTTATGTAAAATAATTTACCTACTATACTATCGAAGTGATATATAATACACTTTATGTTTCATTATTTTGAAATTATAAAAAAATATCAAACGTATTGTTGTAAATTTATGATTTATATAGTCTAATGTTTTTGTACAATATACTTGTATACTTTTTTTCCAATAAATAAAAGAATTATAATTATAAAAAATCAAAATTAAATCTCGATCGTGTTTGCTTGAAATTAAAAGATCAGTTAGAATAAAATGTTATCTTGTTTGAAATATTTAAATGAAATAGTTTGGTATATCGTACGAGAAAAATATATTCATTTTTATTACAATTTTAGAGGATGCAATAACGGCACCGATATCTTGGTACCGCTGACATCACGATTATTATTAATTGTCTGCGAATAGGTTAGATTCATTGTTTGAAATTGTCAAATATTCGTGATTTATCTTGCTAGTTATACAATAATATCGTTACCTATCAAGTAATAGTTTTTACTATGTATTTCTGAAATATCTCCAAATAATAACTCCTATTAATCATATTGAGACGAGTAAAAAAAGATTAACTTTCCCATTTGATGAATAACAGCTGCTATTAATTAGTCGCGATTATGAGTTTTCTATTTAGTTTGACATTTTAAATGGCAAAATATACGATTATTAATGGTCAATTTTAAAACTGTATGCAATAAGAAAATCGTTGGAATATTGTTAACTGTATAATATCGGCTTTATTAAAAATGATGTACTCTGCTTAAATGGAAATACATTTGAAGAAAAATTATAAACCCATATTATTTTTACTTTCGAAAGTCGTATTATTATTGATTCAGAAATAAATACTATAAAAAAATAAAAGTTATTTCGAGTTTGCTTCAAAAAAAAAAAAAAAAACTGAAGACAATAATTCTAAAATTATTAAACTATTGATATTTGTGTTGTCGAAAAAAAATAAAGCGCGATCGATACGAAAGTTAGACGATAATTCGCTATGGAGACAATACGCTTCTGCGTTTCTTGTTGAACACGATCCTGCGTGTACCCCCATGCATATACATAATACGTAATTTAAATAACTACATATTGAAACTTCAAATAAATTTTCATGACAATATTTGTGAACGTTTTTCTTTCTTTTTTGTAAATATGTTAATAAACTATCCGCAAGGACAAGAATATTAAATACAAAAGAAAAGTTGAAGTCACGCTATATATCAAAGATATACATATATACGTAAGTATGAGTATAATAGCAAAAAGCTAAATTGATATCCATATTGCCTAATAATAACATGAACATCAAAGTCAGCTTAGCATTATGAGCTAAAAAAATAAATAGGTGTGTAAATAATAACAGAAGCAAATGGCCGGAAATCGGAAATACCAGGTAACGGCCTGACACCAATAATAAATTATCGTGGTTTCTTACGAGCCTTGCCGATGTATCCCACCGTGATGGAAATCAGCGTTTCAATTTAGGTTCAGCAGACCCTGACATTTAAACCATTAAAATGCTAAACAGATATTAAAGAATAAAAAATTAACTAACTCGTGCATAGTATACACACTGCAGTATACTTTGCGTCGTATAAGCACAACAGCGTTACTCAGAATTAAATTTCAGAGAAGGTACCAAGACAATAAGGATTAAACAAAAAAAAAAAAACCAATATTATCAATCGTATCAAATCACGGGGCAAAAAAATAAAAATCGCTTTTACCGATTACGTATTATAAAGGAATTTATACTATATAGGTAGTATATATTATATCTCGACGATCGCGGGGTTTGGTTTTAATGTTTATTTTATTTATAATACGAGTATATACTATATTATCACCCGGACGTTGATTAAATTTAAACGAAGGAAAATTGCAAGAAATCGGTAAGCTTTCCCTCGAACACGACAATATACTCGTATATATATAGTGTATCGGCGGACTCGAGATTCGTCCCAATATACCGGAGCTAATAAATAAAATTAAAACGTCACAATGTCCACACATTCTGTAATCGTGTCTCAGAACTCTCATTATGAACCTGAACGCGTGACCCGAGTATCGTTACATCGGACAAAATGGCGAACAGCCTACTTAATACACCTTATTTACGTGTCAGAAAGACAAAAAGACAAAAGCCGAACAAACAACAACGCATTTATAACAACACGGATACTACGATTTTTCTGAAAGAAATGAGATGTTCGACGAAAGAGGAAATAACCACCGGAGGAAAGGGAAACAATTTACCGCGCACGCCCTTCACGCTTAGCCTCTAAATATCGTTGAAGAATATTATTATATGACTGGAGGAAGAGTTAGGTATATTAAAAACGATGGAAATAAATAGATATGAATCCGAAAGAAAGAAAGAAAAAAAACATTCGTGTTCGCCGACAGGGTTCACGACAGACAGCCAGTTTGGTGCATCGGAAACGACCAATCTGCACCATCTCGTTTTGAAACGTTTCTCAGTCATTCATTGGAAAGCGATATTTTATAATCATGTGCCGGCAAAATACCTATACAATATGAGCCCCGAAGGAAACATAACGCCTTATGTGTCGATAACGATATTTCGCGATATTTTATTGAAATATTATAATTTGAATTTAGTGTTTTTAGGTATTTGGAATTTCATATCGTTCATCGTCGGCGTTACTTGTGGCTTTTTCCCAATTCAAGAAATTAACCCCAAAGCAAATTCGTGCAAAAGTTTTCACTTTTCAATCGTGAAAAAATTATTCATCACTAGCAAAACAAACAGAACGATTACCAATGCATACATAATACCATGTACAACAGTTTTTTTAAGTTATTCATAAAATAAAAAAAAGATCAATCATGATCACGACATATAAATATATATAATATATGTTATATCGAACGGGCCAAGATTCCCTATGGTGAGATCGCGGTGAAATGAACTATGCGTCGAAGCCAAACTATCACAAGCCGTTTATAAAAAAGGTAGTCTCTTAATATTCAATAGCAAATGGGTTCATTTAATATTAAATGAATTATCGAGGTTAGATTACAATGAAAATAAAAAGAACGAAATTAAACAACCACTGAAATTTATTATTTCACGGAATTTAAACTCTGTTCAAAAAGTTAGTACACAAAATTTAAGTTGTCGTATTAAATAACTTAATAATTGAAACGATAAAGTAAGATATTATTTTACTCGAACGAGTGCAGAAAATGTTTCTAAGGAAAATAATTTTGATTTCTTACCATTTAAATCGAACAACTTTTCAAGTCAATAAACCTAACCTTGAAATGAATTGATTAAAAAATATCATTATTGTTTTCAATTGTATCATTTTAATTAATTAAACTCGATTAGGCCGCCAGTAACGCGATAATTCAATAAAAATAATTGATGGCAATATGGTTTAATTTAATAAACAATTTAAGTAAGATACATCTGGACAGGTTTTGGTAATTTCAAACAATTAAATAAAACTATTTCATAAATCCAAACAGCGGGGCAATATTTTATTTATGTGCAGTTTAAAATAGTCACTGTACCACATTTGTGAATAATCCTATTCGTCTGAACAAATAATACTAGATAAGAGTTGTATTATTATAATATAATACTTCATAAACGAACACAATGATCAACTATTTCGAAAACAAGTTTGGTTTTGATCTAAGCCGAAGTTTAAATTAGTAAAGACTTTAGTGACTGCACAAGACATGGGAAAAAATGTCTTAGGTCATGACCGGCGGTGCCTGAAACGAATAGTTTTTAATAACTTTGACTGTTTTGTACATAAATACGAGCCGAGTGTAGTCTTCCTTTTGTGTGCTACACAGCCCTTTCAGCTGTAATAATAATAATTGCTATTATATTATTATTGTTCTCGTCTCTGTAGTGGTGTAAAAAAAAAAAAAGCAGCCATCGATCACGTACAAACAATAAGACCTGGTCGACACTGTAACGCAAGGCGTTCGTTAAAATAATGATGATAATATAACAAATAAAATCCTATATGTTCAGTGTTCACTCGATCTAGGTATTAATCAAACCTCCTTCTATTGTATACGTGAAAATACAAATAGAGTTCAATTTTGATTATGTTAATTCATGTTTAATACTGTTATTTAATTATGCTAGACCATATGCTAATATTGACAGACTAGCCTGAAGATATGGGGTATTAGAAACATCGAGAACCACATACTGTTTGTGTAAAATGTGTACTAATTTAATTTCGCGACTAACGAATTATTTAGGACGGATAGATACTCGTATTTTATAGAAACGAAGTTTTAATGAAACTTGATAAAAGAAATTATGTAATTTCAAACAATCGCGTGGCCGTTATAAATTGAATTCTGATATTTATTTTTTATTATGTTTTTATTTTATTTATTTTACAAATTCGACAGGGATTTGAAAGCTTAAACGATTTTTTTCCGTAAGAAATCACGAGTGAATATACCCGTTTTGCATTTTTAAACAAATGTATACGCATTGTGCATGGTATACAGTAAAATTAAATCAACATTGATTCGCTACCTATTTTGGCATATATTCTAAGAAAATCTGTATTCCACATCCATAGAATATATTCAAATGCATTTGATAATGTAATTAATTATGCACAGAGTATAATTTAATTTGAGTTGTGTGTACACAATACGCACGATGCATAAAAATTAAGTATATATTTTTCAATCAGTAATTAAAAAAAGTCAAATTCTTGGAATGAGAAACTATTAGTTAAAATTTGCTAAAAAAATTCAAAAATCACGTCAAAAACTGTACCGAAAAATCCTATAACTATTATATTATAAAGACAAAAAAATTAAAAAGAAAAATTATTTAAATTTAAAATAATAAAATTAATTTAACTCTGTACGATATATTAAAAAAAATATTTAATAAAACATACAAATTACAAACTGAAACGATGAAAAAAAAACAATTGTCCTAAAAAAGTTATGAAAAACAAAAGTATATAATATGATCCATTATATAAATGCACTTGACTTAATAATAAATATTATGTAAATATACGAATGCGAGTAATTTATAGAGCCATAACAATGTGCTATGATTTTTAAATTGTATTGTTATGAAAAAGTAACGAAGAGGCGTTGCCATTAAAGTAATGGCAAAAACGAAACATAAAATATAACCAATGGCTACAGCCATCCTAATTAAATTATCGCGACCACAAATTGTATTTTTCACAACCATATACTACCCTATAACTCGTATACTACCATTTATAACCTTAACCGAACAATAACACGCAAACGTGGGAATTTCCAAACACGTTTCGTTGTCACAGGGTCTGAAAAGCGAACAGTACGCATGACTCATGTTTTCCATTAATCGAATAAACACACCGTTATCCACTCGCCCCAAACACTAGGTTTTTCATACAACCAACCCTTTTAGAACAAATGCAGAATCTTCTTCATCAATATATATCAAACTAACCCTAGCCCCATTTCTCGCAGCCCTCGAAATAATAGTAATAACAATAGTAGTGGAGCATCACCACACAGAAAGTGCATAGACGTCATAAATCTACAACCGGCCAAAGATATTTATCAAAAACAACGTGAACAGTAGATACTATATATATATAGTCCATCGTGAAATCAAAAAAAAATTTAAGTTTCAACATGAGCTACTTATTGCCAATACAATACAGTAGCATTTAACTAGATTTCACAACTGCGAATTAAGTTTCGTACAACGAGAAAAATACCGCGAGCACGAAACAGACTATTAACTTTTACTAATCGCGCTTCATTATACATATACGTATGTTCATAAACATATAATAACTATAGCAGAGCTTAGGCTTATTGATTTTTCCCAAGTGTCATAATACTTATCAATATAGATACATAGATTGTAAATACCTGGCTTTTTCTGATCGTCTCCGAGATCTTCTTAAGTATTTCGTTGGCTGGCGTACAAAAGCGCTCGTGGAAGTTAACGATGTCAGATTGGTATACGTCGGTAAGCAATTGTTTGGCTTGTCTCACGAGAACTGCACGCGTTTCACTGTAATTCACATAGTACGGTCCTATCAAATCGTCGACAAGCTGTTGAACAGTGAATAGGTTTTGTCTAGAATCCTAGAAAGAAAAAAAAAACGGAATTTACTTTACAAAGAGAGCGTGTATAGATATCTCAATAAACACTAAAATTACACAATACATTTAAAGTATACATAATATTATTAGGTATGAGTAGAATTATTATAATAAGAAAAATGACAGGTTTTTTTTTTTTTTTTGTAGTGTCGCTTTTTATTAGTCACCATAGGCCACTACACAGTATGGACCATATTATTAAAACGGTCGTATTGTATAAATAACTAAAAACATACGGTTTTTATGGATTTTATGTTTTATACGAAAAAGCCGCCCGAATAAACGTTTACGTCGGGCAAGATTACAGTCGCTCATTTTTTACCATTTATTTACGTCTCCTGATCGCTATTATCCAATTAAAGTGTAGAGGATATTACTATACGCTATAGACGCTAGTCTCACAAGCGTAATCGAGTTGGTCGAATTACACTAATAACAATAATGACCAATGGGAAAAAATAAAAAAATAAACACAGGGTGTATTTACATAACCAGTCTCTCCATTTCCTAACTCGGTCTCCCTTGGTTCTAACAGAAAATCTACTGCGCTGTTATTTCCCTTCACTCGGCCGTCTTCTTTCTTTACCGTGTGTGTGGTCTTGGGGTAATATTTCTCTAACAAAGCTGAGACACTTGGATAACGTCGGCATAGGGGACTATTGTTAGTATTATTACATTTATTAAATGTATTATTCAAAGAATACGATCCACAGGAAGTTGTAGATAAGACAATTTACTCATGAGATACATCTTTGTGCGAAATACACTTACACACGTAAATTTAAAAATAATGCATTATAAAATTTAACTAGAACAGGCTAATTTCAAAAACATTCTACTTTAATAACACGGCCAATTAAAAAAAAGAAAAAAAATGTTAACATTATAATAATCTTTCGTCGTTGCGTGCAACGATCTATATGAATGCAAAATAGTGTTAAGAGTTCGCGCCCTTCCCAGAACTAAACAAATTGTAAAAGTATTAGTATACATAGATGAATATACTTAAAGCCAACATTGGCTTATATTTATGTTTGATAGCATACACATGGTTAGAAGAACGCCGGTAAGTTTTTTTTCTGTTAGTTTCGCATGTATAAAGAAACAATAATTCATCACTTTGTAAAATGTGACAATCGCATTTCAATTTCGAGATTCCAAACCCGCGATAAGTGTTGTAAAGAAGAACTTTGTAAATAAATCTATTCAACATGGGATGTACGTATGAATTATTCTCGTGTCATAAGTCAAAACAGAACAAAAAAAAAAGAAAAAAGTCGAAGAAAAATATGTTTACCTTGACAATAATAAAAATATGCAAATGCACAAATGATGTTCATTTGTATGAAATATATTATGAGTTATAAGTTCAACCAGAGAGTCACGCAGTTTGTAAAGTGCACGCGTAAATTCAATTACATCGTGCGTGAGACGGACACAAAGGAAACAAATGTACACAAGCGGCTTCGAGAAAATCCTAGAAAACCTAATCGTATCCACGCTATTTCACCTTAATTTTGACTTGTAATTTTCGCGATTTACACTGAAAAAAAGATTTTAAAGGCTAACGCAAGTGTGTCGAATTGATGTGCAAATGTGCGTACAACAAATGGCTGTGGTAAAATGCGAGAAAATTCAACCCGGGGGATCACGTTTATCTCGTCGAAGAGTTCCGTTCTCACGGACGGCCAATAACAAAGATTCGCATCAGGTGTAATAAAAAAAAAATTAACTTGAACAATATCAGATGAACTATAAAGCTGGCGCGAAGTTCTTGTAATATTCCATTGTTGTACGTTGTTTTATGGGGCTATTTGTTTAATAATATTGCGCTAAGTATCTCAGTCAAAGATCACTGGTTGGTGGGTTGACACAATAGTATCGATTGGCCTATAAAACGCGTTTGTCGTGTGTGTCGTAACCTTTAATCGACCCGGATGAATTCGGACTTATAGCTCTCCCGAGATTCGGACCACGCGCGATGGTCACGAACTGCCGCTGCGGTGTACAGAGTATAAACAGGCCAGAGTTCATCGCATCGCTGCTTCTTGTCGGACAGTGTGTGTAATCCACGTGTTATTTTATCAACACGCGTAGGGGCAGGCGGGTAGACGACTTTACTGGAGACAATCGTTATTGGGATCAGAGTCCGACCGAGACAAAAGACTACACCATCCGGGCGAGAGACATAAAAATAATATTTCGTTGCGTCTGATACGATTTTAATAGCTCGCACGGTTGTTTTCGTTGTTGTCTGCCCGAACACTAAAGCGCATCCGTCGAAATGTCAAGGTTTCCCGAACAAACTACTGACATGACCAATAGATGAACTAAGAGGATCACTGGATACCGGTCAACGATAGTACCTACAGGTATGATATAATCCTCCTCAGGAGTCCGCATACCCGCGGAGACGGGCACTGCACGAGAGGCTCGTGATTATAACATCGAGATAGGACACGATTTTATAATGTAAAATAATCATTTAAGGTAATCGTATGGAATTCGTCGGTGTAATTAGAAATAAATATTGCTGTACGTAATAAATGTCCCGTGCGTTTGACGACCTGAATTATCTCAATAAACATAAATTTTATGTTACATAACAAATCTAAACACGACAGTAAATAAGCAAGCTGATTCGAATGGAAGTAATTACCATACGTTATTTCCAGTTGCAAAACATATCACGTATTCGCGAAGTCTTATAAATCATAATAGGGACTTGATTTTTCTTTTCATGAAATTATTATTAGCGCGCTAAAGTTTATCCATCAAAATGTATTTTATGAGGCGTATTTTTAGTTGTTTTAATAATAGTCGAGTTACTCAAACAATATGTACAAGATAGACAATACCAATATTAAGCACATTTTTAAAACATCTTAAAATACAATAGCGTTTTCTACTTAAACAATGTGAGTGGTGTGTAGAACATTAAAAGGTCGATAGCGAGTTGGCGATAATAATAATAATAATAATAATAAAAAATTAATAATAAACTAGGAGAAAATAACGAGTGGGGAATGACTGAATGGTCGTGAGACGCGTATACCCCCGTAGTAATTCCAGAGTTATGAATTTCCACGTAAGCGTGGTGTGTGAGTGTGTATTTGTGATGAGAATATGCAAAATGACGATGTCGTCGAGTAAATACAGTTATCGATTATAATGGCGCCTAATATGCGCTGTGTGTGTGTACGCACGTAAGAAAAATGTGGAAACCGGTAATGCGAATAATATACAGTGCAACTCATTGCAACGTACGCGAGCGCGAGTGTTGTGTGTGAATGAATCATTCAAGAAACCTCGCCGGCGAGTATAATATATATATATATATTATGCGTGAGTATTACTACAGGTACATACTATTACTATACACTTTATATATATTTACTTAACCTCGACGAGTTCTCATAAATACAACAACGTTATTATTATTCAGACAGTGCAGGCGGCGGCGACAGTATACAATCAATTATTCAAATATTAGCAAATGTTTTATTTATTTATTATTTTTTTTTTACCGCCGCCGCCGCCGTCTTCAGTATTTTATGTATACAACGAAATCGAAACGTGCGCGCGAGGACAGTATATAATAAAAATATAATGTGTGCGGGTATGTATAACACAATATATATATATATACGCATATACCACCGCCGCTGCGCCCATTTTATGCACGTCGTATATCCGGTAGGTGCTGGTTTAGATTTTTTTCCCATCCTCTCGATTTTCCGTGTCCGCTTCCATCACGCGCGGTGACAATGCTATACCGTGTATTATACTTAGATGGGTAGAATATATGGTATAATACGAGCGTGATTTAACGTAGAAGCGTTATATCATACTGTTGCAAACACAAGATGATGACGACAACTTACTGAGCAATGCGTACCAAAAGTGACGAATTTTTAAAACTTTTATGGAGGAGGGGGTTTTGGGAAAAAATGTATTCATACATAAGAGATACAATTAAAATATACATTTCAACAGTGCAATTATCTTTTTATAGCTAGATAGTATATAATTAAATACCGGACTATAGATAAAGTATACCTATTTTAAATTCAATAATTTATAATAATACAACGTCTAGGGAGGTCCAGACCACATGGACCCCTCATATTCTCTCATGTTAAAAATACAAAGTAAAAATTGTTCAATTCAACTGACAATGAGCCAAATTGTGAACATCAGTCACTGGCAATCAATTAATTTAGATTAAAGGAAAAAGCATACTAATACATAGAAATCCAAGACTATCAAGCCATCAGTCCGTAGCCTTCGCCCGCCTTGCCCACTAGGTTTTCACACCATTGATCACATTAGTATATAATATCGTTTGCAAACGGGACTTATGAATCACGCGAATCAAACATATGGGAGGAAATCATTCGATGAGTGCGTCAAATCCGACGACTGCCGCGCGACAACGACGGCGGGATACGCGCACGAGATAATTCCTCTCCAACCTCTTCGCCCATTTATCTCGAGCTTAAGTACAAGGCCGTGGAAAAAGAAACCCGAGCCTAAGAGTAGTGCAATGGAGGCCCCATTATAATTTTGATTGTCCTTTATTAGTTTTGTCAAGTAAACGTTATCAAAAGTAAAAGGTTACATTTAATTGAAAACGAGGATAATTTGGAAACAGAAACTCACTAGTCAAAAAGTTTTGAAATCAACTGTTTACAAAAATCGGAAAACATTACACTTCATTCCCTTAAATTTGTTTTTTTTTTAACTATCATTTATTTACCGACAAATTATAATCGACAACAGCACTACAAACACATTGATCTTACCTATTGTAATACAATAATTTTTATTTAACTACAAAAAATCTATAATGTTCCAACAATTTTACTTAAATAAATTACTTAAATTTTGATAAATAGCTTTGTTTCAACTCATAAATATTTCCATTTGTTTCTTTAGATAATAAAATAGTTGAAAATGTACGTTATTCGTGTGACGAACGATGATTTCGATTTCGCACACATATAGTTATAACTCGGTATCAAGATAAATATTATAAAGGTACACGACACGCAAAGTAAATGTTACATACGTAACGTTTGAATTTGTAAAGTCAATCTATGAATATCAAATGAGTTTATGCGATCTGTTTGTTCACAGACAGTTCTGATCGATGGTGCGGAGCTCAGCCGCAGCGCAGTGATCACGGACCACGATTGATCGATTGATAGAATCCCCCGAGATCCGCCACCGAAAGTAAAGAGTTTATAATTCACCACGCAACCGACAAGACTTTACTCCAATAAACGAGATGCCTATTTTACGATGCATAACAAAACATAATATCGCGTGTGTGTGGTACAATACATGATAGAATAATATGTTGTTTCAATACACGAAGTGTATACCTACGCGCGGTTGCACTCGTTTACTCGTGATTTAGCCTCGTGCACGCAGCGGCAAATCCTATGATCACACATTGCGGGGGTATATCGGCTCGTCCCCCAAAAGGACGACCTCGCCGACCGATGGCAAGGAAACGAGTGCTCGCACGTCGTTCGTCTTGTAACCGTAATAATAATAACAAGTCCGTCGCATGATTTATTTATATATATATATATATAGAGAGAGAGAGAGAGAGAGAGAGAGAGGAAGAGAGCGAGAGAAAAATAGGAAATTTACGACCGCCGCCGCCGGCAAATATAAACTCTGATGACTTTTTTACCCGTTTCGTCGAATAGCCCCGCCACACGTCGAAGTAGCCGTCACTACACGGGCGGCGTTTGTACACATTTACCCGTACGCAACGCGTGCACCTATCTATATTATATACTACCGTGGTACACGCAGGACGAACGTTTTACAGCCTACGCGTCAAATCGTTAATGACCCCCTTGAGTTCGGTTAATCACAGCGGTTATGCGTTTATGTAGATGCGATCAGAGCGCAGCGACTGCAAATCGAAAATTCCGGCCGTATTCGACGTACGAAAAGAAAGAAAAAAAATGAAGAAAATCATTAGCTCGACGTGTACATAATAACAATATTATACCGCAGGTGCACCGCGCTGCAAACGATCGTAATCGGAACACACGAACCGTTGTTTTTCACGTGCATTATAATATTATACCATACGTCATAGGAAGACGCTGGATAATATGTTTCGTATGCGAGAATGAGTCATGACATGACACGGTGGTAGGCGAATTAGTCAATGGATCGGTATCGTTTTAATTCTAACACATGTTTAAAATATAGGTATATGTGCACGGCAACTGCGCCATATAGTTACAGTCCTGTTGTGCCATTAAGAGCCATCGTATACTGTTTTGTATTAGGAGAAAGTGAATATAATAACGATTAATTAAACCGTGTGCGTAACGTCATCGTATAGGACATACTGCAGCGCTATGCTAATTAATTATATCTAAACACGTGTGAATAGATATAAATAAACTAAATAGATTTGTTCAATCTTTCACGAAAAAATATTAGGATTTAATAAATATACCGTGTATAATATGACGTTTAGCAGTGGCGTAGCCAGAATTTTGAGATGAGGGGGGGGGGCAAGACACAGATGAGAGATTCAGCTAGGGGACGGATGATTGATGTCGGTGAATTAGTATTTTAAATTTGACTATGCTTTTAAAAAAGAAAAAAGATTTTGTCAAAAACCGATTTGTGTAAATTTTGTTGTTTTATTATTATTTTTCGTCATTTTTTCACGAATTACTTTTAAACTGTTGGGATATTTGAAAAATAACTTATTGAAAGTACCAACAAGATCCGATTTCCGATCAGTAATAACCTCCCAGAATGTTTTTGATCAGAGCAAGTCTTCTGGTCTAAATCGTGTACACTACACAGCACAAAACATAAAAAATTGACAAGCTAGAATAGCACAAAACAGCTAGAAAATGTTTACATAAGTATTCATTGAAAATTTCAAGTCCCTGCGATTATTACTTTTCGAACTTGGGATGAAATAACTAATGTAAATAACTATATAAATACGACGATACGGCCAATGAGGAGGGAGGTGACATGGCCCAATACCCCCCTCTCTAAGGCTACACCACTGACGTTTAGAGTACTTAAATTAATTAGCGATCAGTAATCAATAATATCCAAAGATACATGACATTAATTTGGTATGATAATCGAGTTCACTGTCGAATAAACACACACTAAACTTACAACGATTGATTGCTGTAAGAAAATTACCATAGGCACTATACGAGAAATCGATAAAAATGAACATCATTATTATTATTATTATGTTTATTTTCTCGTCTTTTTTTAAAATTTGATACGACAATAATTACACATTTGTCGAACCGTTTTAAAAATTATGGATATTAATTTTATGATGGATGATTTACGACGGATAATAATTTACTAAAGGTCGATACTCGGATATCAAGAACACATAAAAATAGTTGCGTATTAATTGAATTCTAACGATAGAAACGTAATTATAATAAATCGATAAAACGGTTACGGGATTTCGTAATCTACGGCGTCGTGCCCAATTTCCATTTTCACAATCAACGGGAGTGTGTTTAATCGCTTAAACATATTATTCGATCATCGATAGCTGTAAAATAATTATCAGCTAGATAATTGAAAGTGCCAGGAAAAATAATAAGATTCGATTACGGTTTACAACATACGCAACACTCTACGCCGATGAGATGGATCCAATACACCTTACACCGCACGACAGAGATATAAAAACTTAACGATCTATCCGCCATCGATTCGTCTTGTATTACAATTTCTAATACATTAAGTATATTAAATAATAGTTCCATGCGTGTCGAAAATGATGCCGTATGGGCCCATTGTAATGGTCGGCAGTGGCAGATAGAAATATTTTATGTTACCGAGAATTGAATTTAAGGACCTCCGAAGGAAAGACGATAATATTAACTAATATCATTTGGAGAACAATAATAATAATAATAATAATAATGATAATGAATAATGATATAATAATATAAAAATTATCTAGATTAATATTATGAATGAAATTCTCAAATTCTAGGGAGTCAGAAAGCTCTTGAGCATAATTTCAATTATAAGAAAAAAACGAAATGATATAATCAGTGTCAATGATAAAGTATTATCGAGCCATAATATATATTTTGATTATAATCCATAAATAATAATATCATAATCCGATTTAATGCTCACTAATACAGCGTAGGTATGTGTGAGAAGTTTATAAGTGCATGATATATTTGATAAAATACAATGGAATAGAAATAGCAGTGTTGGATTATTTTTTTCGTTTTTAAAATTATATAAAAATGTAATAGTTACAACAAATTCATTTCATTGGCGGAGGTGGGGGGGGGGGGGCCCACACCGGAAAATCATGACTTCCCTACAAGTGTTTGGTACCGCCACTGTTGGTAGGATATTTCGATCGTACCAACGAACCGAAATCGAATTATGTGACCTAATGCGCGTGCGATTCCTTCAGACGTTCTGAAACGAACGGGAAAATGGAGAACATCGTAAACCGGGCGCATAAAAATATCACATCCAAATGCTTCGTCTGGAAATATTCGGGAAAACAAACCGTAAAACATTAGGTCTATACCATAACATCATGAGTGTAATATTGTAATATACATACACACACACACACACACACGCATACGATCGTATAGTTATTCAAGCGCGCGTACGATGATCTCGGCGGCGGCACCAGAAATAGATTCGGTCGGCATAACCACCGGCAACGTCGGCGGCGACGTTTCTCTAAAACGGTCGGCCACATGACCCCAAAAAAAAGCACGACTGGAGGGTACGTATTTAATGGCCCAGAACAGAGGTGCTCTCGATCGGACGAGGACCGGTGTGCAGTGTGGGGCGGCGAGTCGAGAGCACACGTGGTAGTCATATTTTTAGCTAAGTCGTACGTCATATATCTACCATCTATTATATACTATATTATAGATACGTATACGTATGTACGCTTATAGTATATATAATGTATATAATACGTATATAGTGTGGCCGGATAAAGGGCTGTATTTAGAAATTAAAAGCCCCCGAGGCAACAAGAAAAATGCGAAAATGTCACCATACCCTATGGAAAGAGGGTTTTTAGTACTTTCAAGTATTAAAAAGCGTAAAAACGGGCGACTGGCCCGTCGAAAAAACGAAAAAACAATTATTTGAATTGTATTGTTGTAGGTAGATCAATTGTAATAAGAAAAATATAAATTTAAAACTAAGACTCAATTACAATGCAATAAAAAAATATCCTTAAAAAACAAAACGCAAAAATTTGGAAATAAAATTTAAATTCTATATATATAAAGCATTGATTTTGAGGTTTTACGAAGAAATTAAATAATTTAATTAATAACAATAATTAAATCTAGATAGTTAATGTTCTTAAAACGAACGTAATCAATCGGTTAAACTTCATAAAAAAAAACTACGGCAAACACATGAAATAGTGAATAAATAAACAAAATATTTAGGACGAAGATATCCGATGACGATTGGAACAAGACTAAACTGATTAAGACTGATTAAAGAACGCTTAATTGTATTTTTATTAAAATAACAGTTTTTTCAGCCTAAATACGTATTCAAATTATTTTTTTTTCTGAAAGTAATCAAATTTAAGTACCTATTTAAATATGTTTTAATAAACACGAAACCAGCTCACGGTATCCTTCTACCTATTTATTATACGTACATATACTCGAATATCATAAATTTTCTTAAAAAAAAAAAAAAAATTAATAGCAATTTGAATGACTGAGTATAAGCTGCGTAATAAAAATTATACGTAAACAAATAAAAATAGGTACACATCGCATGCGTATATGGTACGCAAGACAATGCCATGCCACGTGTTGCGCTATATAGAACGAAACGACCGAGCTCTATCAAACTTTCACGTTTATTAATAATTATTAGACACGACAGTTAAAAACGTGTACCTACCTATTTATTTTATTTTTTCTATCTGCATGAAATGTAGAAAATAGTTTTTTCGGATTAGATTTTTCTCATTGGGGCGGGGCGAAATAGATTTCGCTGTAGGGTGTCGCGCACGACGGTAGTATATCACACACACACACACAAATATATATATTATATATATAAACCGCAACTATTACGCTTAATACTATTTTATGTTATATACTATAGACTCAGTCTTACATGCAATTATATAATTAAATAAATATATATAGAGCCCGTGTGTTCCACAAATCCGCTATCGCTCTTATATTACCGTAGCAAAGGAATACAATTTTTGAACTCGCTTTTTTAGAAAATTTTATAAGCATTACATTTGATGATGAAATTTTAGTAAACAAAATTGTCGATGTTTTTTTTTTTTAGAAAAAAGAGCAGGTAAACCTTTAAATTCAATTTAAACTATAAAAACTGACATTTATATACTTCAAAATAAATCTAAATTGTTTTCATAAAATAGAATAATCCTATTTCAATAAAGCTTTAAATATCATATGATATTAATTTTAGAACAACTCCGATGTCAAAAATATTAATATTTAATTTACCTCGAAATTACTGTAATGGCCCTAAATAGCATGTTATTAAACACACGCACTAGATGTATACGAGTAATAATATAATATGTAATATGTATAATGTATATATTTTTCTCTAAATAGGGACATTTACACGAAAGTAATGCAGTCGAATTTAATTAACTCGAAATCGCCGATATCTCTTTCTTTGGTCCGCGGAATTTCCATTTAAGAAAGTGTAAAAAAATATTGTGTTCAATTATATCGCAGATATCTCCGCGAGTCGCGGTTTTATCGAGATCTTTAAAACAGGGCAGTGATTTCGGTATAAGTGCGTAAACGTATAGGTGGGTGAACTGTACGTACAGCTTTTGTTTTAAATTTTAAAAATGTGTTTTTTTCAATTTTACACCGATTTCTCGCACAACTTTTCTTACGTTTGCATCGACCAAGTTCGACGGTAATAATAATAATAATAATAATAAGAAGGAAAAAAATGAACTAACCAGTGCGCACGACGAGGCGATGGCGGCCGGAGGACATTTGAACGTCGTCGCTGCAACAACAGCAGCAGCAGCAGCAGCAGCAGAAGTCGCCGTCTCGGAGTCTGACAATAACGCGCGAACAGCCGGCGGCGGCGTGCGGTCCGGCGTCACCGGCACGGGGTCGACGTGATCGGGTTCCGGCACCACGGACAAGTGTTCGTGAGTTACGTGTTCGCTGACGAAATGGTCGGCCACCAGCCACGGCGGCGCGTCGACCACGGTGGCCGCGATCGCCGAGCAGACGCGCAGGCTCCCGGCGGCCGCGATCGTCGGTTGCGGCCGCGGGTCGACCACCGACGGCTGCGACGACGACGACTCGGTGCGCGGCGACTCGGCGGACGGCGAAGCGATGGACGGCGAAGCGATGGACGGTAAAGCGGCCGCGGCGTCTAGCTGCAGCTGCGACGTCTTTTTCTTATTCTTTCTTCTCCTGGACAACTGGCGGTACAGATGACAGACGGTCGTCGTCGCCGTCGTCGTCGTCGTCGTCGTAGTGGCCGCCTTCGTCGTGGCAGCCGTCACCGTGGCCGTCATCGTCGTGGCTGCCGAAGTCACGGTGGTCTGCACGATGAGATTCGCCGGACAACTCGCCGCCGAGTCCGTTTCGTCCGTTGCACCGCTTTTCTCGGTAATCTAACGGGTGATAAAGAAAACAAACAAAAACGTAAATTCATCAACTCTGTCATCGTTACACGGATTCAAATTATATAGGTAATTATTCCTTCGCGAGTATGTTATTATTGTGCCAACTGAGACAACGTATTTCAACCAATTTTTTGGAGGGAGGAGAGGGGGTGTACGAGATTTTCGGAACGACACCGATCTGTTTTTAAATTTAACTACTTGCCGACTTATATCCAAATACGATTGTTTAACTAAAATAGACACTTTACTTTTATTCAATCTACAGAAATTCGACATTATGCTAGATCATACATTTTAAAATTTCAAACTTTACTGGTATCTACAATCTATACTAACATAATATAGACATGTAGGTTATATACTTATATTCATTTAGATCTGAGTACTTAACATCAGACAAATGTAATATTTTTACAACCATAATAATAATGGACTCTATAGAGACATCTCGTGTAATATTACAAAAATAGTTATCTCTCTACATAACTGCAGTGGTTTCTCCTTCAATGCAATAAATCACAACTTTGATACATCTTTAAAATAAATAAAAATCACACCTTTGAGAGCACAACTTTGATACAGCTGAATCCTCAAATCTGAAGGTTGGCGAGGGGAAAAAACAACAATAGCAGCATTTCCAGCTATTGAATTGTGAACTCTGTCGAAATGTTTTTTTTTTCATATAAATAATCGGCAGTCCGTTGCAATAGCTTAATTAATGCCCCAGGGTAACATAATAATAATTAATAAGATAACTGTTAATGGCGATAATGTCAATACTATTCTGACCTATATATTTTTTGAATATTTGAATAGTGCCACTATAGGGAATAATTTTTCAGTTCTCCTTTAACCATAGACTACCCCTCGAAAATAAATCCTAAGTTACAATCTACAATGATAAATCACACCATACAATATATCAATTATTACTTTATTTTGATCACCAAAAACTTGAAATCGCTTATGTAGCAAACAATCGAATATTTTAAGTTAAATTTATAAATTAAAGTAATGTATTGTTATGACAGGAAGTTTTTTTTAAGCCATTGAAGACTAAAATCATAATAGAAAAGATATTTGAAAAGTGGACCATCTATATAAAGTTATAGCAACTAATTGTTAGATTATAATTAAGTCGAAAATTATTAGAGATCTTAACTACCATAAGATCACCAAAAGATGAAAAAAATCGTTTTCTTTGTTTTTTATACGAACTCCTTAACGATATAATCTGTTACAACCCGCAAACCAACGGCCAACATAATATGTTTGATCTTACGTCTATGTTATTAAAAACAAATTATAGTTCGTTTCTGTGTTCATAAAAATATTAATGAATATTATTTTGTTTTATTACACGACGTTGATCGGTCAAAAGAATGAATAATTTACAGTCTATTTTTACGTTAGACAATTACAATACAATACTTTAAACTTTAAAGTGTTTACGTGTTATGATAAATTTAAAAAATATGAGTATATTGTTCACCCGCTCACAATCAAGTATGATTATATGTAATTCTGAGTTACTTCGATATAAAATACACGTACTGCCCAAATGCACACGTGAACTGTTTTAAAATTAAATGCGAACCTTGTCTTTTTTCTTTTCATGTAAAAATTACAATAAACAATATGTAAGCGCACATATTAAATAACACATCATTATAAATTACGCGCTTGGCCAGGCTTGTAAAAGACAACATTGTCAAACACACAGTAATAATAAGGAAATTCAATAAGTACTACACAACGATAACTGCCGTATGTATAGTGTATACTAACTATATTATATTTCTATTAGTTTCCGGTTTTATTTATTAATAATATTATTATTATACAATATTAATAACAAAGTATTGTTAAATATATAAAATAATTTATCAAAACTATTAAATATATAAATAATATAAATAAAAATAAAATAAATAGATCTTACCTGGAGTATTATAATAAAGAGTGCAAAAATTGTTAAGACCGGTTTCGAATAAATTATTTTATATTTTTAATAATACTTTGTTATTATTATATAAATATTAACCACCAAACATTATTTTAAATTACTAAAAAAAGGAAATTGTTCATGATGTTCAAAGTTAAATACACTTATTATTATTACTCTTATAGTTTTATAGTTCAAATATCGTAAACATTGAGTAACAGATCACATATATTAATAATAAAGTATTTACTTAGTCATTCATAATAATTCCATATGTATACACTTTGACTGTAACATAATATACATAATAGCTATACTTTAATTAAATAAATAAACCAATTTTTTTTATTTTTTTTGATTTGATAAATATATCCATTAACTCTAATAGACAATATCAAGAACGAATTTCCGTTCAAAACGAAATTCTCTCTCATCATATACTTCATCTTTACCTGTAAGTCATGTGTCTAACTGGCCCAGCCCATTTCAAGAATACTTGTTAATTTTCAGGTCACACCTTTGATAAATGGTTTACGTGAACGCATAATAACAATCTACAATCTACCCCCACATATAATTGTAGTAACTAACAAGTATTTCTAGTCTGAAGTACTCGTAATATACCTATCATATACGAGTATATATATAAATATATTATTATCATTTTCTTAATTAAAAATATTACCTTTGCAAAACTCGTTTATATAATTTTTAAATGACAATCAAACTTTCTCACAAATGGCAAGAGATTCTGTTTAAGTAGTCAGAATAAAATGTCAAATTATGATTCAATTAAAATTAACAAATTTGTTGTTGACAAGCTATTATGTGAATTACAAAGATTTTATTAAAAGGAACAACAAAAACAGATGTCAATTACGGACTTAACCACATACAGAGTATAACCATTACATCATTTGAATATGATATTGATAATAATATCTATTTCTACAGACTATATTATATAATTGTATTATAAATGGTCGATTTTGGTCAAATAAGTTAAACATAAAAATCTATATTTTAATTAATAATAAAACAATATTCTATTTTACACAAAATATCATAGTTTATATTTTAACCAACATATAGATTATAAGGAATAGTTATTGTGCATTTTTTTGTATGTTTTAGTAGTTATAGATATAGCATTTATCGGATGTGTTTTTCAATAAACACAACATTGAAACACAAACTATATTATAAAATATGTATACAGTTAATATAAATAGTTTCGTTGAATGAAGTTTCAACCAACATATTATTCAAATATCCAGATATCTTGATCGGTTTACAGATCGTTTATTTTATATTGTAATCACGAAAAGTTACGCGCTTCAATTGAAATTAGAGACACTAACTAATTTCAGCAGGTTAATTTATACGCTGACCGTTGCCATCGCGAGTTTTATCACAGAGCAATTCATTATGCGCTGTAACGAAAATATATATACAATTTAAACGTATAAATACTGAACACGACATTCCTTTTAGATAAAGAAAGTCAGTCTTTTATTATTTTTTTTTTTTTAATGTATAGACCAATTTGTTATGATTCTCGGTAGAAAGAGGACCAACATATATATATATTAAATCGGATTGAAAAACGATCGATTAAATAAGGTACAGAGAAATACTAATCAACACTTCACATTAAAAAAAAATATACTGTGATTTCGGATTGAGTACATTATATAGTGTAGGCAGAGATAAATATTACAAATATAAATGAGTATATTATACAAAGTCCGTCAGTAAGAATAAAATATTTAGTCGGTGGCGTTACACACGGAAATATTAGAAAATTATTATAATAAAATACAATTAAGTGTATGCGAGCGTTAAGTCTGTAGTGTACACACACCACAGCAGGAACGCGCATGTATATATATATATATATATATATATATATATATATATATAATGGTTTACGGTCGAAGGCGTTCTCGTCCTGTCGATAGGATTGTATGTATTTGTAGACGCGAAGGTTCCACATCTAGTACCGACCAAGGGGGGTCCAAGAACCGGTGATTATTATATCGGACATGTTAACGGCTATGCGCAATACATAGGGATGCTTTCGACTGGTTTTATTCAAACTTATCTTCACCACACCCGTCAACGTGACCGGTCGATTAAGAATTCCCAAAGAAAGCCGAATGCCTACCATTGTATTGTGTATATGAATGGGTTAACCTAACCTAGGTATAGACAACACGTATGAAGATAGGACACAAATGAATTAGGCGATAATCGCTTTGATCAAATCTTAGGAAATCATAAAGTAGAAATAAGTGGCGAAGTTGATCGACAAGATAATTAGATGAATAAAATAATTTTCATAGTAATATTATGAAACAATGAAACGCACGATTACTAGATAAAATAACTCAATAACTTAAGTGATTAAACTTTCAGTATTTTTTTATTTAATACTAACTGTAGTTAGTGTTGTTGTAGTTGTAGTTAGTTCTTGTGTACAAGAATACTATTGAAACTAATTATTCAAATTGAACAAAATAATAACAAATTAGTAAATAGTAATTTTCAATAGTAAACTACGCACAATGCGCGGACAATTATTATTAATATTTAAAAAAATTGATATCGTTCAAAATTATTTTATAAATATATATATATATATATACATATATACACACAGAATAAATTGAATGTATAAACATCAATTTTGACATTATGCAATCATTCAAAACAGCAGTAAAAACAGTTAAATATTAACCTAATTAAATTGTTTTATAAATACATTTTAATTAAATAATATTAAATCTCAATCACTTTAAAACGTTTTACAATAATTGTTTGGGATGCATGGTATTAAGTTGTAACTGCATTACAACCATATAACAAAATAAAAATACTCAGAGAATCAATGTAAGGCTGAAGTATTGATACAATTGTTTTACTCAATCGTAAACACGATATTAGCACAAGTCTAAAGTAAACTAAGAGAGAATAACTTAAATAATAATTGTCCGTCACGATATTTTAATAAAACAAAAAAAAAGTAATGAGAAACATGATTCGTAAAATGAAACAAAAAACAAATTCAGCATAAAAGACTTACTTTACGTGAATGTCAATATGGGGTGAAAATGATTTTGTAGGACTTAAAAAAAAAATGATAATTTTAAATGCATATCCAATTAATAAGAAAAATAAAATTTAAAATTTAAACCTTAAAATTTAACAATGAATGTAATATTATCATTAGTTAATATTATATCATTATTAATATTATCATTAATATTATCAATTTATATTTGAATATGTTTTTTTTTTACATAATACTTTTAAATTATAATACCTTTAGTATGCTAGGACTGATTATTTTATTTTTTAATAATAATAATAAAAAAAAAATGTATTAATAATAAATTTGTCTTCTTAACAGCTAAATAGTTATTTTTTTGTTAAATACACAAATTTTATTCATAAAGATAATTACAGAGAATAAAAATTATGACACAAATGTATTTATATGCCTTTCATTATATTTTATATTACATTATAATTTTAAATAATAATTTAGTTTAGGTAAACATTTTATTCAAACATAAATTATTCAGTATTTACATTTAGGTGGGTTACTTATAAAGTTAAACAGGTAATTAAAACATTTATGTGAGAAAATAAATGTTGTCAGCGAAACAAGTATTGGATTTAAAAAAATTTTAACTACCTAATAACACTACATTATAACTAAAATAGATTAGTAAAACTAAGTATTAAATAATATCAAAACCACTCTAGATTATCAAAAAATGTTATTCTGAATATTTCCATTAAAAATATCTAATAACACGTGAAAATATTTTGATAAACAATGAACATTCGATTACGAGTATTAAAACTAACTTCGAAATGTAATATATTGAATGATAAATTGTGAACTAATTGACATCAAACATATCAAATACTAATACAATTTATATTGACACTAAAGCAAATAAAAAAATATATAGTTTCATTCCAACCAAAAAATAAAATAATAGGTTTCGGATGTTATAAAACGCATTGTATAACTCCTTGTTTTGAAGTATATTTAACTAAAGGTGAGGTCGAGTTCGTTCAAACTGCGTTCCCTTTGGGTACCTATAACCATAATATATCTACAAAAATATTCCTCTCTAGTTCTAAATTTAAAATAGTTATATTATATGTTAAGCATTAAGAGATCAATATGTTTGTATTGCATGTATTCAATCACCATAAATTGTTTATTAAATTATAAGTTAGATAATTTATACCTAAAATAAAAAAATTAATTTGAGTATAAAATACAATTATTAATCATTTAATTGTTGTTTTATAATATTTAATCTTGTTTTATAATATTACCATATATTTACTTTATACTAATAATAAACATGAATAATTAAATATATTAAAATAATGATTAAATAAAATAATAAAAAAACTAAAAATTTAAAAAGACGAATAAGAATAACACATAAGTTACTCATAAATCAATAAAATTTTATGAGCACCTCAATTAATTTTGATAAACATATATTTAACTGACATTTATGTTCTTTTAACAATATTTGTTTTTAAAATTTGACATCAACATATAACACTACATAGTGACTAATTTTAGTTTAATTTAGTTTAAGTTTAATTTTAGTGGCCTAACCGATGGAGAATCATTTGCATGATGCTTATCTGTTAGTACTCTTCCGCGAGAACAATATGCATACATCGAAAATTGAATAACGATTGTGGTATATCGACGATAGAGGAAGTGAACATCTTATTTCCGGGGTTGGGTGAATAAAATACAGGAAATGAACGATACAACGGTGTGTCGTTTTGGGCGAATACTCTGTAGCTTCACATGAGAAATTACGCTAAACAAGTGTATCCCACTGTAGGTAACTATAATAAATCAGAATCGTGCCAATTGGTGTTACATTTAAATTGAAAGCATAAAACAATGTGTTTACTTTCACGCAATATCCAATGTTAGTCACATTTTTTGATAAGTCGTGTAGGAGTTTTCTATTAGCTCAAGGCCGAAATCGTATGATAACACAGTTGATAAGAAAAAAAATGGTCGCTGGATGCCTTAGAAATGCAAAATATCAACAGGGTCACGTTCTGGTTTTTTCTTCCTACATCAAGTTTACCATGAAACTATCACAACCCTGGTGCAGTTTATGGGCCGTGACATAATACAAATCAAATGATCGTACACCTACACACGGTCAGCGTAGTTAAATTACTATCATATCACACGTACAAGCCGTGAATACTATAATATGTGTCCATAGAGAAAATAATACCTAATTTCCATTTAAAACGCACAGCATCCCATCATCCATGTACACTTACCACATCTTCCCACTATGGGAATTTAATCTCTCTTTCTTTGTAAATCCACTCCATTTAGAGGCTTGTTCTGTAGATTTCAGCCAATGATTAGAAAGTTAATGGTTTTTTTTTTTTTTTAATGTTTTGTTTCATTTATTGATGTTTTACTATATAAATCTTAAATTTAAATTAAGAAATTTCGCAAATTATTATCTATTATACTTGGAAATTTAATAATATGTCAAAATTTAATTTAATTATAATACAATATGGAAAATTTGTAGGCGAAAATTTTTTTTTATTATTACCTTAGGGTAACCTAATAACAATAGGTGATTATTTTAAATTTTACTAAAATAATTGTATTAACTATAACTACTCATGTATACAAATAATTTGTATATTTGTATATTAAAATTATTTTAAGCATTTTATGACTATGAAGTTTGGTAGTTCAATTTATTAAAGATACCAACAACTTTAGTCTTAATTTACAAAGGTATGTTTTACGTTACAATCGACTTAATTTTTCTGAAATACGCATTTTAGACTTTTAACACTGACAAATTTAGGGAAGTTTTCATTAAAATACAATGTGTAATAATATTTATTTATTTATTATACTTATAATACGAAATAATAAATGGAATATTAATTAGCCAATTAATTCATTATACCTTGGTTATTACAGTAATTAATTATTACTAAAACTATGCATTTTTAGAGTAACATTAATTACATTAACAAATAATAATTGGTATTATTATTTATTTTACACATTTTTGTAATTAATATATTTGTTGTAATACTAAATTTAAATTAAAAAAATTGTCCATTCTTATTATTAAATAACATTTTTTAAGATATAATTACTAAAATTAAATAATAATAACTCTTAGATTGAATCAAGTGGTGATAAATGGATTTATAAGTACAGATTTGACATTCGTCAGATATTCAACATATAAGGATCAAATGAAAGAATTTGAGTAACTGCTTACTATGAATATAATATGAAAAAACCATACTATGATGATGCATAATATAAATCATCATCATCGGTATTTTTATATTTTTTTTTTTTTTTTATACTTTTAGTATTGACAGCCATTAATTTATAGTAGAAGCGATCACCACATGAATAACGATACAGGTTACAAACAATTTTAACTCCGATATGAGCCTTATATACAAATGTATAATGGACCAGTAAATTAAAAAATTAGTTTTAAAACAGACGGTAAGACAGATGAATATAAGATGAAATAAATGAAACCGGTGATGGGTTAACTATTTTTTTAAACATTTAACATCAAATAAATAAACGATTTGTATAAACATTTATGAATACAACTCATTGACTCTCACTTAAAAATGATTATTTAAGGACACGTCATATAAAAATACTAATCAATTAACCCTGCAATAAGCTAAGATTAATAGAATTTTGAATCATAAATAGATATATTTAAGTAATATTTCATGACGAATCGAATAAATTGATCCAAATTTAAGATATTTAAAGAAATTTTAAAATTCTAAAAAAAATCGCAGTGTCACCAGTAAAAATATGATATACAAGACTTCAATAATACACGGAACACCAATTGATATACTCATAAATTTGAAATCAATGTATCGTTTCTAAAAAAAAACAAATCTCAGCGAAAAAGGACGGATGGATCATCACTTATTTCTAAATCATTGAATGGAAATCTGTTGAAATATCCAATTTCAACAGTCAACAAATTTTAGATATTTTTCGATATACAAGTTAGAACAATAGGCAAATGAGAATATTTGTATTAAATTCTCTAACTTTTTTGTCCGATCAGAATCGGGTATTTTATTAGCATTTTATAAAAATAAAACTAAAAACCATTAACATTTCCAATACCTATAAATAGCACAAAAAAGTCAAAATATTTTTAAAACTAAACTATCTCTAGAAAATAGTAATTTAAGTATTCAGTAAAAATTTCAAATTCCTGCAATTATTTTCTTAGTGGGGACGAACATAATTTATTATTACATTATGAAATATAATTTTATTTACTTATCAAAAACAAGTATTCCGTAAATGTTATTTTTACATATTTTCTCAACGTTTTTTTTAATTATTAGAAAATCTGTTAGGTTAGGTTAGGTAAGGGATATGAAAATCAGTGTTATAATAATAATTAGGTACTCGGTAGGATTTTCAAGGCTGTTAATACATAATATGCCACATTGGACTTGATTACTTAAAACTATGCTGTACTGTAAGTACAATATTAACAATACTGTAAATTTCTAATTTTCTGCGTGTGAGGTAAATAGATTAGGTAGATGAAATAAATTTAATTGGCTCGAAAATGATGCATGCACGCGCCACTATTGTATTATATGTCGGCGAAATGTTGAAAGAAATTGAAAATACGAGTACATTAAAAGTTTTCTCAGTATTTTAAAACAAAGTTTATAAGATCAAACGATATGAAACAATTATGGTAAGCTTGATATATGAAAAAAAATTCGGAGAAATTCTATTGTACTCTAATTAAAGTAAACGCATACTGTATTTTACTACTTTTATTATTTATTATTCTTTTTTTAAATCATCGAAATATTTTATTACAATGGTTTTTTTTCCATGGATGTTTGAAAAATATTTTTTAATTTATACACAAACTTCAATTCATAATAATATTAAATAATGATCGACGTTTGACAATACTTTCAAATTTAGATTATTAATTCCTACTGCGACTTGCACTGCAGTTAGTACAGCAGATTTAGTATTTAATTCATATTATTTTCAATATATTGAATAATGATTATTTTTATAAAATATCAGTATTCTTGCAGTGAAATTTAACCAATTTTTTTAAACGTAGTTTAAATATAACAGGTAAAGAAATAAATTTTACTTATAGTCTTAAAATGCTCAATATACCTAATAATTTCGGATTTAGAGATTTTTAATTTAATTTTAGGTACTTAAATTAAAAATATTTATAGCAAGAATACTCTATAATAGATAATACCCAATAATTATGATTTAATAATATGGTTTTAATTTAATTTTACAGACTTGTTTACATTTTATTTTAAATAACTGGCCTGGAAAATACTGACCATAATTATTTAGTACAAATTTTAATATTTTAATGTGTACTTAATAATAAGCTAGAAATAAATGTATCGATTAAGAGAAATCATAACGTTTTATAATTTCATAGAAACGAAGAAGTTATTTTAAATTAACTTTTAGGGTTTAATCGATTCTTTTTATATAGCTGAAAATAAATGATGAGAAAAATAGCCATGAATTAAGTTTGTGAATCAATACTGTAACGGTTCATGTTTACGAAGGAGGTATGTATACCTAATAATGTATAATACATTACTTTAATAATTTAATTAAACTTTAGCTACAAATTTAAGACAATATGTTATAGTTTTTCATTGGTTTAAGGTAATTCGGTGATTCGAAATGACAATTTTAAAATGTTAAGTGTATTCAGCATAACAGAGTAAGTTCAAACAATACAAATTTCAATTGTATAATTCTCACGCAAAGACCACCCAAAAGAAAGTATTTCGTCTAATTTTCTTATACAATAATCAAAATATTAAAACAGTGAACACTTTTATCATCTTTTTATTCAAAAAAATCACGAATGTTTTTCAACTAATTGCTCAATTATATATACGAACGCCAGCAGCAATAGACACGATTAAACCCGAAAACCAGTATATAATACACGAATGGTATAATTTCGTTCAACTTGTCAAAACTACCTGGTAGGATAATAGATATTAATATATCTCATAAATATTAAAAGTTGGGATCAACAGAAGATTAAAGTGAGAGAGAGAGTTTCATGACACTGATCAAAAAAAATTACCCTAAAACATTTTGCAGTAGATATTAACTTTACAAACAGTTGGCTATGAATATATTTGAAGATTTTTAAGATTTAAAATACAGTCTGCAGTTGAGTGTATAAAAAGACCTTTTATACATAAAAATTCCAGCTGGAAATAACATAGGCTCGCCTATATAGGCAAGGTACAAAATTTACATAAGCTAATAAACTACACGACATTAATTTATGTAATCCATGAAGTTCTAATTGAACAAAAACATAATAATCTTTAAAATAGAATCAACGTAATAGAATAAGATTAAGATGATTAGTATGATTATCTATACATACATTTTACCATCGTCATACCTAAAAAATTACGAGTATATAATTTATCATGCAAACTTTTGATAATATGTACTACATAACGTATCAAATTGTATTTTAAAATACCAACTAAGATTTGTATTTAAGTTATGTACCAACGAAAATTAATAAAGTAATAAAATATTAATTAACACCAAATATTCGAATAAACAACTATGTATATGCAACATACAACAAATTTAAAAAAAAAGCCCATTAAAAAATTGGCGTCTAGTGTAACTGATTCCAAGCATAAACTATAGGTATTTTTATAAATTTGAAATCAATGCATTCAAAAAACGATGTTGATCAATCACAAAATTCAGTGTTATTGTAATTTAAATTAAAAAACTGTATAAAATATTTGAGTGGAAAAAAACATCTAATATTTTAAAATTTTAGGTTCAGTAGCTAGGTTAAGTGAATTTAAACATGTTCCAAATAATAAAAACAAGGATAAAAATCATTTTTCTTTCATTAAACTACTGTAAAGAGGACGTCATTTATTTTTGATAAAATTAATTAATTCCT
The DNA here is from genome assembly GCA_948098885.1 of Drepanosiphum platanoidis. Classification (NCBI taxonomy): domain Eukaryota; kingdom Metazoa; phylum Arthropoda; class Insecta; order Hemiptera; family Aphididae; genus Drepanosiphum; species Drepanosiphum platanoidis. The sequence goes on from OX402528.1 coordinate 23,586,286, forward strand.
AAATAAAACGCGAATTTTTAAGAAGTAAATAATTATTAAATTTAATTAAATTGTTTAAAGGGATGAAGACGCATAACGCATATTGTAAATAGGCCATTCATGTAGTCAATGGTGTACATTCAATTTTGTTGAATTTTTTTGGTTTTCCATCATAATTAATAAATCGCTAAATTTTGTTTACACATTGTAATTTTCAATATTGATATAATTGCATGTTTTATTATGCCCATTTTAAGTGTTTTTTTTTTGGTCCTGGATGAATTTATCCCGCCGGGGGGTCCCATATGTACACCACTGCAAATATAAATGGTTACGGCCTTAAAAATCTTAATCCATCTCTGACTATAACTAATACATTTTTAACATTAAATATTACTCTTACAAAATCCACGTAAGAGTACATATTTGCTTTACGAGCTAATTTATTAGTAAACATGTTATGTACACGTCAGTTCATCAAGTTTATCATAAAGAAAATCGTAAATAAAAAAATACAATATTAACACGTGCGTACAAAGACCTTGTTAATTCTCGTAAAATTTTCTGGCGTGTTTATTCGATCATTCACAATACCTTTAGTTTAAACATATTTACTATCTAATTCGGTTATGTCACGTATCAGTGACACTTCTTGGTCTAAAACTTTTACCTTTATGATGTAGTTAAAATGGTTTATTGCTAAGATTTTATGACAAATACTCTATGAATAAATCGTATAAACAATGATGGAAATTATTTATTAATGATTGACACATTATAGCGTATGCAATAACAAACATGTTTATAAACTTTTTAAAATAAAAAATAGTTACAATGAATAAAAATATAACTAAATATTTTATTCTAAATTAAAAGAAAAAAGTGATATTATGAATTATGATACTATACAAAAAAAACATAAAATATTCACTCAAGATTTAATTATAATTAGCGATAAATTGCTTTCTAAATTTAATTTGTTCAAAGATATTGGATACCGTGATTTGCTATTCCGTCTATTCTGTCTATTACATCGCGTAACATAGTAATTTAGATTTTAAGACATATACTTGTCCAACGTATCAATCGATCAAGAAATGTGATAAGAACTTTTAAAACAGATTTCATTTCGCCAATAAATCTACTTCTGATCGACTTTCCTCATATAAGATCATAATATTAATACCTATTAATTATGTTTATTAATCAAGTTCTATTCTATATTCATTGATGATAATTCGAACTAGGAATAGTCGCCCGAGATCAATTTACGCTTGACCAATATGGTTCGCTATCAATATTTTACTATCTATTGATAGGACACCGTAATAAAAAGATATAAAACAAAATATTCAATGCACTTAATCTTATAGATCAGCGTAAGTGTATGTTGCGACCATTCTAAGACCAGAGGTATGGTTACTCGACAGAAAAAGTACGGAGTACATATTCTCTATGAATTTAAATCAACACCGTCCTCCAAAATCTATAGTTCATCAAAATAAAATCATAAACATCTATCGTCAATATACTAACCAAAATATAAAAACCATCTAGTGTTATTTTTAAACCTGATAAACTTATAAGCGTGAATCAAAAAAAAATTGAAACCTCTGGTATGAACTACTTTGTAAAATGGCACTATATCTAAATAAATTACGTTGTCACAAAAATATAATTTTATTATTAAAACTAATTTTAAGTAAAATGAAAATTCCAAAACAATTTTTTGAATGAAAATGTTGGTAATGAAAACCACATCAAATAAAATTCTAATATTAACATTTAACATAGATAAGTCATTGACTACAGTTTAATGCTGATTGCGGAAAAACGTTGCGTAAATCAAACTTGTGTCCTGAATATCTGATTGACCGTTTTTGCTTTTAACAGTGTTGATAATAAATAAGTACCTACCTATTATCGATACTCAAATCTCAGAACGCTTTTGACGCGTCGAAACCAAAAACATAAAACACAAAACGAACGTGTTGCATAAAAAAAAACTCAACTGAATTCTCAGAAACGTGTTTCGGATATTGTATACGTAATCGATCGCCTCCTTCCTTCGCTCGCTGCGGGATAAAAATTGCTCGTAGGTAGGTACTCACTTCGAACCGCTTCGACGCGCGTTCAATCATGACGCGAACCGAGAACGCACACGACGACTGCGGAGGAACGAGTCGCCCGAACGAATGCAACACCACCGCCACCAAGGCACCGAGTGATGCAAACATTGCGGCTCCGTAGACGGTCGTGTTGCGTGCGCGCTCGGACCGGTATCGGTCGGAACGAGAAGAAAAAAAATAAAATAAAAAGTGCAGTGTGCCTCTGATCGGGCTATTCTACGCGGAGTTTTGTGGCGGCGGCGGCACTCGGGGAGATCGAAGGTCAGACACACACACGCCCATTCGTCTCGGTAATAGAACACAATAAATATTGTACATTATATATTATTATTATTATCGTTTTCTCATTTGTGTCGGTGCACCACACAGATAGAGTGCAGTCCAGTTGTAGACGCGTAGTGCACGAGGGTTACGTGAAATGTCATGGGCAAACGATGGCCCATTAATAAGAGTAGATTCGACGGACTGACGTTAACATTACCGATGATGGGCGGACGCGACGAGTGAAGAAAGAGGGCGACGAGCAGCACCCTCTATGGAAATCTGCCTCACCGGACATCAGTCGCAGTTGGCACTTGTCCGATATCAACAATAATAATTTCTGTCACTTTATGGCCTGCGTAATGCGGTCGCGTGGTCGAAAAAAAATTAGAAAAAAATATGTAACCCATCAATCATCAATGTAAAATTAATATTATGTATTAAAAATCCGTGTGAGGATGGGAAGGCGCGATGAAAAAACGATTTGTAACCGAATACAGCAAGAAAACATGATACGTGTACGTTATATGCATACACAAAACGTTAAGTTGAGTTGAGTTTTATCATTATACTTTTACTCGTACATTGGTGACACGTAATTTATTAAATCATTAAATGAGGTTCGACTTTTTTTTTTTGTTACATAATAATATTAATTATTATATATTATTATACTATCAAATCTGTTTTTTTTTTTATTCTAATAAACGACGTATAGCTGTTTTAGAACTGATGAATTAATAAACTTAATTGTTTTTAATAGTATAACTATCGTATAACATTAATTAAAATTCTTTAAAAAAAAAAAACTTATTGAAAGAAAATGTAAAAATAAACCTTAGAATCAGATGCCTATAAAATTAGTAATGAAGTTAAGCATAAAAATGAGAATCAATAAATGTAAAAAAGTAGGTACAAAACCTTCTTTTTGCTTGAATTAGCACTAAAATGAAAAAAAAATGTAATTAAGATTAGAATTAATAAAGAAAAAACTGTAACACCCATTACAATCCATCAAATAAATATTAATATCAAAACGTTAAAAACATCAAAGTAAATGAAAGTAAATATAACCGTGTTTCATTTTACTCTTAAGCAGCCCATATCTCTTTCTTATTGTATAAATAACAACCCTCCATTTACATTAAATTCTATTAAATCTCTCCTTTATTCAAATTTTACTTCACATACATGTAACCTCCCAGCTGTCCTGTGGAGGCACAACACAAATAAGTATAAGGTGGATGTAATGAGGTGACCATCATGAATGTATTATACTTTGACATTTATAAGACAATCTTTTCACATTTACAATTGAAATTAACCAATAAAAGGCGGCTCCTTTCCGCAAGTGCACAGATAAGAAACATTAACAATAATGCAGACCATAATGTACTTTCACACACAACACCATTTTTGCAAAGGGATCTGGGAGACATAAAAAGTATTATTCAAACCTGGTAAACCTGTGGTTGTATGATAAATGGCACAGATTTAATTAAACAAGTCTAAACCTAACAAATAACAGAAGCCAAGTGTACAATGAACACAAACATCATAGAACATCTCTATACGGTAAGAAATACTATTATTTAAAATTCTATTTAAGAAAAAAAACTTAGAATTACATATCATAACATATTAGTAAAAACAGTAATGTAATTAATGTAAAACTAAATTTTTTTATTTTACTTTTAATTTGCAGCCAATGGATGATCCACAAGTCATCGTATGATAAATGGCACAGATTTAATTAAACAAGTCTAAACCTAACAAATAACAGAAGCCAAGTGTACAAAGAACACAAACATCATAGGACATCTCTATACGGTAAGAGATACTATTATTTAAATTCTTTTTAAGAATAAAAACTTAGAATTACATATCATAACTTAACAGTAAAAGCACCAATGTAATGAAAGTAAAACTAAATTTTTTTATTTTACTTTTAATTTGCAGCCAATGGATGATCCACAAGTCATCGTATGATAAATGGAACAGATTTAATTAATAAATAAAAAAACTGTAACACCCGTTACAATCCATCAAATAAATAATAATATCAAAACGTTAAAAATATCTATGTAAATGAAAGTAAATATAACTGTGTTTCATTTTACTCTTAAGCAGTCCATATCTCTTTTTTATTGTATTAATAGCAACACTCTTTTAACAATATATTCAATTAAATCTCTCCTTTATTCACATTTTTCTTGTTTATACAAACTACAGATAAGTGACTAGATTTTGTGATGTTGTATTACTTATATTAATACCTATTTATTTATTTTATAGTTGTTTTTAAAGATTCAGAATTGAATGTCTCAAACTTCAGTCATCTATGTCTCAAATTGATAATGAAGAAAATATTCATGACTACTGAAGGTAAGCTTATTAATAAATGCCTCACATTTTTTAATAGTTATATCCATATATTATAATGTTATTGTACAGCTAAATGTTGTATTTATACCTAGTTATTTATTATATTGATAATATAGTATTGTGTAATAAAATATGTATAATATAATATAATGTAGTACTATTTTAATATAAGACCCTATCTCAAGATTCAGATTTAAATGTTTCAAATGATGTATTACCTCTGATACCAAAAATGAGATTCAAATTGATAATTTATTGGATATATTATGTACATGATTCTACTTCAGATGAATTAATTAAAATTAATTACATTATTCTATTTTGTTGATGTATAATAATTTAGTAAAATATATATTAAATAAAACTGACTAATATATATACAATTAATAATGTAAAATAAATACATAATGAAACAATAATTTTTGTAATCGAAACTGTGTATTACAGTAAATTGCTAACCAAAACTTCAATACTTCAGAGCCAAGTTTTTATTTAATTACATATATATTTTTCATTGTTAATTTTGAATACACAAGTGTTTTTAATTAAATGAAATACTTAATATATTAAATTATTATATTTTTTATTCATTATTTATCTATGACAATTGTTTTGTTTTTATTTTTTACTACATAAAATAATATTAATTTAAAGTAGATAATATGTTTACATTACCTTCTTACTGTCAATTTTTACTTAAATGCAATGTGCAAGTCTGGATTAAATAAATATAGGCTGGGTTAGATAATATTATTAATAAACATTGACTAAAAAGTATAATGTTATTACTAATTATATATTTATCTTTTGTTATATTGAATATTAAATTAAAAGGTATCTATTTTAAAATATAAGTACCAATATACCAATATATTGGTAATAAATAATTTTTTATTTCTTATTATTAGGTTTTAATATGCATGATAATTATCCAACTGACAGAATACATTTCGAAATAAATATTAAGAGCAATCATATATTTAAAAGATGTATTTTATCATATGGACACCTTATAGACCAATGTTGTTTTTCACCTGAAAAGGACTAGATTTGCTACTTAATAGTTTATGAATGGACACGATTCCAAGTTGAATTTCATTATTAAATGTATATTATTGAAAAAAACATAAATTATAGGGCCCTTCCTTCAAAATGGCACTAGGGCCCAATTTAGCGTAGTTGTGCCACTGAGTATACGCGCGTATTATAATTAAAAAAAAAATTAAACCGTTACTATTTTTTTTTCTACGATGTAACGTTACATACGGATAATACAAAATGGTGAATATCATGATAATAATGTTTCAATAATCATGTACTTAAATAATAATAATGATATGTTGCCTCGTTGGCACAAACGAAACATAAATACGTTGGCTGTTTGACACAATCAGAATAATATATAATACACAAATGAATCATATTATTACTATAATAATAAACCTTACCTCGAATAAAGGTTTGTTTGTGACGGCATCGCAATGCAATAATGAACGAACGTGATGCACCCATTGTGGCCGGCCCGTTTTGAGCGATCGCGAATTGTCGCAAAGAAATGTTAAATTTTATTTATACATCGTATGTACGCACAAATCGAAGCGTTGGAAAATGTCACGCAATACGTTATCGACGGAGAATAGTGTTATATTTTTACCATCCGAGCTTCCGTGGTCGTGACTCGCAAAACACGAAAAAAAAAAATCAAAAATCATCGAGCCGGCGACGGCAAATACGATACAAAACGACGACGACGACGACGACGACGTCAAAAACGCACACTCGAAGCCTTTGCCGGCTTGGATAAGACGTCGTCCGAGCCTCGACGGAATCATTGAAAATCCGAAGGCGACGGCCATTACACTCGCGTAATGGATCGCGCGCACCGGACGCGACGGCGGCGGCGATACGATACGAAACGACGACGACGTCAAAAAACGCACACTCGAAGCCTTTACCGGCTTGTATTAGACGTCGTCCGAGCCTCAACGGAATCGTTGAAAATCCGAAGGCAGCGGCCATTACACTCGCGTAATGGATCGCGCACCGGACGCGACGGCGGCGGCGAAACGATACGAAAAATACGCTAAAAACCGAATATCGATGGTACGGTAGTATTTTGGCGACGAAATAATTTGGTTGCGCCCACGCGACCGCCGTGAGACGTGCGATTATTCGTCGATAAATACTATTACCAGAGCCGCGAAAGGAATTGTAGTTAACCGTGAGACGAGACTATGGCGGTCGGCATAAAAATCACGAAACACGGACCCGTTCGGAGAAGCCCACCACATAAACGCGAACCGACGAAGACTGAAGCAACGGCGGTAGGGTAATCCCAGCGTCCCCCTGCGTCGGCCGAAACGGTTAAAAAAACGAACGGCCAATGAGAATTATTTACGAATCATGGAAAGTGATTTTTTTTGTAACGGTTTTTTGTTTACCGAGAATCGTTACCGCGGTATCCGGAGTTCCGTCCGTGGCGCGCGACCGCGTCGTCGTCCCGTCACGGCGGCCACGCGGCCACGCTAATATAGACCTAGCGTCGCATTCCTCATTCGCTCGACCGAGTGGCCGTCGAATTCACTAATACTATACTCGCTACTCGGCGCTCGGGCTCGCCCGGCGGATTAGTAGGCACTTTTTGAACGAACATTACATGGTATAATAGTATATGTATATTATTGTAAAAAACATAAATTTTAGGGCTCTCCCTTCAAAACGACGCTAGGGCCCAATTTGGCCCAGTCGCGCCACTGGACGAACAGCGTAAATTTTAACTAGTGTGAACCAAGATACGTATAACATGTAGTTCCATCCGCCGCGGATGTTATTTAAGCTGTGTCAAATCCGCATTACCAACACCATAACGAACGACTTTGCGATTCAGCGCGCGTGATAGGAGACGATCGGATAAATAAACATATGACTATATGTATAAGAGTGTGCGTACCTAATATAGGTGACTATAGACGTCGCGCGTAATGGATTTTATCCGTTCTCGTTATTAATATTACTCGGCGCCGAAATGAAACTCATTTCCGAAAATCGTATTGATGACAACGCGCAATTTATCAGTTCCAACGCGCGTTATATGACAGTGGTTTAATAATAATATATAATAACAATAAGTTCTTCACAACGCGTCGGTTTGTCGTACTTATTTATTACATCGATATAATATTATCACTAACCTCGGGCCGTCGTCGAATCCATTGACGACCGTTTTCATACGGCGGGTCCGAAACATTTCACAACGTATTTCGTGCTGGTACACTCGAATAAAAACACCACGGAACGATTCACTACTCGCGCGAACCACGATATTACCATAATTCGATTGTTTTTGGCGGACGGTAAAATTCACAAGCTGTTTCGGCGAACAGCGGCGCACCGCGAACGCGACCGAGACGGAAAATACGATAAACATCGATGGTACGGTAGTATTTTAGCGACGAAATAATTTGGTTGCGACCGCCGTGAGACGTGCGATTATTCGTCGATAAATACTATTACCATCGCCGCGAAAGAAAATTGTTGAAACCGTGAAAACTGTTTCGTTATAATCGAGACGAGCTTTCTGAACCGCGGTCGACACTAGACTGCACATCCTACATTGGTAAGCTACCGCTGAAGGTTCGGGCGTCTCTCGATCGGTCGGGTTGCGTGGGCAACTCGGCTGTCATTGGTCGGGCGGAGCGAGCAGCTCGGCTCTCATTGGCCGTGTCACCCGCCCTGTTATGAAGCAACGGCGGAAGGGTCCCAGCGTCCCCCCGCGTCGGCCGAAACGGTTAAAAAAACGAACAGCCAATGACGATTCACGAATCATGGTAAGTGATTTTTTTTTTAACGGCCATTTTACGAAAATCTGTCGCGACCGCGGTATGTAGTACCGTTTATGTACCAAAGTTCTGTCCGCGGCGCAGTGACGGTCAATGACCTCGTCGTCATTACGTCACTGCGGCCACGCTACCACGCGGCCACACGGCGACAGCGGCGGAACGTTCACACTGCAACGCGTGCCGCGCGTCGCGTTTTATTATATTACGATATTATATACAATATTATATTTTTATTCTATTTTAATCGGAAACGGAAAATTCAAGTGCCGCAGTGCAATGATGACTCGTCGTTATCGGCGTTTATACCGAAATAGGTTTTCTGAACAAGCTCACACCGAAATCATTTAAACACTTGCCAAATGGCATTTTGATTTTATCGTTGTTTTACGAAACAGTGTTTCGATAAATAAAAACTTACTGCAGTATTATAATATACATGATATTGTTTATTACAAAATATATATTTATATGAAAATTATATATAATAATATAATATATCAATATAATAGATAAATAAACTTTACCACGTCGCCGGCCGTTAAAACGGTTGAAACGAACAAGCCAATGAGAATTATTCACGAATTCATGGAAAGTTATTTTGTTTTTTTAACGGTCGTTTTTTTAAACGACCTCCGGACGGATGACCGCGATCGCGGTATCCAGAGTTCTGTCCGAGCGCGCGACCACGTCGTCGTCGTCGTTCCATCACGGCGGCCACGCGACCACGCGACCACACGGCCACGGCGGCAGAACATTCACACTGCAACGCGTGCCGCGCGTCGCGTTTTATATTAATATAATGTAATATTAATAATGACAATTATTCACGAATTCATGGAAAGTGATTTTTTTTGTAACGGTCGTTTTACGAAAATCTGTCGCGACAGACCGCGACCGTGGTATCCAGAGTTCTAGACTCCTTTAAGTTTTTATAAGATACAGCAAAAAGTAAAGCAATAATCTCTTTTAACATCCTCATCATTTTTGCAAATTTGATAATTTTAATATTTATAATTATTATTGAACCTTTCTCTAATGCATATATATTTATTAATATTAAGATATACCTAGCAATATTTGTAATTGTATGTAAAAATGCTAAAATGTAGAAAAAGAAATTGTACCATTATAATATGTTTATTTATTCAAGAGCCAATTTTACACCTTACAACTAAAATAAAACTCGTATTTTTAACGTTCATAAGTTTCCACTCCCATGATAACAGGTATTTTTTATGGTTATTGTTTTACAACGGTGTACATAGTTAGTAGTGCGTAGGTGTGTAGTCTCTTCTCGCGGTTACCATAATACAGTGTTTCAATGGGCAAACATTTCACCGTTCATTTAATTACGCTTTATTAGGATACAGACAATTAGCATAATAAGCATTGTAAAATAAAACAATTAGACTATCATGGCATAAAAATAGTGTCGAAAAAGTAAAATGATGTGTATTTTATCAAGATATAACAATACTTTAAATGAAGATTTGCTCTACGCTCTTTCCTGACTTTAAGTAATTAATTATGTATTATTAAATACTTGGAATACTATATGAAAAATGAGTAGGTACATTCGACGTTTTTAAAACCATAAAAAGGAATATAATCGTATAAATCGTAATCCTGTACAAAAAAAAAACCATGAAACAAAACATCTTAAAGGTTTGAAAAACCGTTTTAAAAGTCAGCGACAACCGATTACCAGTGAACACTTTATCGTCTTAACTATTGCAATCAATAAATATCAATCATTAATCCTTGTTGACATCGAGCGAAATTAAATTTCAAATAAATTATACATAGTTACTTAGTTAATACCTATGTCATAAATTCATAAGTCATAACCATTTCAGTGCATTATAATTATAACAGAAATCGCATAATATTTTTAACCACATTCATAACACGATTTGTTATTTTTTTCGTTTGTTCATACTCTTACCATAAACCTACGTAAAATATACTCGTTAGTCATCAATTCTGAATTTAGAAGACCTCCAATCCTACGTTTTCATTGTGTTCACATACACAAGATAAAATGGTTATGTTGCAATTGTTCATCATCATCAATGATGAACGTACTATAATATATTCAATTGCATAATGATAGTATTAACAATCATCAAATGGCGTACCAACGTCGCTATAAAATGTACAAGATATTGTAAACTTTCTTAATTAACAAGAAATGAATGCGACATAACAAATACCTAATGGCAAACTTTAGTAATAATTCCATAAAAAATTACTAACGGGAAAATAGCAAGCATATTTATATTTCCAAACAAGAATAATCTCCCACTAGTTATATTATTTTCTTGTAGCGTTTTTTTTTTTTGTTAGAGGCGTTTTTGAAGGTGAAAACAATAATTTAAAATACGTCTTTATGATATACAGGAAATACATACATAAATAGGTAGTTACTTTGTAAATATAGCTCTGAAGCTCTATTTCAGTGACGAAATATGTTAAAACTCGAATATTTCTGAGCACACGGTAACAATAAAATATAAATTCTATACCTAATAATTTAGGTGCCTAGATATAAACCTAATACTTATATAACATATATAGACATATTAGATTTATACAATTGATCGAAAAGTTTGATAAATTTTAATGTTTTTAGAAATCAATTCAACTTAATTAGCACCAGGATATAAATTATAATGTATGATAATTATTAGGTACATTAAATCACGAAAAGTTGTAGCATGTCGCGGCATGATGCTTTCGGTTGGTTGTAAAACGGTATTATTTTTACCTTGAATAAGTGTTCACATTACACGGTCAGTAAATAGAGTAATACAGTAATAATATAATACATATACGCGGAAATTATAAATTAAATAAATTATAATGCACCGATAAAAATAAATACATACTTGCTATATTATATCCAAACTTGCGCAATACACATTTAACACGCACACTTATATAATTCAAAGTACTTTTAAGAATAAAAAAATGGCCATCCACCCATAAACGACCATCGCGAAAACGAAATGTTTGCGTACCAATTATAAAATCAATACAAATATAGTCCAACGAATTAATATAAAAGAAAAAAAACGAGTTTGATAAAATATACAATAGGAATATTATTACTATAACCATCGGAAAACAGGTACCCGGTGGGCCACAACCGATTAACAAATTAATTCAGTTCAAATTTCTTGTAGAAAAGTGACCGTTTTCAAATCGCAAATCATAAATTTCAGGAAGTTGAAAAATACCAAAAGTTGCACAAAAAAAAAAAAAGTGTTTAAATAAAATAGGCACAATTTGATATGTGTGTAGTGTGTACCTACTACCCCATGGTGTGCATACAGTTTTATCAACTGTGTGAGGTAGAGTGTTGCTCATTTGAACTCCCTGATTTTAATAAGTACTGTTTAGGAATTTATTAATATCTACAATTATTATTTATATCATTATTATTATTTGATGAGTATCATTTTAGTATGATTATCAATTTCAATATAATATATTTGGTCGAAAATTTGTACCACGATATTGCGCGTTATTATAAAAATAAAAAAAATAATTTAAATGTTCACACAAGAACAATAACACAAATATATTTGATTTTATACACTATAGGCTTTTCCAAAATGAAAATGAAATGTAAGAATGGTAACCATCACTATTACAACGAGGACCATTTAAATCGTGATTTTCTCTGGCTGATTATTTTTGGTCCGCCATTAATAACCACTGATCATTTAATAATTCCGAGAGTTCTTTGACAATACGTGTGACGTAAATGTAAACGGAGAATATCGCGAAGGTAAAGACGAAAAAGTCAATTCTTCGCGTGATATACTGCCCCTGTGCTTCAGAATAATGATTTACTAACGACGTATAATATAATATAATAGTATAATACACTTGTATGCTATTATACTACGAGCTATAAGTCCACATGGGTACTCGTATAATATGCGTGTGTCTACACGCCTCGCGACCACTCGAGCATTTCGAGAATTCGAGATGCTCGATAAAATATTCAATCCTATGGTGTTCGGTTGATATTTGTGAGCTTATCGAGTGCCAACCCGACCGATAAACAAATATTAAATCAAAAATGCTAATTCCGGCCACCTACGCCTACCACCATAATATCTATATAGTGTGCCTATTCAAACAATACTACACACGGTTTGTTTGTAAATACACGGAGATGTCTCGTCGCGGGGTACCCCAACCTCGGGCAGACGTGTCGTAATCGAAATCACACACATAGGTGTACACAATGTATAATAATATTATATATCTACCGCGGTAAACACGAGTAGAAACGACAAACCAGATAACCTTTTTATCGGCCACAAACTGCCGCGGCAAACTGTAATAATAATGATACGAGTGGGTACGTACGTCTCTATGACTACACGGTTGCACTCGGCCGATGGCGGTATTATCTAATAATACATCCAGTGGATTGTGGACGGGCAATATTAATTTGTAACGAGATAGATTATTACATCGTTCGAACCGAGGTGTATACTCTGTACAAAACGCCGATAAACCGGGTATGCCTTAAACCGCGAGCCAAACGTACGAATACGTACTGCCTACGGGTAAATACCGACGTCGACGTCTCCCCGTACCCGGTTGCGGGGAGACGAGAAGCCTCGTACCCTCCGTTCGTCGGCCGGCATTTTACACAACTATTTATCGACAATCGCGCGGCGACGCGTAGGCACGGACGATGGGCGTTTCGTTGGGCAAACAGTCGGACTACTAAACGCGCGAGAACAATACGAACGATTTCGCATCGGTTTCCCGCATTTTCTCGACGTCGGTTTTCTACCACGGGTTACCGCGCGGTCGATCCCCGGTTACCGACCACGGTACAAAGGAAGATGGCTGAAATACGCGTTCTCGTTCGCGCTCGACGCGAACCATGACGCCCAGAGAGAGGACGTTTGAACGTATTAGATAATAAAATAGGTACGTACCGTCACCGACGTGGGACCGTCCAGGGCGAGTCCGCTCCTGACTTTCAGAAATTTCTTCCGCAGCACTCGCCAGACGACGTAGGCCATCGTGACGATCCATAAAACGTCGCGCTCGGCGCCGCCGCCGGCGGCGGCGTGTGAAACGGGGGGGAGAACTCGCGCGGCGCGATCACATCTCGCGGTCGTCGGACGGCGGATTTTTCGTGTCTCTCCGACACGCGCGGATTCGACGCGAACGTAACGTCACGGGAAAACAACACCGAAAACACGAACGAACGGACGGACGGACGACACGAACACTGCGTAGCGCACGATAAATGAGTTATATAAATTTACTAAACGCAAAACGAAAAAAAAAAACCGATACGACACGAGAAACGCGAACCGGACCGAACGCGCGACGACGGCGTAGACGACGACGACACCTGCGCGCGCGCGACTGGCGATGTTACGTCGCGAGGCGTTTTGCGTGTGTGTGTGTGTGTGTGTGCTTGCGCGCGTTTCGGACGGATCACGTGCTCCCACGGCGCGACGGCGTTGGTGGCGGTGGTTTTTGCTGTTCGCCGGGGAAACAATGTATAAACGGCGACGCGGCCAACCTAAATACACTGTAATAATGTTATTTACGAAAACGCGATGGTAATAATAATAATAAAATTGCCGTTCCGCACATCCGATGTAGGATGTAAACCGCAGCGCGGTTTTACGTCGTTTTACTACATCGTCGTCGTTGTGATATTATTATTATCACGACGATTCGTCCATTTTTTTTTCCTCTTTAGTTTGCGGCCGTTTTAGACCGGACAAAGACATCGCAAAGGACAAAACGTATATGTATATAGAATTACATCGAAGCCCTCGAGTTGATTTTGACCGCAAAAAAATTGCACCGACTCGAAATATCAGTAAGTATTTACCTATTCGAAACTAATTCTGTTGCGAAATCACCTGATACATGAATAATAATTGTTTTGGTACAGTTTAATATTCGGTAATATAAAATCGATTCTTTTATTTAAATTAGCAACATTATTTATGAATACCTACTGATAAGTAAGATTTATATGGCAAAAAAAAAATGGTTAAATATGTTTAATATGCATCTTAGATTTTTAAACACGCAAACAATTATTCTTTTGATTTATAGTATTATTTAAATTTGGCTTTTAGATCATTTTGTTTATGCTATTAAAATGTAATAATGATTATATTATATTATTATAAAAGTATTTAAATAATGCAAAACTTTTCTTTGCAGACACAGCTTGATTATTGAAATCAATATTATACAATATTTTACCGTCAGTTTCGAGTATTTCGGTAAAACATATTCTTTGACACATTGTCCTAATTTTACACCTTTAATTGGAACTTTCCGAATTTTTCTAAAGAATTTCGATCAAAAGCAAAATAATATATTATAAAGATATATAATCTAGCAAATGTCATTTAACTTGATTCTAAAAACTATTAATACCTAATATAGGATAAAAATAATACGTTTTATAATTATTTTTGTTATCTGCAGGTAATGGCCCATCATTTTTTTCGGCTGAAATGGTCGATTATTGATATCTCATCAGTCATCATATTATAGGTACGTAAGCATTATGTACCTAATAAACCTTAAAGGTTCTTTTTGATACGCTTTGACTCTTGTTGTTTTATAAAATTATTGAAATTACTTATTAAATATTTATAAATCGATCAAAATATGCATAAATAAGATATATTAAACATATTCAGAAAAAAAAAACAACCATTGAATAATGTTTATACTGAATAAAAGTAAAAAAACATTTAAAATATAATTGTAAATGAAGGAGCTTAGATTCTACCGCGCGGACTATCCCCCTTCTCCCCAAAATCCCCCCCACATTTGTCCCTATAAACAGTTTAAACAATATAAACAACAACAATCTATACTATTGACAATCCAGACCGGCGTGTACTTGCCACTAAAAAAAAATAAAAAAATAGGCGAGTTTTTACCGTATTATACGGTCAACGATCGAAATCCACACGTCGATAGGATAGGCATGGGACGGAATGGTATATTATGGCGGCCTCTCTCTCTGGGCAGGTGATTGTTCAGGAAGTCCATTGTCCCTGTGCAGAGGGCAACGGCAAACAACTGCGCAGTGGTAAAAACTCCGTAGGACACGTCAGTCTAGATTGTCGAAAAGGCAATGGGCAATAATAAATTGTCAAACCAACGAGACGATTATGAAAAATAAAAATAAACAGGATACGCACCGAAACAAGTCTCGATACGTCTTGCTCGGTATCGCGTACAATACTATATTATTATTGTTTTAACAATAATAAGGTGTTGTGCTGTGCCGCGTGAAAAACGTGCGATCGCCGTCGTCGTTGTTATATTGTAATTAATAATAATATAATGGTGGTTTATTGTTTTCGGGTACAACGGAGCGTCGTCGTCGGTCACGGACGGCGATATTAAAATATTATTATTATACTCATACGCGTATATTCCATAATATTGTGCACACAGTTGAAATGGTATAATAGTAATTCGGAATGTTTCGAATCGGCGGGAGGAGGGGTAGGGAAGACCATAATATATGTATTATATACTTAAACATTACGAAACGTGACCTCGGAGTGTATCGAAGTTAAAATCATAACTGTTTTTAACTCTTCACATAAGCACGGGTAACGCGATACATGTATTGATGTATTAATGTATTATACTACTACAACAGTTGATACAGTCAATAACAATAAATCGTAGCGAATATTTATCAGGAGTAGGTACACACGCCTAGCTATATATATACGCTTTTGGTTTTTTTCACTTCGCTATCCCGTTTTTAAATTTATTATAATAAATGCAAATCGCTTAGCCTTAAACGGAGTACAATTATATTCGTTCGCGTTACCCACCCGTCCACATGGAAAAAATACCGATAAACGATTTCAATCGTAAGGACGGCGGCGGTGGCCATAATAAT
Organism: Drepanosiphum platanoidis; assembly: GCA_948098885.1. NCBI lineage: Eukaryota > Metazoa > Arthropoda > Insecta > Hemiptera > Aphididae > Drepanosiphum > Drepanosiphum platanoidis. Next base: position 23,602,821 of record OX402528.1, read on the forward strand.
AATATCACGTTTGAAATCTAGACGAAGCAATAAAAAAGCGTAACAGTGAGAACTTCAGCTACGCCTAATTATAAGATAAAACCTCTTGAAAGGGTTTTCCGTCTCGTGATATCTATCTCACAATACACTCAATACGGACGGCGACGGGCGAGTATGGTCTTTAATCTTCTATCTACCTGTAATAATATTTTCGAAATCGCGATCGATTATTTTTAACATATTATTGTTCAAAATGTACTCATATACTTGGGTGACCACACGTCCTGTTCTAAACAGGATTGTTCGGTTTTTTAGCTCGATCTTTTCAATCCAAGTCAAACGGTGAAAGTCTTCTGCGACAGTCCTATTTTAATCCTGTTTTTTTTTTCGTCGGCTGTTTTCTTACTAAAAACTTGGCAATATTATAAAATCATTATTTGATAAAACATCGTCTACTATTTTAGAGACAATTAGAAAAGTATTAATTTTTTTATAGTATGCATAAAATTGTACGATGCGTTCAACATCGAAATAAAAATAAATGTATGCATTTTTATGTACAAAACGAGTAGGTAGTTTTTTTTTTACATAATGTAAAAATATATCGTGTTTTGTTTTTACGGAAAGTGAATTTTTTTTTGTTTGCCCATTTGCCCACGAATAACGCTGATATATTGTTTTTCTCTTTCAGACGTGGACATTCCGACCAACCTAATCAATCTGCATACAACGTGTGTATAGAAAAGAGCCGTAATAGAATTCATTTGTACTGTAAAAGAAATTTTAAAAATTGAGAACGAATTATTAAATATAATTAATTATTCAATTAATATAATAGAAAACATTGGTTTCACTAGTAAAATTATATAATATAAAATGTTAAAAAATATTTCATCTTTTTGCTGTACATTAGAATTATTTTAAAAAGTACCCTCCAGGAGTAGACTCTGAAACGAAAATTCCTAGTTCAATATTAAATTTATAGTTGCACTCATCTTTATTTGATACTCGTTTGATTGTGGTTCAAACTTGACAAGAACAACTATGTAAATATCTACTAATCTCTAATAGATTTATATAGTATGTTTAACCATAGATTAAGTATATTTAATCTATGGTTTAACCAACTATTTATTACTTCTATTATTATATGTTTTTACAAGGGCACTTTGGATGTATAAACTTCAGTCTTTACTTTAATCAACATAATCCGTTCAGTTACCAACATTTTAGTATCCGGATCCACAAATAACTTTGTTTTCCGTAACGAATATTTACGATAGTCAATTTTTAGCAAGTGAAAAAAAAAACAACAAATATTAACGCCGTTCGTCTCAACTGATATTCATCAGTCATCGCTCGTCATTATTTGTGTATCACCGTTGGCAACAATAATTTTGAATTATGTTTATGAGTCTCTCTGCACTTTCTTCACATGTCAATTTGTTGATGATACATCCTTTATGCTTTCAACGCCACAAATAGTGAACGGTGTAGACGGTATGTAGTAGTGGCTCGTATATTTTAAGCAAAATTATGTTTAACTTTTCATTTTTAGCTGTTAATGTAACCTACGAGGACAATTTCACGAAAAAATAGTATCAATTTAAATGAAAAACAGGTAAAATATTGCTGCCTGGTGTCCCTATAGTTCCAAATAATGTAAGTGCCAATCGTTGAAATCGAATTTATTTGTTTACATTTGAAAGTTATGATAAATCATTTTGTAGTTTTGTTTCGGAGAAATAGCCATTTGTACTGCAGAGTTATTTTGCTATCGGCAAATCATTATTGTTATTTATTTATTTTTGACACCTAAAATATAACAACAATATATCATTATTTAGAATAATATCGCGATGATAAAATCAGCATGTTTTAAAATATTCGTTTTATAAATTAAATTCCTATCTCGATCCAGAGGCAATTGCGGGTTATTCAGGTTTCAAAAGATAGTTTTAATACCAAGTGAATGTTTCAAAATACAATTCAATCCATTTATATACCTACTCGTAGAGTGAAAAAATCCATGTAGATAAACCAGAACAATCAGTACACGAGACAGTAGGAGACATTTCCGGAGTGTAAGAATTAATGTCTTGAGTGTTCACGTCGAGCTAAAATCCTAACTAGTCAAATCGATTGATTTGAATATAATATGTATTAATACGTTATGTATGAGGTATTTAATTAAAATATTTTCCACCACAACGTCGAGTGCGATATTATTCTTTTATCAGCCGATTTTCAATGGATATAATTTTAAAATTAAAAAGAAATCAATACAAGTAAACGTTGTTTTCGAAAAACGATTCTGATCCAAGAAACACCGATGTATGATTCTTAGTATTTTGGAAAAATGTTGGGATACTTGAAAATTTCCAACGCAAAAAAACTACAATTTTCTACCAGAAACCACATCCTAAGTGAATAACCAAACAACCAAGTCTTTTAGTCAAAACCGTGATGACACACAAAAAAATAAAAACTCACATTACGGTAAAATCAATACATACTCGCGTGACTCAGAATCAAAACCACGTTACAATTTTCACTAAAACCTTCGCCGAGTTCACAACATGTGCAGAGTGTAGTGCATTTTCATTTTTTGAATTATACACCGTCGTTATTTGCTACCTACACAATTTGTAAGTGTCCAGTATTCTTCTCCGCAGTACGTGCAAATAGCATTTAACGTACCTATTCTAAAACACGTGCACCCGTTGTTTGTGATAAACAAAACACATTCGCTAACGGTTTACCATCGACTTGTTATGTTTGTATAAAAGTTCAAATATTATGCTTATAATATAGCCACTCTCGAATACCATGGACTCGCGCAATCGAGCGTGAAATACTTTTAAAAACATTTAGAAAAAATAATATATCAAAGCGTCCGGAGAGAAGAACATTGTGATCGTTCGATATTTATTTTTTTTTTGGTCTATTTATTACTGCCTACGATCGATGCGAGTATCCGACGAAAATATGAATTATTTTTGTATAGCTACAGTACTAATTACTCACACGCTATTCGTTTATTGTACCGCGACCTTCTGTTATTAACATTTATAACAATATAATACACTTTTATGTCGTATGATAGTATGATTTATGAGTTATTTGATTTTTTTCCACCAATATCTCTTCATTTACAGCGTCAACAATGTGAATACCTGATAAAACGAATTAACCAACGTAAATAGAAATTAATTAATTTTCCATATTCTCTTGTAGATTGTGTATAAGCTATTGTGTTTACTTAAGAACATTATGCGTCGGCCTTCAAAACGGATGATTGGTTTTGGGAACTGAATAAACACTTTCAGCTTCCGACGATACGTATAGGTATTATCCAGAGTCTAGACAATGTGTAAGCACTAAGCTCATCGACGCATCTTAAAAACAGGGTCCGGAAATTGAAAAATGTCTAAGAAAAAGCTATCGTCCACGGGGCGCTGTTGTACGCGAAACAATATGGATTCGAATAATATTACATCAAGCTTCTAATAACTGATATCCGTGTGTTTTTCTTTCATCAACTCATTAACAAAATATGGATGAATATTAAACTTTCCGCGGGAAATTACTATAAAACGTAAAAGAAGAATAGCACGAACATCTTTACGCCGTGATTTTAGACTCATTGTTTTAATTTAAAACGCAACCTCGATTAATTGAGCAATATTTCTCCCGGATGTTGTAACAGTCCATTTAAAAAACGATGAATTTCATAGCACGTCCTGTATTTTTAATATATAAAAATCGTTTTGTTTTAATTTAAATGTCATCAGACTTGTAGAAGATTGAAATTTCAAAAAACTTAAACAATTTTACTACAGGTATAGTTGAAATAACGATAAGAGCAAGTGCCTATTGATCAAAAAATAAATTATATTTATCAAATATGTAGGTATTTATGCAATTAAAATATGTGCTATAAACTCAAAATATATTATACACGAATACGATTTATTATTTATATAATGTTTCGATACTTTTCATAAACAAATTCTATTAAAAAACGGTACATTTTTAAAAAGATACTAATTTATTAATATTTAAAAACAAATTAATCGTCTCGATTGCAATGGATGCACTATGTGCACTTTTTAATTTTCGAATATTATATAAAAGATCGTCGATTAGAACGTAAAACTGATTTTTGTCGACTAAACAGTCTAACTTGTATCTACTGATATTTGTTGGAAAATATTTCATATTGCCCATGTTTGAAAGAGAAAGTCTTAGATCCAACAAAACAAATGACAAATGTACAAGTATGTTAGTCTAAATACTCTCAATTATTAAAACGGATTGATGGTGAAGTACTGAAGTGTGTATAGGAAAATGATATGAAATCAAATACATCTCGTGCGATTGAAAATCACGTGAAACGAATTCATCACCGGCCTAAATTAACTATACCGTGCCGCGGTGAAAATTTTTATGCGCATGAAAACCCGAACCCTAATAATAATAATCACTATGGATTGTTCACAATGATTATTTTTTAGGTACTATAATTAATATTAATGAATGGATGGAATAGACGCGAGTTACGTACGTCGCGGACAGCGATACGAACAACACGACATAATAGTTACACGCTATAGTTATACACTGTGAACATAAATCTGCGATGGAACGATTATCGACAGTAAAAATGATGTATTGATATTGTGTGACTATTTGGTCGAAACTCGAAATAAACTGGTCTGAATTTAATCAAAGCAATTATTGTTGATATTTAAAAATAATAATTAATCAATAACCGTTGGGCGCGTGTGTTTGTTGTAATAAATACGGATTCGTTTCGACATTCAGCCATAGGACATGTTAAATAGTTGGACAACAATAGACGTACCACCGAGTATGCATAACATGCATTTGTACGAGACCCGTATGAGTCATGTCTCATAAACACATGATATTATCTAGGGCAGAGAAGTTATAGAACTGAATGTTTGCCTACAAAACTGCGCACGTAGTATTTTATGATTTACTGCGGCTATCAAAGATTCAAATTTATTTCGTGACTCTCCGAATTAAAAATACAATTTTTAGTGCGCAACTTTACGATGTACTCAAACCGATTTGAGGTTATGGGGAACGTTCTCGAGTACCTGGTCGTTTTTAAATTTACATATTATCATAAAATAAAATAAAAATAAATTCTTTATGTCGTTGTTTTTTCATTTTATTTTTTCATATTCGCACGAAGAAAGTGAAACTCTAGTACTTTATGCTAGTGATATTTTCATCACTATATGTTCTAAACAATAGTTCAAAATGTTAAACGAGCTTGAATAGCAGATATAGGTAGGTAAACTAACCGAATCGTTCGTTGGGTTATCGCGTAGGCGTTAAAATGATACGTACTATTAATCTTAAATCGTTTTGTCACACGCAGATTCGTTAGGAACGAAACTCCCGATGTCAGCCCCATCGTCGTCTTTCACTATGATATTTATGTTTTTTTATCACTAAAACAAATTGTATAATTAAGTACCTATAATTATTATTCATTGATTAGCAGTGATTCATTTAAATTGTTTAATCTGTTATCGAAATTCGTCATCGTATTATATTAATTATTATATCACAGATTATCAGTAGTTATCTCCGACGGAGTTTTCACTTTGTATATTCTCTCGATTAAAACTCATAGTGTTATAACGATGACAATAGATACACTTGTACGAGTTCTCTACACAGATACGCTAATGATTTTGTTTTTGGGAAAAAGTTTCGGTAAGACTCAGATATGAGCTAGTATTTGACTGCAATTTGTCCTGTTCCGAACGAAATGCTCGTACCTAGCGGACGAAAGGGGAACACACGATCCGCACTTTGCGCACAGGTCACTCAAGAGCGAATGTGTCACTGTCGTATCATTTCGAAAGCACCGAATAACCGTCGCAAAAAAAAATGTTTCTATGTACCCAAGTGATTCTCAGAGGGTCGAATTTTTAGGGTCCAAATAAATCCAGAGCTTTTTGGGAGACGTGAGAATGAATTTTAATCGAACTGACGTAGTATGTAAAAAAAAAAAAAAAACAATTATACGTTGTTTATTTTCGCTAATAGACCTATGGCAATGTAGTCAATGTTTTTATATAATATGTTTAAATATAATTTATATATTTATAATAATCAGGGGTGTTCCCATAGGGTATACTACATATACGCCGTATACTCTCAAGATATTTTGTCAGAACTATGGGTATACTGCGTATACTCTCAAATTATATTTTAAATTATTTTTTAACAATTTATTTAATTAAATTTTTTAGTATTTGTATATTTTCATATTTTATTGACTTATAAAGGTAATTTCAAGCTTTTTTTAAAAGTTTGATTTTTTTTTCATATTTTTAACACATCCTTTATAATTATAGACCACAGTAAAAATATTTGTATATTATTAAATATTCATGTTTATTACTTTTATTTTAAAAAGATTTATGAGTATTTTTAAATACTTAAAAAAAGGTTCTATTTTTATCATTCTACCCTCCCTTGTTTAAATCATGGATTTCACCTTGACTAGAGTCTTAGTATACTCTCAAAAAAAATATTGGGAACACCTCTGATAATAATACTAATAATTACCCACGGGCCAATAATAAGTAAAAACACGAAAAAACGTAACTCGCGTTATAATATTCAAGTTTGGAAATAAAACGTATCATAGAAGAAATGTCTTGAATAGTATTTTTGTTTCTAGACCGACTGAAATCATACGAACGTGCGTGTACCTCTACAGTCAACGGTTAGATCATCATTGGTCGTAGTATGATTCATCTTTACTCGATGATCGATTATATCCTGATCATTGCTATTACTCATTAGCTACCAAATAATTTGTATTTTGTTATTAGGTTTGCCAAACAATAAACTATATTTTCCCAATGAGAAATCCGACGAATCGTTAATGCCCACACCGGGGTCTAAATAAACTCGCGAACAAAGTGTCGACAAACTATGTCGGGAGTGGTTTCAACGACATTTAACAAATTCCTGAATCCATACCACTAGTGTTCGCTTTATTCTTGTATATTTATGTTGTTTTACGGATAAAAGCACTGACCTTTTTATTTTTGTACCAAATTTCTGATGATGTGAAAGTTAGTTTCACAAATAAAACAAAAAACTGTTCTGAAAAAATTGTCTCAGCTGTTCCGCACGATGTGGCCTATTTTCAATTTTTGTTTTTGGAGGGAGAGGAAAGACTTCCGCTGTATTTGGATGCACCTACCACGATTGAACGTTTATTGAACCATAGTAATCTACGTAAAAAACAAGCAAGCGATAAACACGAGTACATAACATACAATACAGTAATTTGCAGGCATCTTTTTGACATCAACAAGAGGTGATATCATTGATTATGAACAAGTCTACAATCAATGGCGATACCATTTTTTGTAAATAAAATAATAAATGAGAAACATGGCCTGGATATTGTTTTATGGAATCCCCAAGGAGTCCATAAATAAATGGTATAAATGATTGAATTTGTCGTAGTCATGTAATCCAACACTTCAAACTGTAAACATGTGAATAATGTCAAATTTCGATCCCATGTGCGTCAACGATGAACGTGTACCGGCTGTGACTTTACAATGTTTTTATGTTTTTACCGAAACTTTTTGGATGGAAACAAAAAAAAAAAAAACGCAGACAATTTCACGTGACAAATGAGTTAGATAAGAAATCAGACACCTTTTCCCCGATTTTCTTTATTTCCAGGGACTTCAAAATACCAAAATTAAATTTCAATCATTATTCAATGCAACCGTACATCATTAGTTTTATATTTAAGCAAATCAATACGACCAAGTCCATAAGAGACATTCAAAACTAGTAACATCGACCGATTGAAGTTTACTATTGAATACTTAATTTAAAGTAAATTTATAGGCACTGTATAAATTGGAACTTCATGATTTAAACATCCTACTTTGTAAATTGGACTATAAAAATTTAATTTTTAACCTATTGTTTTATTGTGTAAATTTAAGTATAAAAAGCCTGACAATTTGAAACTTTTAAGTTGCTTGATAAAATAATATCCATTCGAGTAAATTGTTTTGTAATCAATTAAAAACAATCCTGTGCCTTCAAAAAAATTAGTTTGGACGACATTTGTCTTAACATTCTATCTGTAGTTTTTAAATTAGACAATGACCAACTCCAACAGAAGAGGAGACATCTGTAAAGGACATGATGATGTAATGGTTGCAAGTGCCCTTATGATTCATAATTACTAATTATAATGACAAGCGAACGAAATTAGTATTCTGAAATAAATACTAAAATTTTTAGGTAAAATTTTATTTTTAATAAAATGTCCCATAATAATGATTAATAGTTAAGGCTATATAATACTAATATTTTAGACATAATAATTTTAATAATAATTTTAGACAATATGTACACATAAAACAATAATAATAGTTATAATTAGGTAATTGTCATAAGATGTCTTTTTTTAAACATATACATATTAAATTTTTGGAATATACATGTTAACAAGTTTGTAAATGAATATTTTTTTAAGGAACTAAAAAATACAAATAAAATTAATAATAGTAATAATTAAATGAATATTGATGATTTTAAAAAAAGGTAAAAAAAATATTGTTTGTTCGATTTGTCTAAACATATTCTATTCTATTACGCACACATGAATACAAAAAAATTAGATAACGACTCACTGATGTAGAACTAGTATAAAACTCGCGAGAACAAAATTATTTTATATACAGTTTTTTTTTTTTTTTTTTTAATTATTATTATTATTTAATAATACATTAAACCTCTCGAAATCGCTCTGAAAATATGAACACTTAGTTGTTTTTTTTGCATTAATTCGTTAAAGTAGTTAAGAACACCTTTTGGATTTTTTTTTTTTTTTGTACTTATACAAAATTAGTTTTCGTTAGTCATAAAAAATATATAAAATGAACAATGGTAAAAAAAGTAATAATAATGAAAATGAAAATAGTTTAAAAAAGATCAATTTAACAATAATTATGATGATGTAAACTGTAGATAAAAAATAAAGTGTGTGATGTATAATCTAGGAATAAAATATGAGAGATATTTAAAAGGGATTATGTTTTGATACTAACTGTGATTGTAACAATGCTTGGTAATTAGAAGAATGACATTTTAAATTAGATTACTACAAAAAAAGTAAATTAAATATTTTAATTATTTATAAAACAATAAATTCACCAATTATTTCTTATTAATATATTAATAATAACAATACATTATCATAGAAAGTTATTAATCATAATAAACACATTAACAAAGTCTATAAATGTTTAAAAGTTTAAATGGACAGATTTTTATCATTATTTGAATAATACTGAATGTAAAAATTGATTTGATTGCATACAATTTTAAGACTTAATGCATTTTTAAATTTAAATTAAAAATTGATAAATAATTGGCAATGCAGATCACATGAATATTGCTTTTGATATTAGACAAAGAACAAGTGTATATATGAACTTAACAATGAATTAACAAATCAAATTGTACTAACATATAATTTATTATTTTATAAACAGGTGATAATTGCACCTGTTATAATAAAAATTAATACACTAAGATAATAATAAAAAAACAGACTACCTGCAATTAAAATAGAATACACAAGTTCTCTGTTTCATAAGAATAGCAAAACAATCACAGTTTAAAAATATTTCACAGTGAAGGGCACAATTAGCTGAATCAGGAACAATTGATCACTATATTTGATTTCCTTATAAAACAATTGATTACTTTGAGCTATGTTTATGCTTATACTTATAGTGAGAAAATGCATATTATTTTTTGTGGTATAAAAAATAGAACTTATCTAATCAAAATGAAAAAAAAAATTATAAGAGTTAGGTAAAGATAATGTTGGCAAATGAAAAAAAAATTAACCTAAGTAGTTTACAATATAATATTGAATAAAATAACAGTATTTAATAATTTGTAATAAAAGTAAAAGATTATCTAAAACTAAGTAGTTTAAAAACAAGTTATTCATTAAAACCTCAAAAAAAAAAAAAAACTAAGTTATAAATATTTATGACTTACCAAAAGTAATGATGGTCAAAGATGTATCTAACAGTGTTAATGATAAATATTGTGCAAATGATGTTGTTGATGTCTGTGTGCGTGATAAATCGCTGCTGCGTGTTGCATATAAATCGCGGCTGCTTGAGGATTAGCGCCGCGTAGAGCGATGGCCTGTTGCATAGGCCACTCCGAGAGGCGGGCGTGATCTCAGTAACCCGATGCTTCTTTATATTCAGACCCCTCCATTGTGAAGAAATCTTCCAGTTTCCACTGGAGTGTTTCAAATGTAGGCCTTTTCATTGGATCTTTGTGCCAGCATTCCAACATAATATCATATAATGCTGTTGGACAATTAGGTGGCATTGGCATTCGGTAACCATGCTCAACTTGATGTAGTACCTCAGCATTAGTCATACCTAAAATCAACAATTAATTAAAATTATGTGTGTACAATTTTCATATTACAAAATATTATTTGAAACAAAAAACAATTAGTAATTAAAAATTATTTAAATAAACATAGGTCATATTATTGGCTCGTTTAAAAATGAAATCATATATATTTATGAATATATTATATAATAAATAATAATGAATAACATTAGTTTTAAATTTATCTTCAGTCAAATAATTATTTAACTTAGAAATAGGTCATATTAAAAGAATGAAAGTTATTATAAATAATTTTTAGTTCGACTATTAATGTAAAACATTAACTACACATCAGTTAATGTACATATCAAATGTTAGACATCAAATTTAATGTTTACAATAAAAGACACTAACAACTTTATAATTAGGTTATTAATTGTTACATGAGAACACTAGTTTCATTGTATGGTAACTGATAAATTTATAAGTAAATTAATTTAGAAATAAAAAATTGAAATTATAGATAGTGAACATAGCTGATAACCATTGTTATTGAAGTTTTTAAGATCATTAAAAGAAAAATGTATAAGTTAATTATGGCCAAGGTTACAATCTTTAAAAATATTTTGTTATATAGAAAAAATGTCATTCATCAAATATCAAATTTAAGTTCATAATAGAAGAAATTTAATTATACATAAGTTCTTTAAAAATATGAATACAACTCCATATTTACCTGGATAAGGTATACGTCCATAGGTAACCAGTTCAGTGAGTAAAATTCCAAAGGACCAAACATCAGATTTAATTGAAAATTTGCTGTAATTAGCAGCCTCTGGGGCTGTCCATTTAATTGGGAATCTAGCACCAACTCTTGCTTCATACTCATCCTCCTAAAACAAAAAAAAACAAAATTATTAATATTTATTCAATAGTAAAGTTTTTAAGATTTAAACCTTTATAAGGCGAGCAAGACCAAAATCAGCTATTTTAACAATGTTACTCTCTCCAACAAGAACATTTCTAGCAGCAAGATCACGATGAATATAGTTTTGAGATTCAAGGTATGCCATACCAGATGCTATTTGAGCTGCCATATCAATCAACTGCTGGAGTTTCAAGCCTCGTCCCTTACCTAAAAACACATTAGTATGTAGTTATACAATAACATAGACTATATAAATTCCGTATTCATATACATTTTATTTAAGATAAAAAAATGTTACGAGTAACTAATGATAATATAATTTGTTACCTTGTAAAAAGTCTAAAAGACTTCCATTTTTCATAAGTTCAGTGATAATATAAATTGGTTCTTCCATAGTGCAAACAGCATATAACTGAATTAATTTGGTATGTCTGAGTTTCTTCATGATTTGTGCTTCAGCTAAGAAGTCTTTTGGATCCATTGTACCTGAGTTACAAAAATATTCTGGTTTAATAAACCATATTACTTTTACTGATTGTATGTAAAATTTACCAGTCTTCAATGTTTTTATTGCAACAGGTGTTGTATTGTTCCATAGACCTTCCCAAACTTCACCAAACTGACCATGTCCTAATTTGCGAACAAACTTCAAAGATGATCTATCAATTTCCCATTGATCTCTTGTGCTATGAGATAAACCGCCAGTTACCGGTTTTTCAACCTAAGATACAAATAAATAAAATGTATATGATTTAAAATATAAAAAATAAATTTGATTTATAGTTTCACTAACACATTAAATTCCTTTAGTAATTAAATTGAAGATATGTTACAGAATTAAAAAATTAATTTATACCTGTACACATGGTTTACGCAAGTTAACACATAAACCGTCAGCATCCTTACTATAGTATTCAACTAACTCTTGTAGAGTCCTAAAAGTCGTACGTCGTGCAATGAAGAATCCACCTTCATCTAATTGTCTGATTCGGTAATGTTTAACAGTATCACCATCGCGAACTAAAACACATAAAAACATAATATAATATACTTAAAAATGTCATATATTACTTAATTTGCATACATTATTGTTAAAAATATACATTCAACCTCGCATTAAACATATATAATTCAAAGTACCTATTAAATTAATCCCGAAACTAATTTAATTTATATTAGTCAGCAAATAACTTTATACTGGGCTCTATTAATACTTAAATTTAAGTGGTTAAATATCATAGATGTTATATTTAAAAATAGCAGTGTTTATTTTAGAAGAAATATTTAAGTTTTTTAAACTAAAAATATTAAATAAAAATCCTATTATAATATTGATAGTCAATAGAATATTTAAAATTTTAAGCTGAAAACAAACTTAAATATTTACATGGGTATTTAGGTATCTAGAACTTGGATAAATTAATTGTTACTTATTTAATTAAAATAGCATAAGTACACAAAAAATTAATTCTCCTCTTAATTTTCATCTAATAATGCTTAATGTATAGATTGACAAGAGAATAAAAGGAATCAGTTTTATTTTTAGTTAAGTGATTTATTTTATAGGTTTGAAGATAATTCTTTTATGTGATTCATTGGCAATACCAAACACACATTTTTGTATTTAAACTATGATCATATTCTATAATCCAATATAAAATAATCATAAACAATTAATTAATATTCAATTTTTTAAGTAATAAACTAATGTTATTGGTCGTGGACAACGCTATGTACGTATATATGCGCAGAACATGTATTTTGGCAAACACATAATTTGTACCTATATATTTAATATTTATAATTAAGTATATTATAAAAATAGGATACTATTAATCATACTTATCCTATACCTTGTTTGAAAGATTTTCGCCTTGACTTCAATTACAGATATGTATTAATAAACGAAATGAGTATAAATATATATAGAAATACTAAAAACCAAAATTAAATATTAAACAGACCTAATAATATAAAAACTGCAGAATACCGGATAAGAAATTAAATATGATATGGGTATGTGCTGAAGACAACGGAAAACTACAGCACAGTAAGATGTCTCTAAAATACAACTATCTAGACCAGGGGTGGCCACAATGAGGCTCGCGAGCCGCACGCGGCTCTTGAACCAAATCTAGACTAAAATTAATAAATATAAAATTCTGTTAGAATCGTTAGAAACGTTAGATAGTGTTTTTATCGTCACAGTCGTCGTTATTAGGTTTGGATTGGCACTTAATTTGATTTAAAATGAAAAATGTGTATTCATTTTATAAACATCGCTTTAGAACGTGGCTCGCCTCGAATAAGCTTTATAAATTTGCGGCTCTTAAAGTTAAGGTTAGTGGCCACCCCTGATCTAGACTATCAATTAAAAAAAAAAATTTATAGACTTTTGTCAAGCAGCCTTTCTAGAAAAGTATTATTTTTTACACCTACATTATTCAAAGTTCAACAGTACAAAATATGTTTTTGACCTTATCTGTTACAATGTAAATAAACTAGAGATTGGTATTTACAAGGAATTATTTTAAATGTACATTTAACTTGTTATTAAGACTAACATTTCCTAATCTCATACCATCCAAGAAAATATTTACTCAACAATAAATAATTTTAAGATAGAAAATTTAGTTCAAATTAATTTATATTAATGACACCTAATTAATGTATCAATGTTAAGTGTTGTAAATTCCAAGAATACCAAATCTTGCCAAATTGCTGATATTTATTACAAGTAGTACTATAATAAGTTATATAAAATTCAACAGTGATATTCGTGGAATTAAAATATTCACAACTAAATCAACTCATTTATTATTAGTTACCTACTTATAAATTGCTCAAATTAAAAGGGGTTTTTAAAAAATTATTACAATTAGTAATATCTACTATTTACCTTATGAGCATACATTGGTAGCAATTATATAAGAATGAAATCTACCACAATATTTAACCAATTAAATATTACATGTTTTGACTTATAAATCTTATAAAAAGACTTGTATAAAGACTTTAAATTATCCTAAATAGGTACTTATATTTAAAATATTAATCATATTACTAAATTTCAAATTTAAATCAATATTAACACAACACAAAAATAGATGTACTTAACAACATAAATAATTGTTAAATCAACAGTTGTGTTGAGTTATTTTCGATTTAGAAATTAGTGGCACAATAAACTAAAGATAAGAATTTAAAATAAAATGTTTACATTACTCACCAGACAAAGAATAATCATTCCGTCTACTCTCTGAATCTCTAATTAAAAACGCTCCATGGTCATTTTCTGGCAACAGTAGTTTCTTTTCAGCTTCGATTCGTTTGATCTTGCCGAAATACCACGGCTCAGCTTCTATGGACTTTAACTTGGCCACATAGTTAGAAGGGATGTAACCTTCTTGTTTAGTGGCTTTGCTCCTGGCCAGCCACCAATCGCCTTGCGTATCATTCAAGATTTCCAAGTGCTCCCCTTTCCTGAAGCTGAGGTCTTCATCGGTGCGAGCGTCATAATCGTACAGGGCAACAAAAATTTTTGCAGATGCATTGGTCACATTGGAGGGCTCCTGGTCCGGTACCGCTGGCATCGGGCCGTTTCTGACCTCGCGTATGTTGTCATGAGGCGGCATGTTCTGTATGGGCACATTGGGCACGGCCGGCGACACAGAATCCTTGTTGTTGCCGGCGTTGGACGGCGAGCCCACCATGTCCTTTTTGCCGGACGAGCCCCTCTGACAACTGAAGCAGCTGCCCATCTTGCGCAGCGCAATCGTTACAGCTCCAAGTGCGACCGGACACCGCGATACGGTTCGCGATCAGACGCGTATCGCATACATGGCAACGACAAACGCAGAGACGCGCGATGTTTTCGTGTCACGACAAACCCCAGAATATTCGAAAAAACTACGCTGTGACAACAACAACAGCAGCAGCAGCACTAGACGTCCGAGCGAACCGATCACATCTAGAGAAAACGGCGTTCGCGGTCGTTCGTATTAGCGGAACGCGGAACGCACACGAAACGTTGGAAAATATTCGTTCTCGACGGGTATAAACACGCACGATTAATCAATTAAGACGACGTAAAAATTAACTGGGGCCCGTGAGTGTGAGAGTACTATATATTATAATAGGTATTAAAGGTAGCGCAGCGCACAGTTAATTAAATATTCTGGGCACCCGTACAGTAGGGAAAAAAAAAAACACAAAAGGCAATTTACTGATAAGAGTAATTCGCGTGGCATGGAAGAAGAAAAAATTTGTCCAGCGGCGCTCTTTTTTTCATTCTCCGTCTCTTCCTCCGGCCTTTCCCTCTCCCGTCGCTTGGCGATCGACTGCTGCCGCGCGCGACTGCCGTATACGTCAACACGATGATTTACGCACCGAACTGTTCGCAGTGATAAACGATAATGGTGTATAATAGTAATAATATGTTGTTATGAAAGGACTACGCTAATTTTTCCAGCGTTCATTTATTTCGACACTTTTTCCGACGTTCAAATTTGCCCGAAAATCAGTTATGCCAATGGCTCGTTTTTTTTCTTTCTCCAAATGGAAAAAGTAAACATTGGATATAAATTATATCATATCATATGATATCTCATAAGCTTGTGCACAAAAAAACTGAATATTGTAAAGTCACGGCGATGTAAAAACTCCGTGTCGTCCGTACACCGAACTATCTCCTCTTGTGTGCCACGGAAAAACACTAGTTTTTAGAGAAAATACAACAACAACAAAAAACCGAATTCCCGCGTTTACGATCGTCAACTGCGACTAACGATTATTATAACTTTTCGAAAGACTACAGCAGACGGCCTTGCAATCTCGTTGGGCACCGAGAATTATAATACATTAATACAATATTAAAACATTAAGAAAACACACCGACGCCGTCTTCTAGTGATAATTAGTTTAATAATATAAATCGGATTAAAGAGTGAAATAGTATTATGTTTATTGTGCGCAAACAACAATGTAAATATCACATTACTGTGTACGAATACATAATATGATATCGGCCAAAATTGTTATTATTCATAAACATTAAATTATATACCATTAAATATTAAATTATAATGTGTGCGATGATAACTCGAGTAAATGTCACATACCATTTAACCTTGATTGTTCCTCCGCAAAAATATTGATCACTAATTTTCCCACATACTTAATACTGTTATTATTTAACACCAGTATTACCGATATATTACACACAAATGTCACAAATACACGGTGTGAATAAATAAATGAAACCATTAGCCACGACATGAGAAGGGAGATGATGACGAACTTAGTCGATTATATACGTAAACTAGAAAAGGATGAGAGTGGATCCGAGAGAACAATGCCGCCTCCCAATCATTTAAAATATTAAGAAACAAATTAACAGCATCAAATAGAAAATTGATTTTATTTTTTGGAAGTTGTTCAATTATTCTATTCAGAAAAATAGAACTCTATAATATAACTAGGACGCGGATTTTAATGTATAAAAAATATTGATATATTTCCTCCAGAACAAAACAAAAAATGAAAAATCAAATTTTAATTTTATGATATATGAAACGAAATTTGTGCTTGAAAAGTATTGTTTTAGAGCTCTTACAACAAAAACTCGATTACCTTGGTTCGATCGTGTCAGACTATTATAAATTTATAACATATTATTATATTCAGTTACGGCTCTAGCTGCATTTTTTTGAATGAAGTGATTTCTTTAAGTAAAAATTACATGAAAATTTAATTAAGGAAGTGTTAAAAATGTACTCAAGCTGGAATAATCGAACAATTTCAAAATAATAAAATAACGAAATAAGAATAGGTTTGTGTGGGCCGTGGGGGCCCACGAGTTTACAATTTTACATTATACAATTTTAAACTTGTAAAAATATAAGATGAAGTTAACTAAACATACAATGTAGGTAACAAACTAACAATAATTAAAATAAAGGGACATACAGTATAATACCTTATAATACATAAAATACATTACGCAATCAGGTAGATTAAAGATATAAAATATTTTGTTTTATATTTTGTTCTTTCTACAGTCAATTATCTATACCATTGATTGTAGAATAGTTTATTCTAATCGATTATACACATATTTTTTAAACTACTATCAGATTGATTTGTTTTGATTCTAATAGTATCATATTATATAATTTTGGTCTTATATATAAGTTAGTAGATTGAGTTAGTTTTCTATGCATCAATGGTACAGTAATATTTGATAATTGTCTTGTATTATAACTATGGCCAATACTAGGTGTTAGATTATTTTCAATTATATAGATTATGGATGCTAGGTATCTGTATATGAATATTATGAATGACTTTAATACATTTTAATTCAATTTAATTATTGACATATTCTACAACTATTAAGTATTATAATATTGAATATTACCGGTCTAGTAAATATCTACTTTAACGCTCAAAAAAAGCATCTACAAGTAGGTAATATGTATTACGTCTTATAATAATGTATTTTAGTTATTTATGTATCTAGATATCTACTATATCTATATAAATCAGGAACAGGACAGATTGAGGATAAATACATTTTACAGAGCTTAATTTTAAAGGGAAAACGATTGGCAATAGCGAGTAGCGACTGTAAACATATCGTACATTAGAATCATTAAGTATAAATAAACATTATAAAGAGGCACTATAAATGTCATAAACCAATAAAAATAAAATATTGATTAGATATCGCATCGCTCGAATTACTCGCTGACCACAGTATACAAACAATACAGCTGACACACAGTAACTAGTATTCATTATCTAGGCATACTGATCGGCGGCTATTCTAATAATTTTATTAAAAAGCGCATGTCATTTGTCACGTTCCTAATTTAAGCTAAATTTACCCCCCCCCCTCCATCCAAGTTTGGATCCCCAAACGGTCGAAAGCTAAATTAAAATATAAAGTTTAAATATTTTATAAGTCGTTATTCTATTTTCTGGTCTAACACAAAAAGCCCATATATCTTTAATTTTTGAAAGTCGTAGTATTACTAAACAAATTCTAATCTTAGGCGGGGAGAAGGGATAATTTTTATAAATCTCTCCCAGAATAAAATCCTGATTACGCGATTGTCTTTCTCTTGCCCCGTCCCCAAACTATAAAAACAATAAACATAACTACTTATATAATATGTGCCTACATTAAGTTTACAGATTACCTAGGTACTTATTTTCTGTATACGAACAAATTCACTTTTAAAAGCCTAACCTCCATCCACAGAAAATATTGAGAATTTGCTATTGACAATGTGTAGATGTATTTACAACGTCTAATGTCTATTATAGACATTCCGAGTTATCTAATTATGTTAATAGTATCCTAATGTATTGACTACACATTCACACCATGACTTTATTCGTTATTAATTATTATGATGCAATTCCAAGCAGATAATATAATAATGTAATGTTTAATTTATCGGTGCTGTGGTTTTGACAATATAAATAATACAAATGTATAATATAATATATAAGATATTATACAATATGTACATAGGCTTATACAAATATGTTCAAAAACTATTATTTTTTCTACGTTATCAGTTTATCACTTATGAATTACTTGTAGCTCTGCCAACAGTACCAACTATTATTTAACAATCATAATCATTAATCACATATAGTTTAATTCCAATGACATTGTTAAGAAGTCTTAAATTTGTATTGCGTCATGGCATTACGTCGGACTGATACTGTTTCTCATTGATTCTCCTCATAACTATCATTGCATGGCCAATGCGCCAATCTGCCAATTGATTTATAAGGTCCAAACACAAATGCATATTATAATTTATAAGTTATATGAACCGAAAACCGATATCAGGCTAGCTGATGTGAATACCTACTGATGAGTTTATGTTTTAAATACAAACAGGTACTTTTAAAATTTGTATTGAAATTTGTAAGAATTAAAATACTTGAAGACTGGACAGTGGCAATAATATAGAGAGAAAACTCGTGTATATTGATTAGCCGAGTAAATACTTGGGGTGATATCGTATTTTTGGGTTGTATACTCATATCGTATGACTCACGCGCATATCAATTATTAGTTTATTTCGTAAACCCGCCTCTGGTGCGTTTAAACGCATGTATACTATAAAATACGTACGTTAGTATTATCCCTACCGTAATAAACATGAAGTGGACTGGTGAACTTTTTGTTTTCATTGGTTAATTATTTCTCTTATAATAATTTTTCTTATTTTAAATATGAAAAAGTGGTATTCGATAACATTGATTATAGGAATTACGAATAATTATAGCCAGACAGATATGTATATAAATAGCTTGGATCTGCGAGGAAGACATTTCATGAGTCACTTCCCGTCAGCGATAATTTGTTATTATTGTTCATAGAAATCAATAACATTGTAGCATGAACTTTTCAAAGACAATTATCATTTAGAATATTTAGATATTATGACATTATGTGTCTTTTTTTATGGAAAAGATAAAAAAATATGTTTTCCATCAGTAATAATATTTTCATTAAATATTGTGTACTTAGTAACATTGATTATATAAACAATGCTACTATATACCTGTGTACAAGTAGGATGACCAGACAGTATTATACAGGAAAGCGTCGTATTCTAAAATGTCTTGTTTTTCAAATGTATCATGTTCCATTTTCATAAATATGAAAAAATATGTTCAGAAAATTACTTAAAATTATCATCCATCATTATCAAATATCGTTTATCTAATTTTATTTTATACCTATACTATTTTATTATTTGTAAAATTGTGATCAAAACGTATCAAATATCCAAAGATGGTTGTTTTATCATTTAAATATTTTTATTTTAGCTTTAATAATTATAATTGGGAACGCCTAATTATCTTCAGTTACATTGTTTAGGATATATGTAATATAGTAATATGGCATTCATTTCTTTTAAAAACAAAGGTTTTATTCATAATTAAAACCAAATATCTCTATTTAGTCAAATATTTTGATGTTTTATATCCAATTACATACAGGTATTGTGAAATACAATAAAGTACCCTAGCACAAAGCATTTATATAGCGTTTATTATTGGTTTTATCTAATAATTTAAATTTTAATAATATTGTTTATTGACTACTGACTACAGAGTCTATAGAGTAGGGTTGCCACTTTGCCAGATTTTGAAATCATTTGACCGATAAACCCCCTTTTTATTTAATTTAAATTTTAAATATTTATTTATTGATACGTTATTAATGTTATTTTGAATATCAAAACCGTTTTATTCTTATTCTGTTTTTACAGTGTTATTGTTGTTATCTATTCGCAGTCCATTATACTTTTCATGCATTTTTCAATGTATTTTTTACAATTTAATAGTATCCATAAATGCATCAACAAAGTTTGTTTAAAACAGTATGCGTTTATTACACGTTTAATGTTGTACCTATTGAATATTGATATTTTTGTATTTAAAAATTTTGTAATTTATATTTTATATAGTGATAAGAAATGTGGTTATCAGTATTTGTGAAAACCACAAAACCACAAATTCACAAATGTGAATGTTTTTTATTGTGAAGATTTTCAAGTTTTTTCTTCACAAAATAATACAAAACAACGGAATTTTATTGCATTACTTTTTCAAGAATGTTTGTGCAGCCAAAATTATTTTATCGACATTTTATAATAAAAAAAAAAAAAAAAACTAAGAAAACTAGTCCATATAAATTGTAGAAAAAAGTAAAACTCGTTATAGAAAACTATACCATCTCTATAGAATGGCAATGAAAGTATAAAGTAAAACTTTTCGAATCACGACGAAAAAAGGAATTAGGTTTTGTTTCGAAAATCGGTACCTATATTATCGTAAGTGTTGTCGTTTTTAATTTAAAAACATTTCATTGTCAGTTTTTCGCCATCGTTTTGTAAAAAGTCGAGAGAATTTTAAAATCGACTTCCCAAACCACCAAAGAAACATGATTTGCTACTATAGAAACTCGCGTCGAAGCTAAACGTAGAACCAATTGTTATCTAATCGAAAACGTAATGACAGATAAAATAAAAAAACCACTAGTTTTCTAAAAAAACCAACTCCCTCCCCACTTCATCTGAAATCAATTCACCGCGTTTACTGGTATTTTATTTTTGTCTGGAAAACCGTTCAGTTATTAATTTACCATCATGTCGTACGGCGGCTACGATCACACGGTGTATTTCGTATATTATTCGGTACCTACATCTGCAAATTCAGAAGGAAAAAATCGTAAAATACACGCTTTTTGTGAGCTCGCGAGTCAGACCAACGTGCGCGGCCGAATCTATTACAAACGATTTCAATACTAGCACAGATCATGAGGTCGCGTAAAGAATTCCGACTTCTCCGGAACGGTTTATACAACGATGACGACGTAGCGAAATATCGAAACGCGATCGTTTCAAATGCGAATTTGGCGCTACCCGTCACGTTTTCACGACGTTTTTCCTCCATGATAAATCGCGACGTCCGCGTTTTTTAAGGTTATGTATGACCACAACTTCATCGGACACTTTCCTTTGATTTCCTCGTCGTTTGTTTCGCGTACCAGTCCGCTCAGATCATTTAGTTTTTCCGATCCAATTCGAATTCACTCAACAAATCATGGCTGATCAGGTAATTTTATTAATTTAACATACACCCGTGTGAAACGCGTACTCCGCTACGACGTAGCGTCGAGATTTTGTAATATTTACCGATGCGTTGTAAGACCACATGGATTTGCTTTCGCGTCACGTCGCGTTCGTTTTATATACGTGCTGTCGTGTACGAAATTTGTGTTTTTACCATGTACATTATTTTGTTGACAGACCGAAAAAGCTTTTCAAAAGCAACCCACAGTTTTCTTGAACCGTAAGGAATCCAAGAAGAAGAAGCCCCTCCGTCATTACCGCAGCGTTGGTCTCGGTTTCAAAACCCCCAGAGAGGTTAGTATCAATGAATGCAATTATTTTTTCCATCGATCGATCCCTGTCTCATCGTTGTCGTGGTGCTTAGCACGAGGTAAATTTAAAATGTATCATTTAGTTTTTTGGACATTTGTTTATCAGTAGGTAAGCATCTGATCTCTCAACTGTACAGTCGGTTGTTGATAGCTGTGTTTTTTACACATTCAGTGAACAAATTTTGTTTCTGAATGTATTTGATTTTGCCAAACTATTGCTTTTATTCGATATCGAGTACTATAAGTAAATCGAAACATTTAATTGAAAAATAAAACATTTTTATATTCATATGTTCTCCACAAGTGGGATTCCTTTATGTATGATTTTAACAATACGACAGTCTTATTAGTAGAACAGTTTAGATTTTATGTTGTGTTACCTGATCAATTTTAGTCGTTATTCCTTTTTGTATAAGTTCAGAAAATGAGTAGGTATGGTGAAACTTTTTGATATCAAGCCATTTATATGATGATATTAACACGACGGTCTTATGAGTATAAGTACTTTGATTATATACTGTGTTACTGATTACTATTTAAAATAATTACCTACTAAACACCTATTAGTGTTTAAAAAATTAGTATAGTTTTTCATCTATTAAACATTAACTTATATGATGATACTAACACGACGGTCTTATGAAAATTAATTATTTGATTTCAAAACGTGTTTCTGACTACCGTAAAATATATTATCTATTAATTATAAATATAAATAAGTGTACTCAACTTTATTTTACAATTTTTATGATGATACTAACACGACGGTCTTATGAAAATTATTTATTTGATTTTACAGCGTGTTTCTGACAGCCGTAAAACGAATTATCTATTAATTATAAATAAGTGTACTCATTTTTATTTTACACCAGACAATTTTTATGATGATACTAACACGACGGTCTTATGAGTTTTTTCTTTGATTACATATATACTGTGTTACTGACTATTGTCAAAATAATGTATTTCTATACTTAAATAAACTTTTAGTTATGTCATGTACTTAAATTTTTAGTTAATCAATATTGTGGTACTAATACCAATAAGGTTTTAAATTTAGCTGTGTACTTGATTTTTCTATTATTATACTTTGAAAAACAGAGTAAAAAATTACTATGATTTCAATTGTTCTACATTTTATTATGAAATTAACACAATTAACCTTTATGAATAATTTCTTTTTGATTTGTGTTTTTGATTTTATTTCTCTTCAAATAATCAATAATTTTATTTTAAGTAATAGTGTTTAAGTAAAATTGTTCAAAGACAAAACTAAATGAAACCAAAAAATAATTTAACTCATAGATTTTACTAATTTAAATTTACTACATATCTAATTTCTTTTTGATTGAATATCTAGTTTTAAACTGGTCACAAGCTCTAATCTATTTGAGTAAAATACACTGGTAATCTTGTTAATTAAATTTGAAATCTATTTTTATTTTTTTTATGGATTTCAAATATATATCATTGATATAATATCAACAATTAAAATTGCAAGATTTTTCCAGTTTTTAAAATGTAAGAAATAAATTTATTTTTTGATGAATTCAGTAGTAATCCTAGGATCTATGCAGGACTAGAAGTATTGTAAATATTTTTGTTTTTTATTTTTGACTGAAGAACACTAAACACAATAGCTATTAAACATAAATAAAATCTAACTTTGCATATACTTCAGATTATTGATAAGATAAACTGTAAGTTTTAAATTTATATCTTATTTATTCAATAAGTTTTCTTAGGGTGTATGCTAAGTTAAAGAATATTGCAGTTTTTGTTATATGTGTATTATACATTTTATACTTAAATTTATAATTGAATTTCTAATACTAAAAACATTGTTGATTAATGAATACTATGATGATAACAACACGACGGTCTTATGAACAATTTGACATTGATTTTATATTGTGTTATCTGATAAAAAATTGAAAATCTTAATATTTTCATAGTACTTCATTAAATAAGGCTATTTAGTTGTGGTTATGTTGTGCTAAGATCAAATTTCACAACACTAATTCTTGGTAGGTTTATTCTAAGTTTACTTTGTAATAAAACATAATTTATCAGTTTTCTAGTTATTATTAAATTATTTTTTTTAACGTTAAACTTAATACCTACAAATTTTTTTTAAACAATTAATCACTTTTGGGGATATTAAATAATTGTTACAATTTTTATTGGAATGTGAAATAATTTAAACATAATAGTCCATCTAAAGTTAAAATTTATAGTATTTAAACAAAATTCACCTTTTGTATTTATGCAATTTATCTATATATTTTACATGTTAATAATAAACTGTATTTTAATTAATTTTTAGGCTATTGATGGAACTTACATCGACAAGAAATGCCCATTCACTGGTAATGTTTCCATCAGAGGACGTATTTTAACTGGTATGGTACGTAAAATGAAGATGCAAAGAACCATTGTGATCAGGAGGGATTATTTGCATTACATCAGTAAATACAACCGTTTCGAGAAACGTCACAAAAATATGTCTGTACACTTGTCACCTTGTTTCCGGTATGTTATTGAATAGCTTAATAATTGTTTTTAAAATCAAATGTTAATTAAATTGTTGTTTATAGTGATGTGGAAATTGGAGATATTGTCACAATCGGCGAATGCCGACCGCTCAGTAAAACCGTCAGATTTAACGTACTGAAAGTGACCAAGGGAACCGGAGCAAAGAAAGGTTTCAAAAAGTTCTAGATTTAAATGTAATATTATTATTTTTATTCATTACAATAAATTCTAGAAAACCAAAAAAATTTGTCGCTTGAAGTAATTTATTTTTAATTTTTATCTCAATCTCAGGTTATCTAAAGACTAAGATGTATAATTTTTTAAGGTTCTATAAAAACAGAAATATAAATTACAAAATAAAATTCTCAACAAATATGGGACAATATCGATGGTAAATTAGTAACTAATTCTATTGAAATTAATTATATTTTTTTAAATAAGATTTACTGTCTTTTACTAAAAAGCAAAAACTTGCATTCTATGACTCGTGTGTATAATTTTTCTGGGAGTTTTAATTGTTACCGCTGTTGTCATATACCTTATTTTATATCATTACCACGTGTCACTACGCTATGTTAGGTGAGTCCTTTGTCTACTCGGGAAGGGTCGCCGACTTAATGGGCTAGACAATATAATGTTGATTTAAGGAGGTATAATATAAATATATTTAATATCTACTATGTGTATTGTTTAATAAGTCAGAGTTTTGATGGATTGTTTTTTTTTTTTATGAAATTTCAATTCCACGTGTTTCGCTTCATTTTATTTTAGTTTTTTTTTTTAATTTCAGTTCCAATTTAGAAACTTGCTCATTCCTAGTTCAAATTTTCAATAACAGAAAGTATCGTTTTCAAATTTGGACGACTTCACTCTTTTTTTTGCTTAACTTATTTTATACTCTTATGGATATAACATGTTTTATGTAACATGCTGTAATTTAATTTTCCTTTTGTTTCATTTAATTTAGCTTGTGTCACTATGATATGTATTAGAAGAAGATAATAGTTTTATCTTTACATTCCTTTGAGCAAAATTACTTTTAATTAAATTCTTATTGAAACAAATATTCATAAACAGTAAACAAATTATTGATTATAGTCACAAGCACAAAAAATTAGCGCCATCTGCCAAGAGTTAAGAGGAAGTCTTTCAATATTCGTTATCACATCACAAAACAAAAAGCCCATCTTTTTTCTAAGTATAACATTAATTTTACAGGTCTCTTTTACTATCTTTTTACTATTATTTTTACATCTTATGACTATATTTTTCAAATCAATTTATTTTTCAATAAATTATGTTCATATGATTCTAATATATGCTCATATTTTGTATCAGTCTATATACGACACTCAATGGTAGCGCGACAATAAAGTGTTGAGTCTCAATTGTTACAACAGTGGTGGTTATAACGAACAACAGGCCGTGGAAACCATCGCTTATTTTTCGAGTATAAATACGATGTCTACTGCATTCGTCAGCTCCAGCAAATTGTTTTCATTCACGTTCTTGTTTATCTGATGGTAGTTATGAATACTACTAAACTAGTTTGTTCCTAATACTAATTTAATATATATTTTAATATTTCGTAATTAAAATAACATATTCTTGCTCGACGATTACAAAAATCGTTTTCCTGAATAAATGATAAATGGGTATTTGTAATAAAATTACAAGAATAAAAGAACGCCTGTCTAGATACTGAGACTGATCCACCGATATCGGATAAGGATACAAAAATCACATCAAACTGTTGCGGAAGAAAATTGTTCACACAAAGAGTAACTAAAATAGTTGGATGACTCAAATCAATCCAATTATCAAGAACCGATTCGTCAATCTGGCCTTACAGTATATTGTACAGCTTCCACTTTAAATCAGTATTTTTATATAATAACATGAAATATATGTATATTTTTTTAACTAAACAATTTGTTATCATTAGTTTCTGGACGATTGCTTAATGTGGGCAAATGGGTTTGGTCTCAACGAACTTTAATCAAGCGCGAAATCCATTATATTTGAATTACATTTGTGGATATTATGTTATGATAATTTTGATATTGTCCTCAAAATAAAATGATATCTTAAGATATATTGATTTCACATTGCACGAAAGTTAGCTATGTTATGAATTGGTGAACCGCTGCTACAAGACATCGGGACTATCTACTGATATTTATGTCTTTCACACCGTCGTGGTATTAGTTGTTTAAGATAAATGTTTTATTCAATATCATGTTTTATGCACTCGATATTATTTAATTTCGTACCATGTAAAATATCAATATAGTATAGGATTTATAGTTTGTCGACCGTTGTAGTCATAAAATCAAACTGTTTATCATTGTTTAATGTTAGATATTTTGTTCTGTCTTACTGGCTGTAATGAATCAATATAACTAAATGCTATTGATTTGTTACAGCTGTTTCGCCTTATGCTATGCTGTTACAAGCTGTAACGGTTTTTTCATTCACAACTTATATTTATTTCATTTAAATGCACCAATGTTGCTGAACCAAATCACTATTATTAATGTATTTTAGTATTTGAAATACATAAAAGTGTATACGGCGAAGTAAAGGTCCATTTAATACTACAAATACTACAGTATCTGCAATATATTTTTACCTTTGAATGTTTATCGGATAAAAGATTTGAAAAAAATAAATAAATTTAAATTTTGTTCACATATTTAATTGTCATGGATACTCAACTGTTTTTTTTTTTTATCATAATTTATAATCATTGTCATAATTAGACCTCACATTAGTTGAAATTTTTTATTTTTTTTTATTTATTTGTTACATAAAATAAGTATATGTGACACGGGTGATGCCTATGCACACTAGTTACATTTTAATTACAATTTAATGAAACAAAATGATTAAATTACATATATTTTTTTTTTGTTTAATGTACACGTGAAAGAGCAGTTTATTTTATTTTTATATTTATATATATATATATATATATATATGTAATGTATTATTTGATTTGTATGAGAGTTTGGGTGGTTCTTATTGGGGAAGATGGGAGGAGGCACCATTTCCGTTTGAGACGTCTGTGTGGGTTGCCAGGTATGAAGCGGACCGTCAGATTCAGGATTAGTGGGCTCTTATTTTTTGGTTGAAATTAAATAGAAAAAAAACATTATCTAATTTTTAAAAATGTTCTGGGCTTACGTTTTAGATATATGTTGAGAGCCCAGCTCATACGCCTTTTGAATAAAAACATGACATGAGTGTAACAAAACAAGGTATACAAAATAGCAAAATTGTATTTATATGTGCTTTAGGTATATGCATGCGCTGTACCAATTAATTTTATTTTAACGATAATCCATATTTTTCCATACTAACGTGGTCAAGTCATATTTCCATGCATTTACAACGAAATATCCAAAATTAACTGAGTTAAAACTAAATTTTAATATGAAAATAAATTCACTTCTTTTGATTATCATATTTTATTTTGTGATTTATAATAAACTGTAACCTTTTTGGAATTAAGACTTTTACAAACAGATCAAAGTTATTTGGAAAAAACAAATTACCCAAAACCGATGACAAAAATAGAGGAAACTTTTAAAACAAAAAAACCTAATTGTATTGTGCAAGCTCTACGCCAACCGGGAGGGTAAAAATTTGAAAATGTCTTAAAATGTAATCATATTGAATAATTAAGCGTCCCACTGAGATCACTTGACACGGACTAAAACTTTAGTTCTCTTCTATATTTTTAAAGTTTTCTTTTCACAGCTATTTTTTAAATAACATTTTAGAAAAACTTGGTTTTTGCTCAAGTCGTTAGTTTTTAAACAATATTCAAAGTTTTTTTCAAAACATTATTCTTGGCAACCAATATTACCAATACATGATGAACAAATACCAGTTACTGCAAATAAACAAATTGAAATATCTTTAACTTCAAATTTCAAGATATTTCAATTTTTTCAATATAATTATAAAATTTAACAATATATCTTATTTGCAGTTATTGGTATTTATGTTTATGTATTGATAATATTGGTTACCCAAAATAATGTTTCAACAAACTTTGAATGTTGTTTAATATCTTAAATGCATGACTTTTTTAAATTAAAAGGAAAAAATGTTTTTAAACTAATTTTGAGGCGTAGAATCTAAAAAAAAATAATAAAAAATTTTATTAATCAATTTAAAATCTACGGTAAAAATGATTGATTAGTTTGTTTATAACCTCATAGATGGCTCCACACATTCCATATCGATAAATATAATAATATGTAGTACAATATCGTTTATAAAACGTGTTGCAAATATGCAACAATATGTTGTGGGTATTTATGTGTTTTTAAACTAACAACTAGAGCAAAAATTGAAAGTTTTTCTAAAATGTTATTTAATAATAATAATAATATGGCCGTGAAGAGAAACACATTCAAATGTAGAACAGAACTAAAGTCATTGTCTTTGTCGGATGATCTCGGTGGGACGCTTAATATTATTCAATATGATTACGTTTTAAGAAATGTACACTGTTTTTACTGTACCCGATAAAATATAATTGGGACGATTGTTTCGATAAAATGTAATGTGGCCGTCGGTATTCGAACATTTTGAGCGGGCGATTTTCGAAGTAACACTGTCGTCGGCGTTTCGAGACGTACCGTTTACCCACTCGGTGCAAATATTAGACACGTCTCCGATGTCGATGTTTACGAAATAAAAAAAAACACTGCTGTGTACGAACGCGCAAAACATACGTGTAAATCAAACACGCTGGGCCCAATGACAATACATCACGCTCGGCGTGCTATACTGCGCAACCATTTGTGTTTTTCTTGCGGACTCGGGACGATTGCGTTCCCGGCGGTACCCGATACCCGTTCGAATTGGTTTTATCGAGTCGCGATGAAATGTTTAATAGCGCTGACGATAATAGTTGTCGCCGCGACGCGTTTCACCGCGCGGTGTCTCGGCGAATTGGATCTGAATAATTTCCTGCAACAGCTCAAGTACCAAGACGATATGCTCGCGAGAAAGGTGCGTTTCGACGGCAAAACGATGTCGATAGTCGATTACTTCAAGGTGTCCAGCATGAGACTGTGGAGGTTCGACGAGAAACCGCCGATCACGCACCACAACGGGTTCGAAGTGTCGCATTTACTGAACGTCGTCGTCTCGTGTGAGTACTGCGACGCCGTTTATCATTTGGTTAGGATTTTGTACGTGGTCTTCGAGGACATGGAATCGAACGAATTCGAGACGGCGTCCACCAACAACGAGGTATTGTTGCGAATGCAAAACCTCCACGCTCTCTACCAGATTAAGATATTCAAACCGATGATAGAGACCGTGGCGTCGATGATTCTCACGCTGACGGGCCTGTTGACTTATACGAAAAATCACAATCCCAAAAAACACGACGTTCTTAAAATATTATTGTCGTGGTCCGCGTACGCGGAAAATTACGTTAAAAGCGATATGCATAAATTGTCCGGTAAATTATTGAGAATGAAGCTCCAGCCTTTAGTGTTGATCAACAGTCAATTACAGTCGTATTTAGAATCGTTCAGTATTGCGAATTGTCAAAGCAGTGTCACGGATTATGTAATTTTCAAAACGGGCGTGAACCATAACGTATCCGGACAGTTGGCAAAGAGCGATAATGAAATCATAAGCAATCAAGTTCTCGACATGTTTAACGAGAAAGTCGATAAATTGAAACCGCTTATGTTTCGTGAATTTCTAACGTTTAAAAAATACAAAGATTTGTTTGTATTCAGTCGGAGTGATGCGTATATTAAAAACGTAACAAGTATATTCGATCGATTTTCCAACGGAATAGAAATTAAAAAAAACGGTCGTTTTTTGACGATACAGCAGTTTTACGACGAAC
Organism: Drepanosiphum platanoidis; assembly: GCA_948098885.1. Classification (NCBI taxonomy): domain Eukaryota; kingdom Metazoa; phylum Arthropoda; class Insecta; order Hemiptera; family Aphididae; genus Drepanosiphum; species Drepanosiphum platanoidis. The sequence continues at coordinate 23,633,583 of OX402528.1, forward strand.
ACATAGAAAATAGTACTGATATTATGACTATCGTACACTTCGAACAGTTAATAATTAAATTTATGACTAGAATAGTTTTCCGCTACATAATGGTTACAAAAGATATACACGATTCAAAAATACTCGAAAAATTCAGATCACTAATTCAGCAACTCAAACGTGAAGGCCAATCGGTGTATTTCATAAGAAACATGACAGTAACTTATAATAGATTATTTTACATATACTTTATTTATCTTACAATTGGAACCGTACCAGTAGACGACTTTGAATTCTTTAGCGACAACAGAATAGTGCATACAGAGTCCGAGGCCGAGAATGCCGAAGATAAATACACAGATCTCCAGGAGTTCATAAATTACCTGTCGATCAATTTAATATGCGCTAAACTACATCCGGCCATTTCGGATTTATTTATGGTAAACAATTATTTCAATTCCGCCAACGTTCCGTTCGTCACTGATTTCAAAACTTTTGTCCCGACTGTCATGGAACGTTATAGAAAGCCAGGGTTATGTAACAAAATATCGAAGATGTTCGACATGTCAGATGAAATAGATAAACAATTGGCCGAGTGTCAGAAGGCTGTCGAAAACGTAAACCCCACTAGTTGTTTCACAGATTTCAATGAAAAATACAAGAGAATGAAAACGGTCATCTTAGAAATAATCTTAAACACCAACCCGGAATATGGTAATCGATGGAAACGATTAGTGATGGTCATAACGTACAACTTGAAAAACGTTAAATTATTTATAGAAGAAGATCAAAAATCGTTGAACAAAGAACGTATAGAAGATTTAAAAAGATTTCAATATGAACTGAGGAAATCATTGGATATTCATCATCATACGACTTGTAGTTATGTGACGTCGTATACGGAATCGAAGACAATTTGGAGATCGACGAAGAAATGGACACTAAAAATATTAAAAGCGGACGATATAAGATTTAGTATAAGCGTAACAGATACGAATATCGCTGACGCATTGGTTGGCAATTTAATGTACGAATTGTTATTCAAAACGTTCAGCGTATATGCATACGACATAGTGTCGGACGAGCTTTCTCAGGAACGGTTTAAACTATATAGAGACGGTATTGCTATGACGATTCACGAAGTTTACAGTGAGTTAAAAAATAATACATTCGATTTACAGGACGGTTACGATTTTCAAAATTTTTTTCTCAAATGGATGCTCAGCTCTCTGTACATTAGACTAGCCGATATCCTCGACGATATGATAGTTTTTAAATATCAGCCACAAATAAAACTTATTGATTGTCTGGGAAACGCAATTCTTTATTTCGTCCAGTTTGTACCTCTATTCATTAGTAGCACCGTTCAGTTTGACTTGTCGAGGTGTGTAAGGCTTTTCAAGATTTATAAAGGCGGTAATCCCGAAGATTTGATAAACTTTCGACCCAACCTTGACGTTGGTTCAAAATCTCTTGGAATCGTACCAAGTTCTATACCTTACATGAAAGATAGTATTGCCGTGCGAATGGAATTACTAACTAAAAAAACCGACTTTTTCATCAATAAGTTCAGAGAATACAAATGGCTTGTCAACGCAGCATCAAAATCCATGGGCTTAAAGGTAAACGACGATTACGTTTTTCCTTCAAACGAGTTAAAGAATGAGGTTTAAGAGCAATAGGGAAATAGAAAAGCAGAGGAATATCATCGTCATGGTACGCCGAAACGCTATCAGACATGCAATGAAAATACTCAATAGCACCTATTATTTACCTAATTATTATCTAATATTTTTCACATACATTCATTTTAATTATAGCATGAGAATAATTGTAATCGACTACAATTTTTATATCAATCGTACTAACAATAAAATCTGTGTTCATAAGCACATATAATAAACCGAATCGACTGAAATGTACGAATAGTTGTTTTCTTTTTAATTATTAATATCTGTTAACTTGAAATAACAAATCGATACATTTTACTGATATGGAAGTAGTCGTATGATAATTAACTTATTATAATCAGGAACGTTTTTTTCTTTTTTTCCTATATAAAAAGTGTCAAATCTTTGAATTATTAAGAGATAAGAATTACTTTTACTAGTTTTGAAAAAAAAAAATGTCACATTTATTGCATAAAATATAATTAAGTATCAAACCGGACGTTTGAAAATCAACTGTGTCGCGTTCGTCATCCTTTTTATCGCGATATCGTCGCGATCGGTCCGCGACTATTTCCCGTCGGCCGCGCAGTTAGTCTTGCGGTGGCCTACGTACGACGAGGTCTGACGCGATATAGTACGCGACGCGTCTGCGTTTTATTATTATTTTATAATTTTTATTTTATGTGAATTTCTTATCATTTGTTAACATGTATTTTTTTTTATAGAGGTCAAGGCACCATTTCCGTTTGACACATCTGCGTAGGTTGCCTGCAGGTATGAAAGGGACTGCCAGATTTAGGATTAGTGAGTTCTTTCGAATGGATTTTCGAAGTAACACTGTCGGTATTTCGAGACGTCGTTTACCTACTCGGTGCAAATATTACACACGTCTCCGATATTGATGTTTACGAAATATAACACTTCGAATGCGGAATACATACGTGTAAATCAAATACGCGCGACCAATGACAATACAGCACGCTCAACGTACTATTACGCGACAATATGTGTCTTTCTTACGGTATCGAGACAATTGTGATCCCGATACCCAGAACACGTTAGAATCGGTTTTAACGAGTCACGATGAAATGTTTCATAGCGCTGACGATAATAGTAGTCGCCGTGGCGCGTATTACCGCGTTTGGTCTAGACGGATCGGATCTGAATAAATTTCTGCAAAAGCTCGTGTACCAAGACGATGTGCTCTCGAGAAAGGTGCGTTTCGACGGCAAACAAATGTCGATAAACGATTACTTCAAGGCGGCCAATATGAAAATGTGGAATTTCGACCAGAAACCGCTCATCACGCAGCACAACATGAACGAAGCGGCGCATTTACTGAACGTCGTCGTCTCGTGTGAGTACTGCGACGCCGTTTATCGTTTCGTTAAGATTTTGTTCGCGGTCTTCGAAGACATGGAATCGAACGAATTCAAGGCGGCGTCTACCGACAACGAGGTATTGTTGAGAATGCGAAAGGTCCACGCTCACTACCAGACTAAGATATTCGGACCGGTGATAGAGACCGTAGGATCGATGACTCTCACGCTGGCGGGCCTGTTGAAATATACGAAAAATCACACTCCCAAAAAACACGACGTTCTTAAAATATTAGTGTCGTGGTCCACGATCGCGGAAAAATATCAGAATGACGATGTGCGTAAATTGTCCGGTGAAGGATTGAGAATAAAGCTCCAGCCTTTGGTGTTGATCAACAGTCAGTTACAGTCGTATTTAGAATCGTTTAGGATTGCGAATTGTCAAAGCAGTATCACGGACTATGAACTTTTCAAAACAGGCGTGGACGATTTCATTACCGGACAGTTGGCCGATAAAGCCCTCATAAGCAGTAAAGTTGTCGACATGGTTAACGACGTAGTCAATAAATTGACACCCGTTATGTTTCGTACATTTCAGACGTTAAAAATCGACAAAGATTTGTTTGGGTTCTCTTGGGACAAAACGTACATTAAGAACGTAACAAGTATATTCGATCGATTTTCCAACGAAATAAAAATTAAAAAAGACGGTCAATTTTTGACAGTACGACAGTTTTACGACGGATACATAGATAATAGTACTGATATTTTGGCCATCGTACAATTCGAGCAATTAATAATTATATTTATGACGAGAATAGTTTTCCGCTACATAATGGTTACAAAATATAAAAACAATCCAAATATTCTATTTAAATTGAAGAAATTAATTGTGGGACTCAAACATGAAGGGCAATCGTTGTATTTCATAAGAAACATGACTATTACTTATAATAGATTATTTCGCATGTACTATATATATGATGTCTTTAAAGTCAAACCAAAATCTGACTTTAAATTCTTTAGCGACAACAGAATAGTGCATACAGAGGCCGAGGCCGAGAATGCAAGTAATGAATTCACAGATCTCGAGAACTTCATACGTTACACGTCGATCAAAATAATTTGCGCTAAAATACATCCGGCCATTTCGGATATATTTATGGAAAACAATTATTTCAATTCATCCAAAATTCCGTTCGTTACTGATTTCAAAACTTTTTTCCCGACTGTCATGGAACGTGATAGAAAGCCAGGGTTATGTAACAAAATATCAAACATGTTTGACTTGTTAAATAAAATAGATCAACAATTGGACGAGTGTCAGAAAGCTGTCGAAAACGGAAATCCTACTAGTTGTTTCACAGACTTCAATGAAAAATACGAGACACTGAAAACGGACATCTTAGAAATAATCTTAAACACTAACCCGGAGTATGGTAATCGATGGAAACGATTAGTGTTGGTCATAACGTACAACTTGAACCACGTTAAATTGTTCAATAAACAAGATCAGAAATCGTTGAGCAAAGAACGTATAGAAGATTTAAAAAGATTTCAATATGAACTGAGGAAATCATTGGATATTCATCATCATACGACATGCAGTTATATGACGTCACAGAATATATCGAAGAAAATTTGGAATTCAACGAAGAAATGGACACAAAAAATGATAAACGCGGACGTTATGAAATTTAGTATAAAAGCAACAGAAAATAATATCGGTGACGCGCTGGTCGGCAATTTAATGTACGAATCGTTCTTCAAAACTTTCAGCGAGTATGCACACGAAATAGTATCGGACGAGCTTTCTCAGGAACGGTTCAAACTGTATAGAGACGGTATTGCTATGACGATTCAAGAAGTTTACAGCGAGTTAAAAAATAATACATTCGATTTACAGGACGGTTACGATTTTCAAAATTTTATTCTCAAATGGATCCTCAGCTCTCTGTACACTAGAATAGCCGACATCCTCGACGACGTGATAGTTTTTAAATATAAGCCAGAAAAAGAACTTATTTGTGATCTGGGAGACGCATTTGATAAATTTGTTCAGTCCTTACCTCTATTCATTAGTGGTACCGTTCAGTATGACTTGTGGATATGTATAAAGCTTCTCCACATTTATAAAGGCTCCGAGAAGCACGATGATTTGATAAACTTTCGACCCAATCTTGACGTTAGTTTAAGATCACTGGGAATCGTACCAAGTTCTATACCCTACATGAAAGATAGTATTGCCGTGCGAATGGAATTACTAACCAAAAAAACCAACTTTTTCGTCGATACGTTCAAAGAATACCAATGGCTTGTCAACGAAGCATCAAAATCCATGGGTTTAAAGGTAAACGACGATTACGTTTTTCCTTCAAGCGAGTTATAAAAGGAGGTTTAAGAGCAATAGGGAAATAGAAAAGCAGAGGAATATTATCGTCATGGTACGCCGAAAAGCCTGATCAGACATGCAATGAAAATATTCAATTGTACCTATTTTTTACCTAATTATTATCTAATATTTTTCACATAATATATTCATTTTAATTATAGCATGAGAATATTTGTTATCGACTACAATTTTTATATTGATCATACCTTTAATCAAAGTTGTGTACATTAATTATTGTAGTACTTATAATGAAAATCCAAATCGGTTTAAAATGTACGAAATGTTAATATTTTCTCTTTAATTAATAATGTATGTTAACTTGAAATAACAAATGGATAAATAATTACGAGATAGTAGTAGGTGTTATGTGTATACTGTATAATAATGAATTTATCATCATGTGGAACGACTTTTTTTCTTTTGTTTTAAAAAAAATGTAGAATTATTTGAATTAATCAGTAATACGAATTACTTTTTCTATATTTGCTAAAAATATTTCACATTTATCGTAGAAAATATAAATTAAGTATCAAACCGGAATTTTGAAAATCAACTAAAAATGATGACATTTTTCTATAAAATATATATATAATAGTATAACAATATAATCGTAAGATAATTTTTTTAAATTAAAACAAAATACATTTTTGAATCCAAAAACGTTGAACAAAAAATAATGTTTGCAAAGTTCAGAATTATTGATTCCGTGATAATGGTTTGATTTTTAACTAATTTATGGATTCAACTATTGTAAGAGTATTTGTAAACAAAAATATTCTGTTATTAGAATTGTCAAACACTATTAAAAATTACTTTGGAAATACCAAAAAGTATGTAAATACATTAAAAATTCATTATACAGTTTTGTAATTTTCTAGGTTTTGTTTGTGAAAAATTAGTATCCAACCAGTGGCAATTTAGTTATTTGACTTTTTTACATTTTTATGTTTATAGGTATAAAACAGATGAAATTATAGAAGAAAAAACATAATCGAGAATTAAATTAATTTAAAAAAAAAAAACATGTTTAAAATGTTTAACATGTTTAACATGAATGAAGAAAATTAATTCAATGTTAAAAAAAACATAATTTATTTCTGTTATAATCTATTTTTTGAAATACTAATATATAAGATAACTAATGATATATTCTGGAAAATATTATTGTTGTTTATTTTACCATGACACAAATATTACAAGAAACATATTTACAAAATTGTTTTACTTAATATGACAAAATACCTCTCTGAAATGCAACGCGTGCTTGGATAGGTGAGTTTCAACAAAAAAAAAATCACAATATTATAACTTAGTTGTACAATATAGATACTAGTGGTGGGCATAACCGACTAATGATTAAAAACTTGGTCAGATATCTAAATTATTCGGTTGTGCCCATCACAAATAGATCCACACTTAATTATGTGTGAATGTGTAAATGAACAATAGAAAATCCAAGTGTAAATAATCTAATAGTAAAGTTATCTTAACTTAGGTATTAATTTTCAAACATATTATTTGTTGACTGACAAGGTAATCAGATGTTAATTAAGATTGATTAAATTACATAGAATACAATATTTGATTGAACACATCCAAGATTTTGTGATAAACTAATAATAGTCAATTCAATCAATTCTTTTTAAGGACTAAAAAAAATTGCCAAAATTGTTTCTAAAACTGACAATTACACACAGCTTTGTTTAAATGAATACTATATTATATTAATTTAAGTATTTATAAAAATTAGTCTTAAAAAATTAAATTTAAATACCATAAACTACATATTTTAACAACAGAAAATAAAGTTAATATTTCTTTTTCATAATATACAGTATACATACTAACATGTCTAATTAAATATTATTAAGAGGAATGTATAGGATTAAACCTGAAAAATTTTATTTTGATTTATGCTGCAGGCTTATGTCTAGAAGCCTCACTGAAAGTTATTGGTGAATTTGGCTTGTATTCATTTTAGTTGATTTTTTCCCCTGAAAAAAACATAATTCAAATAGTAATTATTTATAAATTTTGAAATTGTATTCTTACTTGAGGTTTTAAATCTGAAGGTATTTTAAACTGTTTCACTGTAGAGTAATTCATACTTACGTTATTTTCTTTTAAAACCTAATCAAAATAATTTTTCAATAAGAATTTTAAAAATCAACATTCACATATTTATGAATAAATTAATATTTTTCTACCTCAGAATACAACAGAATTAAAATAGATTTTTTGAATATTGTTTTTTATTTTTAGATTCTGAGTGATGAAAATGAATTATTATTTTATTTTAATTAATTTCTTAAAAAAAAAAAAAAATTTAATTATTTTCTATAAACTCACTTGGGGAGTAACAACATCAACAGATGTCTTGTGCTTTTTTACTTTAAAATTATCAACATGTGTCAAAAATGAAGAATTTCTTTTGGAATTTGAATTATTATATCTCTGATTAGTTTGGTTGGACAGTATACTAGTATCCATATGTAATTCTTCTTGGCCATTAAATTCATAAATACTATCATCCTATTTTAATTGAAAGAATGTTATTATGTCTTTCTGACAAAAATTTAAAATTATGATACATGTTCAACTTTTCTTTTTAACCTTTCAATTTCATACAAAAACTTTTATTTTTTACAATAAATTATATGGTCATGAACAGATATGTTCCTGTAGGTAAATAGACATTTATATAACTCAATATTTATATCGTTTTATCAATTTCTGGTAAACCAATGGTGAAACATAATATACATTTAAAATAATAGTAAATAAAGTATCCTAAATAAATGATTTAAAAAACAATGAACTTACATTTTCAGTAATTTCTTCTTCATTTACTATCTAAAAACCAGAAATTAAAAGATTACAACAAATTACATTATATACAATTTTTGTAATATACCTCAATTGTTTCTAATGTTGGAGGCTGATGAGGTTTTTTCTGTTCTGCTCGTGAACATTGAAAACGAAGCTTTTTAACTTCAACATACAATTGCTTTGTTTTTGATTTATACTTCATCTAAAATGAATTACTTAATAAATACTTAATAATCTAAAATCATAAGATATAATCTTACTTGTTTAAGTATTAATTTGTTATATACATTTATTCATCATAGATATCTAATTATTATTAATTATCACTATCATTATTTTAAAAACTCAAAAAATTTAAGGTAGTTATTTAATGAAAATGAATTATGAATCACCACAGTAATTTTTGTCTAAAATTATTTTTATCAACAATAAATAAAAATGTAGATATCAATGAGTCTATTTAATATACAGGAAAAAATGAGCTTAAATATTTATAATCCATAATACAAATATAATATATATACTAGCCGAATAACACGGCTTCATAACACATACAATGAACATTTGTTGATAAAATATGAGCAATATTGATTTAAAATTTTTCTTGCTTTGGGTATTAACACCATAGAAAATTTAATTAACTGGACGACTCAGAAATTTCATAATACCTCATGTATAACATTATAACATTATCTGATTTATCAAGTCTAAGTCAATAAGTTGTACTCATGACCCATCAAAATGACCAACTCTCCAAGGCATTATATGTATTTGACTAGTCAGTTTCTGAATTTATTTGACAGTAACATATGTACACACACACACACACACACACATAAAGAAATAGCCTAGTGGTAACAGTCCAGTACCAGGAATAATTGTAAAATAATATCAGTTCCGCCAAAATTGGAAACACTAATTTACGAATGAGGTAAAGTTCCTAGGAAAATTGATAGTTTTATTTCATGAAGTATGTTTTCAATTCAAAAATTTAAAAAAAAGAAATAACAATTACTTCCAAAGACAAACTACAGCAAGAAAGAATTTACATTATGAACAAGACTCCATACAATTTTAAGGTTAAAAAAGTAAAATTTTACTTACGTAATTGTCTGTTAATTTTTCAATTTGTACGAAATGTTCTTTGTTTTTATTTTCCAATTCTTCTTTTTCTTTTTCCAATTCATTTTTTTCTATTTTAAATTCTTTAGCAGAGTCAATTAACTTCTGATGATTATTAGCTAAATCGATCTTTAATTCCTTAAAGAAAAATTGTATTTTACATTATATTATAATTTTACAATTACTAAATATACCTACAAATTATGGTTATTTTGCAGTCAATAGTTACTAGGTTTAATAAATAATACATAAATAAGTTTTATTTACCTCAATTTGAAACTGTAATTTGGATATTAATGTGGAATTATCTGCATTTTCAGATTGTAAATTAATTACTGTCAAATTAGATATATCAACTTCATTTTTTAAATTAATTAAGTCATTTTGAATTTGACTTTCATATTTTTTTTGGCAATCAAGAGTTTCAGCTAAATCTTCTATCTTTTCTTCTTGAATTTTCATTAACTAAAAATTATATTAACAACATATATATTAACAACAATAAAATTTACAATGATATTTATAACATTTAGTTCTAAATTTTTTTTTCTAAATATAGTTGTATTTTAGAATTATAAAAATAACCTCAAACTATGAAAAAAATTTAATTATTTTTATGTAATAAATAATAAATACTTAGAATATTTTCTAGTATTACAAAATATATATGTAAAATTCATCAATAGAGCACGGATTTATATGTACCAAACAGTATCAAAATAATATAATAAAATTGCAGTAAAAATTGTGAAAATATGCAAGAAAAACCTTTTTTTTTTCAAAATAAATTATGGTAAAAAAATCTATTTATCAATACATAAGTTTAAATATGTTTTATTATATATAATATAAAATTGTTTAGAATGAAATGGATAAATTTAATTAATTGTGTACTAGACTTGAATACTAAACATTGAACTAACAAATTATAATTCATATAAATATTTTATTTTAATTGTTGAGAACTTAAAATTTTTTAAGAAAAATGAAATATACTTTTGCAACATACTAACATTTTCATAATTTCTACACATCTCTTTAAATTGGTTTTCCTTCTCTTCTTGAATTTCATTATGAGACAAATTATTTTTATTCATATTTTCCATCATATCATGATTGGTTTTTTCTAGTTGTTCAATGAGTTTGTTTAAAGCCAAATTATCTTTTTTTAGTGCATCATTAGATTCCTCAGTAATTTTTAGATTATCTAATAATTCTGTTAGTTCCTGAATCTTGTTTAACTGTTTCATATTTTCATCCCTAATAATTATTGCATCATTATAAAATTAATAAGTACATAGATTAAGTATATTTAATCTATGATAAATATATGTACAAATTATAACCATCTTCTTCAAAATGTTTAGTAAAATAAAAAAAAATATTAGAAATATTTATTTAAATTAGTTGTTTAGTGTCACAGTTTACCTATATCTTAATGTGGTTTCTTTTTCTTCATTAATTTTGATGGTAGATTCATTCAGTTTATTCAATAGAATATTATTCTGTAATTTTTTTGATTAAATTTATAACTTTACTATACATTAATAAAATTCTTTAATTTAAAAATAACTAATAGTACATAAAAATATACAATATAGTAATTTAAACTTTATTTTTAGACACCAAAAGGTAAATCTGAGAAATTACCTCTGATTTTAAGTTGCTAATTTCTGCAGCATATTCTTCTAAATTGGTTTTATAAGCACTTATATCATAAGAAAAGTTATTTTTCATGACTTCAAATTTTTGTTCAACTCTTATTTTTTCTATGTTTGCTAATTATGAATATATAAAACATCAGAATAATAATACATTGTTCAGAAATAAAAACCAACAAATTATTTTTTATATTGTTAACAATTTTATTAATAATTAATTTATAAAATAAATAGTTTGCTTAAACTATCATATGGTAATTTTTTGTGATGAACTATTATATTTAACATATGATTCAGGAATAATATTCAATTTTTTTTTTTTAATATCTTTAAGCAGAAATCCATTACTACTATATTTCAAGAGTTTTAATAGTGCATTTACATTGGGCTGTAAATGTAAACGAATAGTATACAATGCTATCGGATGAGTTTGTACACATCAAACATTGTTTATACTGGATGGCATTTTCTTTAATCATAATGCTACAGGCTCAAACTAATACAAAAGCAAATAATCATTCATTCACATTAGGTCTACTATTTGCACATGTATATTTGGTACATTTAAATGTAACAAATTTTCATTTGCTCATATTCCCAGCCTATTAGTTAATGTATCTTAATATTTTATAACAATAATATTACCATACAACTGCAGTTTTATATCACATTTCCGCATGTTTTTAAAATCGTGTAAAGAGCATTTACTCTTAATATTTAAACATTAGAACTTATTAAAAAAATGCAAGTTGTTGTCCTTAATCCACTTACATCAGAATAAAAAATAATACAAATTTTACAAAACTTCCTTTTAATATTATCATATTACTATACAATAACTAAATTAATATAATTGCACTTATTGAACCATTGAATATATTATTTTTTCTTTTAATTAAAAATTCTACTATGACCATTTATTTCATTTATGGTAAAAACATAATTTTCATTTTTATTTTTTTCAAGTAAATTTTTTAAACATTTTGTTTATTACTCCTCAATCATATACATTTCAGTACAATGAAACCTTGATCGGACTATATTTTAAATAAGTCGAAAAATAGATAAATTCTTAAAATTTACTTTTTAAAATAAGTTCTATAATAATTAAAGTTTTACTCTTTAATTTAATCAAAAAATCAAATTATATTTTCTCCCCTTAAAACAAGTTACTGAAGTTCAATAGAATTTTTCTCATTGAAATTATTTAACTGAATATAATATAACTTTGCTACACAAAAAAATATAGCTTTTAGCAAACAAATTGGAATAACATCAATATGTATATATATATATATATGTGTGTATGTACAGTGAAACCTATAAATAATTAATTTATAAAAACAAAACCAGTTACTTTAGCTTGTTTAAGACTTTGACACTAAGTTATATCATACTTCAAGGCATTTTCCTATGCAAGAATACCTATATTTGTATTGGACGTTTGAAATTCAAGAATATCATTTTTTTTTTTACAACATATTTACACATTCGTTTATAGTACAATATACTTTTATATATTGGAATCATAAACACAACTCAATACGAACAGAACAACTTCACATAAACTAGAAACATATTTTCGTCAATGCAAATAAATTTCAATGACAGGAAAAATAAGATGAAGTATGATAATTTAATAATAAATAATGGTTAACAGTAATAAAATACAACTTGCAAATGTAAACTAGTATTGAAACATTCCACAAATATTCTAAATTTATAATAGAAATGTTTAAATCAAAAATTAAAATGCCACAAAGGTGTCAGTTATTTAGACTGTCTCGTATTTAGAGGTTTTCCTATAAAGAAGTAGTTAAAATATATCTGCTATTTAGAAGTTTTCATTAAGGGAGGTTTCATTGTAAATTGATGTATATTGCATATATATAAATACACACACAAACACACACACACACAAATAAATAAGAGTTAAAGTTGAAATATTAATAACACTTTACCTTGCTTTAATGAATCATCAATTTTATTTGATACATTTTGAATTTTTTCTTGAAACATGTAAGTAGTTTGTTCAACTGAACGTATTACATCATTTTGTCTGGTTTTCGCATTAGCTACTGTAATTCCAAGTCTATTTAAATCTTCACAAATATTTGAGAAATTTGAATTAAGGCGTAAGCACTCATCACTTGCAGAAGTTGTTCTAAAATATTTAATATAAAAATAGATTATTATGTAATGATTTATTTATTAATAATCTTCAATTTTGTAGCACATTAGGTTCCATATTTCCCAATCTTTCAAATACTATAGAACACTAAGGACCAAGTGGACCAACATTTGATTAAATGTGGAATATCTTTACTATTAACCACACTTCAAAGTAATCATATTTAGTACACATAAATCATTAGAAAAAGTTTCAAGTAGTTTCAATACATGGCAATTTATAAACAATACTAAAAAGTGTATTACAATTTATATTATATAAGTACCTAGCTAGTATGTTATTAAGATAAGTTTGAGTAATGTAATTATTGTAATTTATAGAAGAATCATTTTTTGTACTTTAAATAAAATGATAAATTTAATTTTGAATACCTTAAAATTTATTTATTAAAGTAAAATGCAAGAAGATGAATATACTAAAAATAGAAAAGGTTTGTAATTATTTTATTACTTTTCCATAATATTCTTATACTTGTGAGTAAGAATATAGTTGTTATTTTGAGAATTCATCATGTCTGTATGTAAATATTGAATAGTTTGATCTCGTTCGGCTAAAGTTCTTTCATATTCTTGCATTTTTAAAAGCATCATTGAATTTCTTTGTTCAACAAGCATACGATGCAAATCTAAATGTTTGACAGGGTCACTGTGTTCCGAAACAGATTCAAATGGTTGCTCCAAATTCATAACATTTTTGTGTCCAGATATAGGTCCCTAAGTATAAAAAGTTTTAAAATAATTCTCGTGAAAAAAAAAAATTCACAATAATGATGAAATTTAAAACTAACAATTTAAATCATTTAATACGAAAGTTTTTCTAAAACTGACATGTATATACTAAGGTAGGCGTTTTAAATAAAAATACATATATACTTACATAAGAATTGAGCAAATCAGAATTTTCAAATAAGGAAGATTTTTCAGTTTCATCCGATTCATTATTAACGCCCAATAAACTGCCACTTTGACCTTTTTCGTTCATTTTGAAAAATGTTTGCTTCAGTGGCCGCAATCAAAAATGAAACTTACATATACATACCTACAGCAATAAATTTGATGAAATGCTAACTATTGATGCCTATTAAGTAGATATAAATAGTTTAAAAAAAGAATTGTATATCAAATCTATTCACATTATAATATTATTCATATATACTTACATATACTTTCATATACTTACGAGGAACGCGAAACGTACGAGATGAAAATACTGGGATAAATGTTTTTATCTTATTGTTTCATATCTTTGAGAAGTTTGTTCGCAGACAATTGGTCATTGTTGAGCTGTGAGTCTAAGGCTCAAGATTATTTAGTATTTTAATAATTACTTTAAATAATAAGGAACGTAGTTAAACGATTAATAATAGCATTATAAATTTATAAAAAATATTATAACATGATTACATAACTATAGTACTAAATTTGGTTTTTTTTTTTTTAATATATATATACATAGATTAAGTATACATTTCGTATATTTAATCTATGATATATACAAGTATATAAAAGTTGTAAAGTTAAAATGGCGGTCGCAAACAAATTCAACACGACAAGTTTGTAATTTAACCTGGGAAACATATACAGTGGTACCAACATGCGAATATAAAAATAAATAAAAAGTCAACCACGAACTTAAAAATAATTTTATGAAATTATTCCTAATACACGCTGCATAGTATTGGTTCGCGCGAAACTTGTTTTCACTCTCGGAATACAACTGTAAGACGTCCTCTTAAAAATCGAGTAAGTACTAAGTAGTTTGTATATAAAATATTTAAAACATTAAACAAACGTATTTTTAATATTTTCATAAATCATTTTGCTATATTTTGATCATTTTTTTTTTAAATTTGTATAATAAAGTCTCGATTCTATCATCTTTTTAACCTTCGAGGAGTTTCGTCAGGAATTGTTAGACTTAGTAATATACCTAATTAGGAGGCAACTCAATAGGATCACTTCACTATAATCCATACGAACACCTGCCACAACGTAATTTAAATCATCCTTACGACCTTTTAAATTAAGCACACGTGACACGTTTCATATCCACCCAAATGCAATTATTAATATCAGAATAACTATGAGAACAAACTATATGTTCGAACAAAAATATAATATATATATTGTATGTGATTCAATATTGAATATTATTGCTAATTAATTATTTCTGTCATCATGTGTTAAAAAGCCAAAATTAAAAAATAAATACTGAATAATACGAATATCAAATTATCAACAAATGTAAATAGGCTAGGATAAAATTTATAAAATTTAAAAAAGGAGCTATTGGGATTTGTCGTTAGTTCTATGTGTAAACGTTTACAATAAATATTGGCTATAATTTACTAATGGTAATTACGTGTAGGTCTTTATGTAGAGATTGATTTAATGAATACAAGCTAGTGGGCACCAGTAATGCCTATTTAGAAAAACAAAATTAAAATATCCTAGTTGTAGTTATGTAAAAGCTAATACATATGATAAAGAATTTATCTATATTTTTAATAAAAATAGGTAGCTATAGGTGAAATAGTAATGTTTGAATTTTTCAATATTTTTAAACATTAGTGATTATTGACAAGTACTAGGATACTATTGCACAGAATATTCTGTAATACATCAAGTTAGCTTTGATAGATCATACGAAAAGCTTCATATAACGTCATATTACTAAAAAACTAATCTACCGTGGATTTATACCGTGGAACAAAATATAATATCATCTAAAATAGATATATCAGCTGATTAGATTTTTAATCCTAACTGTGAGACAACCTTATGACGGCATCTTTTTTTTTTTTTTCATATGAATTCCGTACATAATACCTAAAATTTGACTACGCATCTCCCCATTGTCGATTGGAAGGTAATTTTGCAATGGAAGAACACGTTAAATCCCTCGTGTTGCGATACAATTTGTTTCTCAACAGCACACTCAAATTGTTGGACACTGCGATCGAGAGAGGTAAGTCGTGCGCATTCATTTTATATAAATATATATAATATATTTAATATTAGAATATATAAAAAAAAATTTATATATATATAAAAAAAAAATTATATATATATAAATTATATCATAACTCAAGATTTCCATTGATTTTGTTTAGTATTATCTCTATATATAAATATAATATAAGTTTCAGAAAAAAACATGGCCTGGTAAAGTAAATTTGTTCCTCTAATCTTTCATGGACATTGAACAGTAAAATGTTCAAAATGAATTTATTTCTTTACCTACTTATATAAAATTGGTAAATTTTAACGCTAAAAATAAAATTGGTCTATAATATACTTACATATATATTATTCATTCATACAATAAATTACCTAGGTATTTATAGATATTCTATCATTTACATTTATTATCAATTTGATAGTAACTTTATGATCTTGATAACAAGATTATAGACATGTAGTAATTGCTAACTTGTAATAAAATAAAGCACTGCTTTATTACAATAATAAAAATGTAATGAGAATCCAAATGACTGTATCATTATTGTTAGTAGCTATATATTATTGTATTATAATCCTAGAGGTATTAAATTAATAAGATAGGTATATATTATTTTGTTGTTTAGATTATTTGTGGAAATTGAAAATAATTGATGATTTAACATATAAAATTAATAAAAGCACTACTGAAAAAAAAACTCTAATGAACCAACTAGAAGCTGTTCAAAATGAATGTTTAGAATTGACTTATAAACTAAAAATGTCTAATCGTCTATTAAATGAAGTTTGTGTAGAAAAAAAAAAACTTGAAGTAGAAATTGAAGTCTTGGTATGTAAAAATTATAATCAAATTATTTTAATATTAATATTTGAGTTAAGTGTAAACAAGTTTCAAACAGTGTTTATCATGAAACTTAAATTTATGCTCAACATTTCATGTTTGTTCTAGAATTCTCAATTAAAACAATTATACAGCATTTTTAAAAAACCTGGTACTACTGATAAACCTTCAATATGCCATTCACATTATAATAATTCAAATTGTGTACACAATGGAGAAGAAACTCAGGGAACTCTATAATACAGGTAAAATTATAGTAATAAAATAGATGTTAATACACATTTAAATAATTTTGAATAACACTGTGTGTAAAGCATAATCTTATTTTAAACATTCATTAAAAACTTTAAAAAATTGAATGTAAAAATAAAATATGGATATTTCAAAAAAGCAATCAAACACAACTGTTTACTTAGGTAATTGAAGATGAAAAGTACTAACATAGAATACTACTTTGAATATATTGCCACAACTATCAATTTCTCTGATTTACATACAATATTACAAATTATGATATTCAGTTGTTCAGAATTATTTAAAGTATTTTTCCAATATAACATTGCAACGAATATCAGAATATTAAATAATTAATAAATATAAAACCTAAGTATTGCATTTGTGCTCTATATATTAATGCTCTTATATATAGGTATTTATACAAATAATTGATATATCATAGTTATTTCACGTTAATAAGCATACGCATATATATTAGTCATGTAATCATGTGTAATTTGTATCTTAGAAATCAAATGTGAAGACAACATGTGAAAAGTGGCGGCTGGACTTAAGACTTTTTGAAGCATCTGCTTCAAGCCCAATATCGGTGCGTATAGGTAAAATGTTGTAGGTGGAAAGCTTACAGTTATTATTAAAAAATATAAATCAGTTATCGCTAAATAAAAATACGTAAATGTTTTGATATTAGGATCGTATATTTAGACTAGCTTGAACAAAAATAGCATTTTGAGTGATTTATCTTCCATAATAGGCCAATGGCGTTGTAATAATAAACAGTTGTATGGCTATATGGCAGCCGAGGTGTTAAAAAATATAGAATATCCTCCTTTTTAAAAACACAGTTTTAATTCGATACTGCTCTCAAACCCCTTTATATTCAAGCATGAACCAATACAATCAGTTAAAAAGATTATAAATATTTAAAAATAATTAACACTTTCAGATTGGTAACAAATGCAATTTATTAAAATCATCAAAAATATGAGTCATTATTAAACAAGAAAAATGTATGGTTATTATTATTTCTTTTCTGATAATTTTCATAGTTGTAACTTGTGAGTAATACATTTATTCTATGGCTATACGATTTAACATGTAAAATCGTTACATACAAACAGGTATTTCTTTACCTCAGATATTAACTAGTCATGAATAATAACTGAATATAATAATGAAATAATAATTATTCAAATTCAATAACTATCAAGGCTGGGCAGAAAGTTAACAAATTTTCAACTGATTAGACTCATTACACTCGTGTGTTATTTTGACGTGTAGTACAGCTGCGTCATCGTAATTGTAGTGTTCAGTGTGCTTTATTTTGAATTTCAGGGTACTTCTTTACTTCCGCAATAAAAAGTTTGATGTCAAAAATTTCAATTTGTCTGTTCACAGCCATTATTATAATGAAATCACACACATGTGAATTGACCAATAAATCGCTATGTAATGAGACACCGCATTTACAATATTTTGACATTGCATTATCAGAGTAATTTTTGTCTCCAGTTAGCTCGATAATGCGCGATTATGGAGACGTGTGTATCGGTCAATTTAGTTACGGGTATTGCAATTATGACGCAGCGGTGTCGCATGTCAAAATAACGCACGCGTGTACCAAGATTTAAGTTAAAAAATGAATAGCTAAAATTTAATTAATATTCCCTAAGTTAAAAATAAATATGATACTTTTAAATTTATATGAAAATAATAGTTAAAAATTATAGCTAAATCTTAATTAATCATACATTTAGCAATTTTAGTATTTTCCTGTATAGTATTGGACAAGTTTATGATATCTAACATTTTTAAACAAATGAAATTGAATTGAAAACAAAAATTAATGGTATAACTGTTACTTAAATTCAACTTAACTTTAATACCTCTGTGTACTAAAAGTAACTTGTAGTTGACTCATTAAGTATAAAAAGTATAAAACAAAATAAATTATGTTTAGTGATTAATATATAACTCATATATAATAATAACAAAGTATTATTACATATATAATATATTATATATATTATATGCTTTGTTGTTATCATTAAATATGTTTAAAAAATATAACTTAATTTTAATTTTTAACTCTTGAATGCTCAGCTTTGATAATTATACACTTGAAATGGGTATAATTATACAATTGTATTTATACTGACAAATATTCATGAAAGTTTAATATACATGAAATGAAAAAATAATTAATTCATTATTAATAATAAAGTGCATTAAACAATTTTTTTTAATAGTATCAATTACATAATATGTTTAAGTGTATACAACATTTGTTGAAATGAGATAATAAACAACATTTTTTTTTTCATTGATATTTTAATATTTAAAATAAATAGGAATAAAAAGTAATTTTTTAAAAACGATAATCTCAGATAAACTAATATATATTTCTTTTGGTGTTCAGTGACTATTAATACACTTACAATTATAAGATAAAAGTTCTTAAGTAATATACAAATAGATATGAAGTATGTGTGTGTATATTATATACAGGGTGGGGCAGTGAATCGGGCGATTTTAAAATAACTATAAAAACCCAACAAGTATTTTTTTTAACAAATATATTTATATAACCTGAAAGTATATAAAATAGCATTAAAGAAGTGTTAATTTGTTATTTAATTTTTATAAATGATATCTTATAAATGATATCTGCAAGATGGCGTCCATTTCGAAGCAAGCATTCGTGAAGGCATTTTTGAAAACTGGTCATGAAGTTTCGCAGAATTTCCGGTGAGATTTGTGTCACCTCTCTTCTCGAATTCTTTGTTGGAGTGACACAAACCCTCGTCAACTTCATCAGAGACCACTGCATTCCTCTAAAGTAACGGTTAGTTGCGCTTTATCTTCTTCAGGAATCATAGGGCCGTATTTTTTCGAGAACGAACGTGGAGAGGCAGTCACCGTAAATTCAGAGCGATATTCACAGATGTTGCAAAATTTTTTTATTCTACAAATTGCTCAATATGGAGTGACTGGATTTTTTCAAAAAGATGGGGCTACGAGTCATACAGCTAGAGTGAGTATGAATATTCTAAAAGATTTGTTTCCGAACCGCATAATTTCTCGAAATGGGAATATTCCATGGCCTCCACGTTCGCCTGATTTAACGGCCAGTGATTTTTTTCTGTGGGGGTAAATCAAAAGTAGTGTATACCAAACACCACTAAGGACACTTGATGATCTTAAACAAAGAATACGAGAAGAGGTGACACAAATCTCACCGGAAATTCTGCGAAACGTCATGACCCGTTTTCAAAGACGCCTTCACGAATGCTTGCTTCGAAATGGACGCCATCTTGCAGATATCATTTATAAAAATTAAATAACAAATTAACACTTCTTTAATGCTATTTTATATACTTTCAGGTTACATAAATATATTTGTTAATAAAAATACTTGTTAAGTTTATATAGTTATTTTAAAATCGCCCGATTCACTGCCCCACCCTGTATATATTATTCATGTTGCATCTAAAAAATTTAAAATTGTTTATTTCTTATTAAAGTAAAATGTGTTTTAAATATGGACCCCAAATGTTAATGAATTGAAAGTTGTTGAAGATTAATAAATATTAAATAAAAATTTAACACAAAGAAAAATTATTGTTAATCACCAAATGAAATAACAAATGAGTAAAAGTTGAGATATATCATTTTTCAAATAATTTATTTTAACAATGTATCGTATTTACACAAATAACAAGTTTTAACAATCACGATATAATTTATATTATAATTTACTTACCTTTATTTTCATTCAGTTCGCGTTGAACCATTTTTATATTAATAAACAGTCGATAGTAATAACTGTAAAAAAAATATTGTATGGTACTATCTAAAGTCGACTACATTGACTAATAAGTTGTTGTCCAAGACATAGTGTTCTGCAACCTAAAATGAAAAGTACAAGTCATAAAATATTTGTCTCAAGTAGTGGTAAAAATCATAACACAAGAATTACAATAAAATTATAATACACCAATACATACGGCATAGATATCCCCATCTGTGTTATGAGTATGAAAACCACTGAAAAACTTGCAATCAGCTATAACTTGTAATCCATGATTAGGAGTTAAGAAAAAAAAATTAGTGCTAAAAAAAATAAATATTCAATTTAAAAATTAAACAATAAATTTTAAGATAAATAAATAAAACCATAATATTACTCGTTATATTTGGGCGCACAAACAATTGCAATGGCTTCTGGCATCATTAACTGATATGAGTAGTGTGTATGCAAATCTACACTTGACATAAACGAAGTCTGTGTTGGATGAGTCTGTTGAACACATAAGATACAATTGATATTATGTTGAAAGAAAATTTTAAATATCACAAAAAAAAATCAAAATATTTAAAAATATTAATTATTACTAAAAAATTTTAATATAGATTATTGAGTAAAAATTAAAATCCCCTATAAGCTTCTGAGTTACGACGGTTTTATTGAAGATCAGCATTCTGAAAGTATTGCTATAGTATATAGTATTGAAACACAAACAGACATGATGTTGAAATCAGTATACTATTCACTTCACTATAAATTTATGAATCTAATAAATGTCCATAATTTTAAAGATTTACATTTGTTATTAATATAATTTATATATTTTGCTCAATCTTACGTGTATCCATCCTAAAGTAATGAGGTCTTGTTTGTCTTGAAATTCAAAAATGTCCTCTTCGTTCATTGTTGTACATGAATCTGAAGTACCGCTTTGTTTCGGAATCATCAAATGGGTCATGATTAAACAGTTAGAGCTCTGAAAAATCATTATGACAACAATTATTATTATTATTATTACTTATCACTTATTAATAATAGTTTTGTATTTCAATAAAATTAAAAATTACCAATTTTCCCGCTAATATTCCACAAGTCTCCAAGTTACTAATTGTGTTACTTTGTGCATATTCTAGGAATCTTTTGGTTAAATTGCCCGGCACTATTATTTGCCGTAGATTATATGGACCCGGAGAACTCTTGTATAACATCGGTTTGGTACTTCTATCAACAATAGGTTTATCTCTAAAACATAATAAAAACCGATTTCAAAATCAACTCATATTAATCACCAGTCTTCTTTTTAGGTAGGTAATGAAAACAATAAAATATAGCTTATATGCTATCATTGAATCTAATGTCATGTGATTTGATAAATAATTTATATATAATCAAACAATCAGAAGAAATAAAAAAAAAATCACGAATATAAAATTATTGTAGTCATGTTTTTAGGGGAAACAGTTATTCATTGTAGAACGAAAATGTTTTATCTAGAAAACATAGATATACCTACTTGTTTTATCAAAATAAATATAAAAATTCTGTAAATATTTCATTTACTAAATAACTACATTTTTTTTTGGAAAGAGTTGAAAACACTACTGAAAAAATCGAAAAAATGATTTCGTTTTTGTTAACTACCATCTATGTTTTTTCAGAATTAATAAGATACAACGTGAAACATGAGACTTGACGCAGATTTACTCTCTAAAAGTTAGATCACAGTAAAAAAAAAAAACAACTGCTGTGAGACCAATACATTACTCATTTTGTTCAACATCTAAAAAATAAATAAATAAAATAAAACCAAAACAATAAAAGAGGTAATAGACACGTTTTTATATAGAAGTATGAAAAACATTTGTATCTTTAAAGTTTGTCTAGGATCATCCAAAATACTCCATGATCTGAGCATTAAATTAATTTTAATTTCGTAATACTATAATTTCATATTTTTAAAACCCATTCATTGTTCAGTAATTGTATTGTTTAAATCAATGATTATTAAATTTTAAAAAAATTATAATATCATAATTAAATTACAGTTACATTATTCTAGGAACTCAGAATAATAACTTTTAAGAATTTTTATGGACTGAACAGTTTACATTTTAAAAATAAAATTGTATTACTTTGAATATAATAATTATGTGTGAAATAGTAACTGTAATTAATAATAACAATACAGTTGCATTTTGAAGAAAAATAATTAGGCAGAATTCGGTTTTAATATTTCAAGCTAAACATTTAATTAGATAATAAGACTACAAATTCATAATTTAAAACAAAAATATGACAGTTTAATATGAATATTATTGCTATAAATATACCTAAACTGGCAACTGAATTTATTTAAAATGTTGCCTTATTTATTTCATATATTATATATATTTTATATTGAGTGTTTAGAGTTTTTGAACAAGAAATTTTATTATAAAATTGTTATTTTTAAATAATTAAATTGAATATCTGTTATAATTGATGTAAAATCATAAATTTAAATAACTACTTACTGATTGAACTGTATTTGTGAGTTTGAATGTGTAGGCATACTCAATGGAACAATATTATCATTTAATTCACTAAAACTAATTAAGTTGTGGTTTGATGGTCTGAAACAATTTTAAACAAATTAATTTATATGAACATATACTAATTATTGATTAATATTACTAATATAACATATTATAATATGATGTAATATTACATCATATATTGAATTAAAAAATTGGTGGATGTTTTCAAAAGTAATTGTTTTATCAATATTAAAGTAAGTATTTAATGTAATTAAAATAGGATCTAACCTTAATTCAATTGATGTAAGAATATCTTTTAAATAAGTATCGTTAAATTCAGGTATAGCAGCATTATCTAAAATTGTATTTAATTGATCTTCAGTAACATTATTTGTAAACTCAGGTTGTAAATCTCTTTTTTCTTTAATTCTCTCTTCTCTTTCGTGCTTTTCTTTAAATTCTTGTAATGCCTAAAAAACATTCACATATTTAGACATAAATATTATAAACATTATTATTTTTATAATTCAAAACGCTAATCATAATTCATACTATTTAAATATCAAAGTATAAGACATTTAAATTTTCAACCATTATTTTGGAGGAACCATAATTCTTCATTCGATATTAACAACTGGATATTTATCATTAATCTTTTTTTAGAATTGTTCAAACAATTTTACATAGTTTAACCTACATTTACTATTAATGAAAAAATATTTTTCCAGGCTATATTTTGAACTAAGATTTAATCAAAATATGTTATCAAAATTAATACTAAGTTTATATATAATGTTTTAAGTTTAACTTATTTGTGGTAAGTTTTATTATTTGTTTTTTACTCTTTATATTATAATAATTATCTAAATATTAATATAAGAATACATAATACAAGACATAGATAAGTAATTGCGAAAATGCACTTGGAATTTTTTCAGTACAGTATAAGTTTAAAACATATGATATGATCAGATTCACAAAAAGAGATCCTTTATAACATTGCGCTGTTGTTCGCTTTAAGAATTATCATAATACAATTTCCTCGGTTTTAATTACAATTATACAAACTAAACAATAATCATACTATCAATTTAATAGTAAAGTAAATCAATAAATTTATTATTTTTGATTCTGAGCAAAGAATACATTACATACATATTTCATGTAGACTTTTTTTTACTATTATTATTTTTATACAATTTTCAAATAATGTTAAATTTATTCAAAATTTAAGCAAGTAGTAAAACAAACAGTTGTGTTTGTGCGCTTGGTCAAAATTGTTATTGTTTTATAAAGTTAAATTATACTTAGTTGTTTTTAAAACCCACATGAAAAACTATTATTACCATATACAAACTGAATTTATAATATTTTTATAAATTATATTTATAATTTATAAACATAAAAGTATAGAGTTAAAATTACTTTTCGTTCCGTGTACAGTTCATATTCAGTATTATATTGTTCTAATAATTTCACTTTAATTTTTTCTGTTTTTGGAAGGGCATCTCGCAGTAACTGATAGTTTAATTTACGTTCTTCAATTGGTACATTTTTGTAATCTGGATGTTCATTAATAGTTTCCAAGAATAATCTAAAATAAAAATATAAATATAAATAACATTTAAAAATGATTATTTTCTAATTTTTTAGACAAATCCGATTGTATCAATCAAGATATAAATAATTTAATATTTATTCCATATTATTATTTGAACATTTTTAACTAATTAGATTTAAAATGTATTTATATGTTAATACTTTTTACTTTGTTTCTAATTTTTTTTAAATTAATAATTTTCAAATTCTTGTATAGTCTATTTATTTTATTTAGAAATGATTAGAATATTTTATCATTTTTACAAGGTGAATACGATATTCATAGTAAAAAAAAATCTATGATATAGTTTTATTGACACAGTTAGGTTCACACAAATATTATCACCTTATTTATATATAAATAATTCATTTATTTATTTTATAAATTAAAATCAAAATGTAATTACTTTATTGAAATTGTAGTATTTAAAATTAAAATTATTATTATCAAACTTATTAATCATTATTAATTATAACATATATTAATTGATACATTGATAATTAATAATTCTCAATTCAACATAGGTTTATATACTGGACACCTGAGAAGCATGGAATATTCCCGGTGGGCCATGACTGATTTATATTTTAAGGATTAATTTAGTTTCAGTTTTGAAAAAGTGATATTATAAATCAAATTTATTTATTTTATTTAATTATTTGACATAATTTATAAAGAAATGTAAAAGATACTCCATGTAACGAAAATTAATTTAATGATAATTACAATCAAGTACACAAACTATTATATACTTTAATGTATGCATTTGGTGTTTTATCAAGCCTGTCTCTCTTTCTGATATTTCTAACTAAGCCACTATCGATTTGATACTGGTTACTTACAAAAACAATGCAATGTACTTGAAATGCAAGTTCATACTTTATAATTTATTTTAATAAACTAATTTTTTCATTAAACATAGGAAATGAAATCGAGAAAAATAATAATCAATTGTACAGATTTAAAGGTACATAGCTAACAGGCAGAAACAATATTTTTTTGAATAAATCATATTAATTAAAATCAATAATGTTATACTTATTGCAATATGTATGTATTGCTGTTGAAAGTCCAAATATTAAACACATCATAGTACACTGTTTGAAATGCAATGTCTTTAATACTTTGTATATTTATAATTCTATATCATTCTAAATTTCAACTCTTATAGAATATTAAAACCCAAATATTAATGAATATTATTGCACATTTATTAATTATTTTCAGGAGCAAGATAGTGAAAAAATAAAAATCTTACGTCATAAAACGCATATAAAGAATATATGCTTGTTCCAAATTATTTTCTTTCAAATACACATCGGCCATGCTGATCATCTCTCGGCCTGATCGGTAATATCTGGAATGAAATATTATTGTTATTAATTTTACTTGGCCATTAAGTCGGACGAAAGGAGAAACCGCACTTTCTAGCAGCAATATTTGTATTCAATTCGATTTTCGAACTCAACAGCGAAAGTTGTTGAATCCTTTTCTCCGGCGTCGGCACAATATTTTCCATATTGGCGAGGTTGTGACTTGAGTTTATTTATCGATTCGAGTCCAATCCAGTGTGAAATTGTTTAGTTACTTGTATAAACCGCTACTTATAATTGTAAAACCTAAATAATTTGACTAGAGCATAATAATTATAACAGTATGAGATTTGACTATTTGAGTGCAACGAAAATATCAGTACATGATGATAGTATTATTGGCATTACAATATTTTGTTTTCATTGTTATCAATTTAGGTAAGGCATGTTTATCGGATGATAACACAGATTTATATATATTTACATATGTGTGTGTGGATGATAAGCAGTTGTCGGAAAAATGATAAGACACTCACGGATGTCAATGATTATTGATACTATAATAATTAATGATGATATAATTTAACTGTGGCTCCGTTACTTCAATACAGTCTCTAATACAAATACGGCTGTCTATTTAATTTATATACATCGGATGGTAATAATTCGCAAAAGAAAATAATATATTTCCAACCCCACTGTGCACAAGCCACAAATTAAGTCTATTGTATGAAATCATAGATAATACAATTTCGCGATCGTTATTCAGGCGTAATTTAAACTGCATTATAAGTTTTTTCGGTGAAAACTCTCAATCAATACTATTCTCTTAATTCAAACTATTTTCTCAAATAGCATTGAACTACTATTAGTAGATCACCTAATTTAATAGAAACTTGTCCAGAGTAAAAATAATCTGGAATCGTGATTCAACACTCTGAAAAAATAAATACGAAATTGAATTAATCTTTTATACACATTAGATGTTTAAATTTTAAATGTATGCTATAAGTAAATCTAAATAAATAAATTAATAAATAAATAAGTGATACTAATGGATGACATCCCCTATCAAGCAGTGTTGTGTTCAATGTATTATTATCTGTCAATCGTTATTTTAACTTCTTTGAATTTTTGTACAAATTTGTATTTGTATTACAATCTATTTTTACAGCAGTGTTACTAGTTCTTATCTATGGTTGTGGTATACATTCTATTCTTTTATAAGCAAACCAAACAAGTATAATTTGATATTTTATCAATTATTCTTGAATGGATTTTATGTTCCTTATTTAGCATTAAACATATTTTCCCTTTTCCAATTGTACATCAATTAATTCCTACTGTTCAGATGGGTACGATTTTTCATGGCCATGACTATAAAAACTTTGAAGTTGAAGCTGAAATTAGTGAGTTGATCTTAATACTATATCATTCTTATTTTTATTTGAAATATCCTATGTGTATTCAATGTCTTAGTATTATTAAATTTAATATCCGCAGGTGTTGAGGTTCGATACCGAATTATAATTCTTACTATGATATTTAGTATACTTGTAAAATAAGAAACAAACATGTTAACTATGTATATGTGTTTGTAGAACCAGAGTTTTTTAATTTTTCAGATGAAAGGCCTGATACGTACACTACAGTTTTTGGTGTAAAAAGGGACACATAAATTGTAAGAAATAATTTAGGATTTGTCTATAATAATTATAAAAGAACTGGCATTAAAATGTGAGTGTTAACTATAAATATATGTACATTTTATTTTACAGTACCTTAGCTAATTAGCATATTGTGTGGAAAATAGCACAACGTTTGAGTAACCACTTATATAAAACAAGAGACAAATATGACAACTGTTTTTATTGAAGCAACAAAACCGTCCAGTTAGACAAGTTGACCTGGATGCTCTGTTTCCTATATATGACCCTCATAGTAGGTATTTAAACAGAAACTATTGCGAAGTTTGTACACTTACACTAAATATTATTAGATATCTATAATTCTCATTCTAATACATTGGGTCTAAATTTTCAGTTATTAATTTTCTAAAGCTGTTCAAAAATGTACATTTCTAAAGTGTTGGAAAATTTAGTATTTAAGGAAAGGATTCCTTGCAACACCACAACATTTTTCGCAACAGGCTGAATTATTGACATTTAAGATAAAACAAAGTGATTTGTAGAAAAATTACAGAATTCTTCAAATTCTAGGTGATGTTTTTTTCATTCTTATATAAATGAAAGTATAATATTATTATTATTATTTTTTTATACAGATTTTTCCAAAGTCCATTACTTGTAAATGAAACAATCAAAGAAGTATATTTGTAATAGAAATAAAAAAAGAAATTCAACCATATTTAAGAAACGTAAATACATTTTTTATGTTTATGTAGACACTACATTTAAAATTGCACTGAAATACATAGAAAATCATGCATTTTCTTTTAACGTATTGTGAGTATTCAATACTACTTATGTCTAATATTTTATTTAATATTTCAATTGTTTTTTAGATCTTCTTGCTAGTTTATGGGATTCTATGTCAGTAGTTGCCAACCAGTGGTTCACAGATAAATTTGAACTGACTTATCAGGGGAATGGTAATTATGTAAAAAGCTATTTATTATATTATATCTCTAGATAATGACATGAGACTTATAATATAAATTGTAAATACTTTAAAAATATAGGTAAGTGGTCCGTAGAAGTTAGAGAATGGATTTAGTGGTGAGCAGGGTCCAAAAGGTTGGCGACCGCTGTTCTATCTAAGTGATAAATTGATGTCTAAATACATGGAAGTAGAATTATCAAATTTCATTAAAAAAGTATTATCATTGTTATATAACAACTTGATTATCATAAATGATTGCGAACATGGTCTAATAAATGCCATTAAACTAGCTTTCCCGGAAACTATACATCAGGGTTGTTATTTCCACTATTGTCAGGTAAATAGCAGCTTCCATTTATTATATATCTACAAAAATTGACCATAAATATTTTTCTAGGCAGTCATACATTACAAGAGATATAGAAGAAATCATATTTTAAATCTTATAGTGACCTCGAGACGGCCTCAAACCTGATTCAAAATCACCTTAATCTTCTAGCCATCTGGTACAAAGAATGGGTATCAAAGTTAACGAAACAAAATCGATCCAGTGCACTTCACATTAAAAATAAACAGACTGTCCCCACATACACCTCAACGACATCCCTCTACCAACTGCTTTAAATGTTCAATATCTGGGCCTACACCTAGATCGACGACTTGGGCAACCCACGTTCATCACAAGCGTCTCACCCTAAACAACCGCTCCCGCCAACTTCACTTCCTTCTCACTTCAAATCATTTCAACCTAAATAAAAAACTCCTCATTTACAAAATGCTCCCATACAATTCTGGGGGGCTTCCAAACCCTCTAATATTAAAAAAATTCAAACCTTACAATCCAAATTTCTCCGGCAAATCACAAAAGCCCTATTTTACATCTCCAACGGCACTCTCCAACATGACCTCCTCATCCCAACAGTCATTAATACAGCCAAAAATTTGTACAAACGCCTTCACCTTAATGCAAACAATCACAAAAACCCTCTAATAGCCGAACTCTCAATCCACACCATCCCCAGGGACCCTAGTAGGCGCCTAAAACGAACGTGGTGCTGCGACCTACTTGCCGAATAACCACCACCACCACCACAACATACCCTAATCCCCAACAATGATTGGCCTCTTCACTTATGTCATCTGTCTCATAAAAACCACCTTCATCACTTGTACTTATTGTAAATATTGTTCACAGATTGTACAAAACAAAAATAAAATAATCTATAAATATTACTAAACTGTCACATTAAGCTACTATTTATATTATCTAGTAGTTTATTTCAAACACATGTTGTATCCCGATCTTTCGATGGGTATAAATATAAAATAGTAATTCACACCACCAAAATATGACCTCATATTTTAAACTTAATCGGGAGAAGATGGATTTTGATGTAGGATGAAATTTATAATTTCGTTTTTTTTTTTCAAAAACCTACTCTAGTCTTTTTGTCCAATACCTTTTTATTATTTTATTTGTATCTGTTGTCTTCTGTTTTTATTAATATTAAATGGGGATTTTTTTTCTTCTAAGTTTTTTGGGTTGAATTTTATTTTACTTATAAATTTCTTTAATTTTTTTATTTATTCCTTAGGTTTTATCATCTGAAATCTACATATTATGTGTATTTTATTGTGTTTATTTTATTTTGATGTTTGCAGTATTCAAATTGTGATTAAGTTTCAATATTATATTTTCTACATGCCAGCCAGAGACCTAAGATATTTATTTTCTGTATCTAGGTTTGAAATAAATTATGTATAATCATATATAAATAAGACTATTATAAGTGTTGCACTGCATAAAATGATTTGAAATTTAGGAAATAATATATATATATATATTAAATAATAAAAGAAACTTGGGGTTCGTCGTCTACAATAATGAAATAATAGATTTCAAAAAACCAACAAAATGAATCCGAACGTTATTGTCACATTGCCTACTACCTGGCAATACATAGCTATACCTGAAAATAGAAAAACTGAGGTGAAATATAGATTCGGACATAAATCGTACTTTCTCTAATCAATCTCGATTGTTGTTCAGTTTCGTTTATTATAATATATAATATTTCGTTAATTTGTTCGCCGTTACACGCGTGTGCCGTAGTTATCACTGTGATGGTTTCACGCGAAGCGAATTTCGGCCTCGAATAATCGTCGCGAACATTCGCTTATAATTAAATAATCATATAGGTCTACATAATTCACACGAGAAAAAATCTCTTCGATTAGATTTTGAGTAAACATCGATGAGAGCGTCTATAAATAAATAATAAATACGTTGTTTAACTGGGTTTTTATACGTTGCGAGATAACCGTCTAACACTCTGAATGTACGCCATCTTTCATTCGAAAAAATACTCGCACGCCATTCGCTACGTATTATCAAACTACCTTTGAGCTAACCGATTGATATGGTTTGTTTCAAAAACAGCTATGATTGAATTGTTCATATTACCAGTTGTGATAATGATACATGCCTTTATTGTTCTGTTGCAAACGCCGTTTTAAAGTTTTAAGTTCCGTAATACAGAAACAAAAAACAAATCGCTTCTCAAAGCAGGTAAATCTAATCGTATTTCGTTGTCTTACCATGTGTTTATGTTATAACAAATGCAATTGAAACCTTTCGCTTCTGAATATAATGCTTTAATTGTTTGCTTTAATATATGATTATAGATTAAACACTTAATCAAATTGTGCACTATTACTAAACAATCAATAAAATGCATATAATTGATTTTTGGATGATACCTATAGTTTTGAGACATAAGTTATTACTCCGTTTAGGTAGTGACAGGGGCGAGTGGCTCAACAATTCTTACCGGACAAACAAATACACATTTTCAGGCCACTTTTCCATTTTCACAATTTCTTGATGCATTATTGGCTGTAATTTTATAATTATATTTCCGTGTTACCTATATTTTCCGATTCGTTTTCTGACTCGGTCTTAGTAATCGTTTTTTGATAATGTACAGCATAGTGATCTTTTTCATTGCATTTGTACTTTATAACGTGTTAGGTATTCTTTTTGGCACTTTTTTATAGTTATCTCTGTAATTGTCCCCAAACCGTTCTGGTGCTCTACTCGTATTATAAAACTTGCTTGTTTAGTATATCAGTGTAATCATTTAAATTTGGGCCACTTGAGTTTATTCTAAATTGCTTTAATTCAAACTGTTTAAAATTATTTTTAATATTTTTTAAATTAGTGAGTGTATATCTTTCGATGAATTCAGACTATAAGTAATAGACTATTGGCCACAATATTTTATAATTTGTTGTTACTTTTGACAATAATATCTTTTATTTGTTAAAATGCTGTAAAGTTATTTAAAAATATTGAATATGGTTTACTAGTTTGGTAACACGCTCCCTTCACAAGATGTCCTCTAACGAACCTAATTTAGACAAATTACATTGTGCTATTGTGTTACCAATAGGTGATATGTTCTCAAAGCCTATTCAAAGTGGAGTGTTGAATCGCACTACATTGATCAGAGGACTAACTAATATGCGCATACACAAAAAGATCGAGAACTATTTCTGTTTTACTGAACTCACTTTAAACAATTTAGTAAGATTAATACCTTTTCAGTATGATACTGTGACGTGTATTACACTTTACGTGTGTGTTTAAATTTCTTTTCATAGAATTTAAAGAACATCGATATGATTGGTGATTATATATCTTTGAAGAAATTAGTTTTACGTCAAAATTCTATAAAAGACTTAAGTGTATTGAATTGTCTTAATGAATTGGAATACTTGGATGTATCTCATAATTGCTTAGAACGAATATTAAATTTTAATCCATCGAAGATGTTGTACCACGTTGATTATTCGTACAACAATATCGAACAAATGGACGATTTAACTAGTTTTTGGAGTTTAGCATATTTAAATTTATCGCACAATGTCATAAAAAATGTTAATGGACTACAGGAATTGAAGTGAGAACCGTTCTTCAGTGGTGGTGTGATTTTTTTTCTTAATAAGAAAAGCTTAACTTGAACCATTCGGCACCAATCTACTAAGAGAATATATCAGTACTGAAAAAACTCATACTATGCATAGAAAATCAATATTAGTTAGATAGTAGATATGAGTTTATATTTGATTTCACTAATTATGGATTGTATTCATTATAGGTACTTGAGATTTCTAAGCTTGTCCCACAATTGTGTTACACAAGTTAATTGTCCACTACCACGAACATTAGTTGAAATAAACTTATCTTACAATGATTTAGAAAACATACAACTAGACCTGTCATCAAGTATGTGTGAAATACTCAACGTGTCACATAACAAATTAAAATCACTTAATTTCCTACTAGTAAGTTTCAAATAATCTCTTTTATAGTACTAATAATGGCGTATTTATTGGGTTGAGTGTAAGAGGTTCCAATTCCTCTTCCAGAGAATTTTTTTAAATTTCAAATTTATTATTACGTCTATGACATTGATAGTTTGACAATTTTGTTTTAGTAAAGAAATTTGTGTTATCAATTCATCGAGATTTATATTTTCAGACTGATGAAATTGAAGAATTTTCAGATAAAAAAATTTAAAAACTGGTGTTACCTAAATTATTTTTAATCTTAAAAAATATCACTTATCAAATCATTTCATTTCTCAAAAAATTAATTTATTTTAAAGCGTTTTATATTGTTTTGTACAACTAAGCATATAAATATACGCTCCTTCCAAAAAAAAAAATTCATAAATACGCACTATATATAATATAAACATCATAAAACTATACGTGTTTTATTATAGTAATATTTGTATGCATTATATAACTAGTACATTTGTATTTATATATTTAATTTGATTAGTAACTAGTGTTAAAATTACGGAATTATAACAACATTTGAAGTACCTAATGTAAAGTTCATCCCTAAAATACAACAAGCCCCTCAAAACATATTAAGTAGTATACGACTTGTTTGTTTTTACTTTTTATGATCTGTAATTTTGATTAGGTCTATTTGTTTTATTCCAAAATTTTTGAATAAACACATTCTAATAAATAATATTTACCAACTTAGAAAAATAAAGTATTGCTTCTTTGTAAACATAAAATAATTACACTAGGTATATCTTACTAATTTATTTATTAAACGTATAATAAATGAATTCGAACGTATGCGTGATAATAAGAGACAATATCTATTTTAATATTACTATTTCAGAATGCCGAAAAGTTGTCAGTTTTGAACATACAAAACAATATGATTAATGATGTATGTCAAATAGAATACTTAAAACTGTTGAAAAATCTTCGCGTTTTAAGTGCCGAAAACAACGAGTTTTTCGAAGCGAATATTCATAAACAAATATTTTCTAATAATTTACCAATAAAATCGATCATCAATCAGACATTTATAAAAACAGAATATATACAGGTAACAACAAAGTATTTATACTTGACAAAATATAGACAATAGACAACACCTATTATTTATTAAATAGTCCTATACATATTTTTTGCACTCTTATAATACTCAAGGCAAGACCTTTATTTTATTTTATTTTAATATTGTTTAAATATATTTAATAGTCTGTATTAAAATAATTTTATATATTTAACAATATTTTGTTATTATTAATGAGTATTAACCATTAAATCTATATATATAAAAATGGAGACAAAAAATTGGAAATTGAATCAGTTGAGAACGGCTGGGCCGATTTGGCTCAAATTTT
The DNA here is from genome assembly GCA_948098885.1 of Drepanosiphum platanoidis. Taxonomy (NCBI): domain Eukaryota; kingdom Metazoa; phylum Arthropoda; class Insecta; order Hemiptera; family Aphididae; genus Drepanosiphum; species Drepanosiphum platanoidis. The sequence goes on from OX402528.1 coordinate 23,668,363, forward strand.
TTTTAAATGATAGAGAATGTCGGGAAGCGGGTTTATAGCATAAATTATGGAGAAAATTAACCCTAAGGGGGTTAAAAGGGGTAAAAATGGAAAAAATCCTGAGTCAATGGAGCTTTGTGGTATTAAATTTTGTCAATAGTTTCATTTAATATAGCAGAGGCCCCATGGGAAAGGATTTTTCGAAATTCGACCCCTAAGGGGGTTAAAAGGGGTAAAAAGGGTGAAACTAGAAAAATTCGCCTGGCTGGAACTGCTGGAGCTTTGAGTATAAAATTTGGGCAGCAGTTTCGTTTTATATAGTGGAGACCCCATTGGAAAGGATTTTTCGAAATTTGACCCCTACCGGGGTTAAAAGGGGTAAAAAGGGTAAAAATGAAAAAAAAACTGATAAAATAAAAAGTTATACTGCACACGGGCGAAGCCGGGTTATTCAGCTAGTATTAATATAATTATTTTGTTTATTTCTTTTCTATTTTTTACAAGTCCTATACGTTAGTTGTTGTGCGTAGCTCTATCGATTACTTATATAGATTTATTTTATATTTAATGAATGTATTAATTTCATATGAAAATGCCTACAAATATTCAGGAATTCAATGACATGGAATCCTACTCTATACTTAAGGCCAAGAAGAATGCAATAAAATCGACAGTTCTAGAGCATTTATCTGGAAGGTCTCCGATCGGTGGAAAAGACTGCAACCCGTACAATAACAGCCATTCACTTCCTATGGTCATTTTAGTCGGTCCACCAAAAACTCGAAAGAAATGTTTTTCAAATCAAATATTTATGAAACATGAAGATAAATTTTATCAACCTATCATTTATACGACCAACGAAAAGTGTAAAAATAGAATATTCGAACCAATCACTGCTCAAGAGTTTAATAGAATAAACTGTTCTGGAGAATTTGTATTTAGCTATCGATTTTTAGGACATTCCTATGGTTTAAGTCAGTCAATTCGAATCTTACGGGATTAAAATAGATTATATGACAATCGTTTATTTCATGGATTGATAGGCGAAGACCAAATAAATCAATGTTCAAATCAAAATAAGACGTTAATCACATTCATGAATTTAGAAGGAGCGTTGAGTTTAAAACTTAAAGGTTACAATCCAATATTTGTACTGGTACTCCCGGAAGATGAGTTAGCATATAAAAAAACAATATACCAAAGTATAGAAAGAAACATGAATAAAAACAATTCATTGACTGAAAATGTAAGCTACCTGTTGAAACAACCAATGATCACTAAACAAGGGTTATTTTATGGATGTATAAATTCTTTGTCTTATTTACATCCACAGCAGGAGACTTTGTTAAAAAAAGAAAAGTCTGGAAAGGCGTTAAATACCACGAATAATACAAGCAATAGGTACCCATGACTGGTGTATGATTTTAGATGACATTAATGATCTATTATATTTATTACCTTTATATATATATAATATTATATACGTAAAATATAATTTTTTTATGATGTCGATTGGTATATATATGTATATATATCGCTTTACTACTGTATTTTGGTTTCAGCCCGAAATCTACAGACATACATATACCAGAATTGTTTTCTGTCTGTTCATTGGAAACATATTATCATAGACCTGTTGAAAAACCTGAAATCATTTTGCATAATAACGATTCTGATGATCCAATTACAAACGATATTTGTGAAATATTTACAAACGAATGCGTAAATAATCTTAAAATATCCTATAACCTTTATGAAAAAAGTGCTGACATTTTTCATTCACTGGTATGTAACTGTTGAGTAAATACCGATGTAAAATTTAAAAGTATCATCTCAATATTGTAGTGTATCCTACTAGTATATTATGTAAATAATTCATGACAATATATTTATATATATTTGGATTCTACCATTCAGGTTTACGTGGATGATTTTCAAAATGCGTTGAAAGCAATAACTGCAATCGCGGTCGAAGTTCATAACAAATATCAAACTAATCATAAGTCAGAAACTCAGAATCAACCAACCAGACATACTTTAGCACACATTCAAGCTCGACATGAAAAGTTACTTAATGAACTTTTTACTTGAAAACTATCATTAGTCGTTAAACATATTAACATAAATTAATAAATTAACATTGAGACTTTAATAAACTCTCGTGAGACACTTGTATTTTAGAATATTGTAGTGCAGTATAGAGTTATAGACATTGGTCAAACGCTGTGGTTTACAACTTATTATTAATTTAAAATTTAAAAATTTGAGAATTTAAATTTAAAAAAAAGGTTAGGGAAATCATATTTAAAATTAATTACGGCTTAGTGTACATCATTTTTATGATGACTTTTTTTTACTAAATTATTCAGTTGTCAATTAACATTATGTAGGTGTAATTTTTTTTTTTTAGTTTGAATATTTAATATAATGTAATATAATATATTATATATTATTATTATAAATTTAATTAAATCATTATATATATGGACATTAATGGTTCAAGATTATTTTGACTAGGATGTGTTACAGAAAACAAATCTAAAATAATAATACTATATAGTAAACATTGTCTCAAACTGAGATCACTTTTCTAATAAGATATGACTCATAAACTTGGTTTTACTGTCAAATCTACCTTGAATTATGTATATATATATGTAAAATGTTCAGACCATAGGGGTAATACTTAATTTTATTATATCAAGTCAACAATATTTCAAAATTAAGATAATAATATTATTTTCAATATTTTTTTTTCTACAAAGAAATTTAATAAATGATTGATTTCTGCAATTGGGGTGGTCCCATTAATCCCTATTTTAGGAATAAATCTCAGGGACCCGGCAATTGCCGGACCGACTACCTCTCAATTTGTTTAAAATTAAAAGCTTAATTTTGTTCCTCTTTCCATTTCTAATTTATCTTTATATTATTGGTTATATAGTAAGTAATTTAAACAAAAAAATCATCCCTATAAGTATCTGATTTTTAATTTTCCAAATTTCGAATTAACTATTCAGTATGACCAACGTAAATCATCTTATCTTAAATGATCCTCCCATACTGTTTATAACCACAACAGTAACCGTTAGTCCGGTAGCCACAACCATTTACCACTTCTATCCCCACTACCGGTTTTCGCTTACCGCGTCACCCCGTAAGGTTAGCCCCCGCTCGCACTCGCACTTGTTTTTGACGGCATCTTCATTTATGGCATACGCCTTCCTAAGACTGATGCGTTGAATTTCTTGTAGAATTTCTAAGAATCAACCCTAAAGTTCCAATCGTGAATCGAGATCACTAGCCATCAATGCCGTCGAATTTATGGTAATTATTCAATATTTATTACGATATTTAAGTACAATGGTCCTTTGAAAGGACTCCTTTCGATCCGTCGGATGACATGCAAGCGCTCCGCACGAGGTCTTTTTTATTTATCATAATGTCAATAGTTTTCGATAGTGATGCTGACATGATGAAATGTTTATGTGTTATGTTAACACATATGATTCGTACGATTATGTCCCATTGTTATGTGATTTCTTGGTACAAATGGTTGACTTCGTGTTAGATCAGTGATGGGCAAAGTACGGCCCGCGAAAGTATTTAATCCGGCCCGCCGAGGGTCCATCGACATGGATAGCATATACATATATGATTAAAAGCTTCAACACAAAATGCATTTTTTCTATAATTCTGGTCCTTCTCTAGAATTTCTTAAACTTTGTGGGCCCCTATAATAACTAAATTTATTTTGATTAAGGTCAATTAATATATCTTAATACCTATAAAATAGTAGGTATAAGAAATTAAAAAAATGTACTACATTACTTACTATTTTTCAATTATTATTTTGACTGTTCCCTGTTTAAATGAAATTTATGGCTTTATGTTAAATGGTAAAACATTTATTTCTATTATTAAGTGTTTTACATGAAGTTGTATGGTGAATCCATTTGATAGAATTAATACTTTTTCTTTTTTTACCATACATTCACTTGTCATTAATATAATAAAATATAAAAATAATAAAATTATAAAACAAAATAAATAATAGTGGTTAATAATTAATACTCATATAATAATAACAAAGTATTATTAAATATATAAAATAATTTATATATATTAAGATTTATTACGACTATTAATTATATGTATATTATAAATAAAAATAAAATCAATAGGTCTTGCCTGGATTATTATAATAAAGAGTGCAAAAATTGTTATAACCGGTTTCTAATCAAATTTGTCATTGGTTGTGTTCTTTACAGAATGTAAATTAATTGCACAGTCAGTCACCATAACTCATGATCCAATGCGAATTTTTGAGTGAAGTTTTTTTCATGTAATATGTTAGTTAGGGGCTTTCTTTTTTACAATGATTTTCAAAAAAAAATTTCAAAAATCCTTAGAAACAAATTTGAAATTTTTCAACAAATTTTTTTTGAACATTTTGAAATAGCTATTATAAAGTTACTTAAATAATGAAGTTTAAAAAATAATTGAAATTGATCATTTCAATGAATTAGAGCAGTGGTTCTTAACGGGGGCGGTGAGATTTTTCAATTTCGGAGATTATGTTTTGTTAAGTGGTGTAAAATATAACCATTACTATCTAAAAATAAGAGTTTTTTACTTCAATTAATAATTTAGTATACTGATGAATAAATAAATATATATATATATTTATAAGAAGAAAATTTGATTTTGCATGAGGGGGGGGGGGGCGTTAGCAGTTAGTTATTACGATAAAGGGCGCTGAACTGAAAAAGGTTAAGAACCACTGAATTAGAGGAATTCATAGTTTAAAAAAATACAACAAATTTTAAAATTTACACATGTTAATTTCAATACAAAAGTCCTGGAATAATAAAATTGAATTATTATTTGCAGTTCAAGGTGGAAACTTTGAACATTTGTAAAAATAAATTAAAATATTACATAAAATAATAACGGAAAGTGTGTTCGGTATTGAATTAGCATTAAAAGCGTGAAAAACGTAAACTTTAAAATTTGTTTGTGTATTTGTTATTTAAGTAAGCAATACATTTTGATTTTTTAACTCTTGTAAATAATTAATACACATGGACAATTTGTTATTTGTATCTTATTTAGTGTGACTTTATTATGTGTATGTAGTTCTTCAAGGATGGTCATAATGTATTTGTTATTTTGTTGATTTAATGTGATGAAATCAGCTACTATGTTGCAATTTATGTTGTGTTTATTTTCTTATAAATGTATGACAAAATTTAACTGTGAATTTTTTTTATGTTTAATTTCTGTTGTATTTTTTATACCTAGTTTTGAAGATTCGGTAAGTTTTTCCTATATTATACTATATTATATTAAATAGGTGTCTATTTAAATTGGTTTATTGTGAATTTTGTTGTTTATGAATAGAGCTCTGATGTTGTTGCATTTGCAACTTTTCTTCCACTACTTTAATTTATTGCTAAGTAAGTTTTAAATCTATTTTATATAAGTACAAGTTTAAATCTGAGAACTTTTAGTGCAATTTTTTGCAATTTTTCACATAATTTCTATTTTATTGCAACTTCATTAATACTTCAGAATCCATAGTAGTATTTTTTAATGTTTCCAATTGTGTTAAAGAAAACATTACTAGATTTGAAAATATATGCAAAATAAATTTAATGCTGACTGGAGAAAAAAAAGTTTGGATTATAACTACAATGATTTATAAGATTCATATAATGTGTAATAAATTAAATAATTAATAAATAAAATAATAATAATTTAATTTGTATATACATATATATTAATTGAAATATAATTCTAATATTTTATTTATCGAAAGTAAAAACTTAACTATTATTTATTATACCCACAATATTACCTCTTATTTTTCATTTGATTTTAAATAGGTATATAACAAAATATCATATAGTATATAAAGTATTTTTTAAATGGTGTTATTAATATTTATTAAAGAAAAATTATATTTTTTTGTGAGGAGAGATAAATTATAGTCAGTTATCCATTATTCTATTATTACATATTAAATTATCATAATTTAAAACCCTAATTAATTAACTTGAATTTTTCTTTTTTACAGTTTAAAATTTGTCAAGACATATTGATGTACCTATTAATTTCTTGGCTCAAATGAATTTAAAACAATGATGGATGAAACAGTAAAAGGAAATAATAACTTGTCTATCAATAATTGTAATATACAAGAGCATGCTCATGATGCAATAAGTAATAAAAATATTGTAACTGGAGAAAACCACGAGAATATTATTGAAAAAGAAAAAATAAATAAAGTTTCTAGACAAATGAAACGCAAAAAAAAAGTAAAATTATACTGCTCTATCTGTTGTAAATATTACAAAAGTTCACAAGCTTATAAAAATCACATGATCACATACCATGACGGTGAACCAAATCCAGACCTGGCAAACATATTTCACCAAAAACGTTTAAAAACAAATGAAAAACCACCTGATGAAACTATAACTGGGATTCTCGAGAAAATGTATCATACATTTAGTAATGATGATCAATTTAGATGTTGTCATTGTGATATTGTGCTAGAAAGTTTTGATGGATTGATTAAACATGAAAAATGGCACTATCAAAAAAACACAAAAAGTGATGAAAAAGATGATGAAGTTAACCGCGAGAATGCCCCAGAAGATGTTGAAAAAATTCCAAGAATCTCTGGAGGTGAAATTATTGGTGTTGATCGCAATTGTATTGTTTCTCTGATTAAGAGCGAAGATACGTCGACTAATGAAGATCAATTAAGATTTTCTAATTCTGATGTTGAGCTGCATAGTTCTAATGAATTTATTGAACGTGAGCAATTGCATAATCCAACAAACATAAATAATGATGAATTTAAACGCGAGGAAATCTCGGAAGATTTTGAAAATATTCCAGAAACTTCTGGAGGTGAAATTATTGGTGTTGATCGTAATTGTATTGTTTCTCTGATCAAGAACGAAGAGTCGGATACGTCGACTAATGAAGATAAATTAAGATTTCCTCATTCTGATGTGAAGCTGCAAAGTTCTAATGAATTGATTGAACGTGAGCAATTGCATAATCCAGCAAACATAAATAATGATGAATTTAAACGCGAGGAAATCTCGGAAGATTTTGAAAATATTCCAGAAACTTCTGGAGGTGTAAATATTGGTGTTGATCGTAATTGTATTGTTTATCTAATCAAGAACGAAGAGTCGGATACGTCGACTAATGAAGATAAATTAAGATTTCCTCATTCTGATGCGAAGCTGCAAAGTTCTAATGAATTGATTGAACGTGAGCAATTGCATAATCCAGCAAACATAAATAATGACGGATTTATTCTCGAGGCTCCCTCGGAAGATTTTGAAAATATTCCGTGGAGTTATGAAAATCAATTTAAATTTCCTCATTTTTATCTTAAAGTAAAAAGTTCTAATGAATTGATTGAACGTGAGCAATTGCATAATCCAACAAACATTAATAATGATGAATTTAAACGCGAGGAAATCTCGGAAGATTTTGAAAATATTCCAGAAACTTCTGGAGGTGAAATTATTGGTGTTGATCGTAATTGTATTGTTTCTCTGATCAAGAACGAAGAGTCAGATACGTCGACTAATGAAGATCAATTAAGATTTCCTCATTCTGATATTAAGCTGCAAAATTCTAATAAATTTATTGAATGTGACCAATTGCATAATCCAGCAAACATAAATAATGATGAATTTAATCGTAAGGCTCCCCCAGATGATTTTGAAAATATTCCGTGGAGTTATGAAAATCAATTTAAACTTACTCATTTTTATCTTAAGCCAAAAAGTTCTAATGAATTGATTGAACGTGAACAATTGTATAATCCAGCAAACATAAATAATGATGAATTTAAACGCGAGGATTTCCCAGATGATTTAAAAAATATTCCGGGAATCTCTGGAGGTAAAATTATTGGTGTTGATCGCAATTTTATTGTTTCTGTGATTAAGAGCGAAGTGTTAGATACGTCCAGTGATGAAGATCAATTATGATTTCCTCATTCTGATGTTAAGGTGGAAAGTTTTAATGAATTTATTGCACGTGAACAATTGCATAATACACCAAACATAAATAATGATGAATTTAATCGCGAGGATCGCCCTGATAATTTTGAAAATATTCCGAGGACCTATGGAAATGAAATTAATGGTGTTGATCGCAATTGTATTGTTTCTGTGATCAACTAAACGTATTCAGAAGAATATCAAAACATTAAAAATAATTAATATTGTTCCACGCTTATTTGCATATGACATTTGTCCAATTGACTTGGACGAGTAGGAATGCTATATATGTTTTCAATGATTTTCAAATGTATAAATATTTAAAACACATGGATCAGAACATGTTGCTAACATCATTTATTGGATTTTTATTTAGTTATAAATAATTTAACTGATGCTTTTACTCGTACAAATAACCAAACAAATATTGTAATTTAACAAGAATTCAAATATATTTGAAAAATGGATTTTTTATTTTATCAATGAGAAAAATTATTAGGTACCACCTCAAAAATGATTGTGACTAAATATGTATTGATACTTATATTTCTTAAGAATTTATAAAATGTCCATTGTAATTACAATTTTTAATTTTAAGCATCTATCTATATATTATGTGTCGAGATAGGAATCCATTTCAATATTTTATATACCTGAAATTAATTTTAGTTTTTAAAATTATTATTGATATACTTGGTAGTTTAGAAGTAATTTGTATGACTAAATGTAGCTCTAAAAATGAGTACATTGAACTGCTTAGGTACCTAGTGTATTTTACAAACCAAAGTTTATTCATTATTATAATAATAGTATTTAAATTAATTAAATATTAGTGTTTCCCTAATTTTTTTTAATAATGTGAAATTTTTATTTTTAAACTTTATTGTTTCTATTCATGAACTAATTTGCTGAACATTTTGATAATATTGAAATTAAAGTTTTAATTACTGGGATTTACTAATTTTTTTTTCCTCGTAATTAGAGTATACTTATTAATAATTGTGGCATGTGGTATATTGTATGTATAATATTTTTTGCTTTTGACCGATTGAGACTATAGGAAAGCATTTCACTCTTCAGTGTTCGGTATCAGAGATTTTTGTATGGTATAAGAACATAGTCTGCTAATCACTACTTTGTTCATTGCTGGCAAATAAATAGTTCTACTTTTATGAATTTATTCAAACTCTAAGCATCATAAAAGTGGCAAAAATGGAAAAAATCAACCAACCCGTAACCGCTGAAGCTTTGGGTGTGTAATTTGGTCAGTATTTTCATTTTATATAGTGGAGATCCCCTAAGTTAAGATTTTCCAAAATTTAACCTCTAAGTGAGTTAGTTGTTGACAATGTGCCACGCAGTTTATCATAAACAGTTTGTTAAATCGATCTCCAATCCGTCCGACGATGCGATGATGTAGGTAATTTTAATAAATAAATACTGAGACGAGACTTTAATATAATAATTGGTTTATTTATTGTGCAGAAAAGATAATTGTTCTTAGTAGATTTTTACTCTAACTCATGAAATGTTTGTAAGTACTTTTAATTTAATTTAAACTGTGAAAATATTCTAAGTCCTACTCTTTTAATTCTTGTGCACACTAGCGTGAAGATGCTCAGTGTCACTTGGCCAATCTGATCTTGGTCATCTGATTTGGTACTGTTTTTGGGTCCCTTATTTACCCTGTTGTTCCCCCGTTACTTTCCTCCAGTCTATCATTTTGTTGATTAGTCCAGGTGGTCTAATCTTATAATATCATTATTTTTAGTTTTGTGGAATCAGCTTTTCGGTTTCCGGTCGTTAATCGTTTAACTGACTTTTTATTATTATATTATAAAAAATATTATATATGCCTGAAATAACGCATAACCGAACCATAAAACTTGCCTAAGCTTATAAGTTATTATTAGACTGCGCTAATCCTTATGTAATGTACTTTGTACTGGTTCCCACACGTTAACATATGCCTAAGCCTATAAGTTATTATTATACTGCGCTTATCCTTATGTAATGTACTTTGTACAAGTTCTCACACGTTAACCTATGCCTATCTGGGTGTAGTCGTAGCAGGATGCTTGCAGTATGCAACATAGTTAAAAGGGGTAAAATGTGTTAAAAATGGAAAACGTTATTTCTGAGTCGGATTTTTTTGGAACTTATACATACTCTGTAATTCAAATAATGAATGATTATTCATCATTTATCTATCAACTATTATTAATCTATTATTAGCTGGTTTAAATTAAGTGGACTTTATAGTATTTAATCTACTTATACTGTTGTACATTATAAATCTTTCATGAAAAAGTAAATTTGATTGTCGAACATCTTTGGTAGAGAAAATGTATCTATACACAAATGTGACAATTTGGCAGCCGATGATCCTCGCACTGGTCATAGACTCGAAGTGAACAGGGAACGTACGATGCAATTATGCAAATGACGTTAGTCATGCAATTCATGAATAATAATAATAATAATAATAATATTGCATATTTTGCAATGTATAAACGATGACGGCAATAACATTCTATAACAGTGTCCGTTTGCTGATAAGATTGGAGCGTTCAAACTATTGTTCACAAGGCATAACATCACGTTTACAAGGTATTGTCTATATTATATTCAAATTTTTGAAAAGTGGCTGCTTTCAATCCCCTTGAAAACTGTGGCGGTCGAATTTAGATTAAAACGTATTATCTGTGATTGTGATAATACCAATACTACTATCACAAAATACACCTTCCCGATATGGAAAAGAAATTATTGTGATCCTACCACAGACTATCAAATAGTTTTCATATATATAATATTAGTTATTACTGTTCCATTTCATTGTGATGAAGAATATTGATAACCGATCGGGCAGAAGAGTAATGTGGCACGAATTATTTTTATTTATTGTCCGTATTAAAATCATGTTACTGACAATTTAATTTTAATGTATCAGCGTTAATATGCATTTGCTTATTTGTGATAAAAACATTTTCAGGATTCCATTTCGTATAAGTTATTGACTACTGATTTGAAATTTCGCTTTCGGGCTGAAATCGACTACGTCTAAAGTTTTCACTGTGATTAAGTAAAGCGTCTCGTAAGTATATTTCAATCGAATTTTTCAATTTATTTATTCTTAGTATTTTGTACATGAAGTAAACAACGTCGCGGTACTGTGATCGGAATATTTCCGATTAAAATGTGTTTCTTTGTAAACATCTCTAGTTTTCAATAATTGACATTCGGTTATTAAACCAACCAGAGCCTTACACTACGTCCTAACTGTATCCGTTTGTTGCGTTCATACTCATGGCAACGCACGTATTGTTGGCAAAATTGCCGTGCGGGAGGACGTGAGATTTTAGTCTCAAAAATGGCGTTGTTCAACGTAAAATGTTACTGTCCGAAAGTTTGACGGTTATATTCTATATTTTAAAAAAAAAAGAAGCTCAAACAAAATTTGGTAAATCAAATTTATAAAGATAGTTTGAATTTGGTGAGTTTCATCATTTTAATACCATTTATCCCAAAAAACTACTCTTTTTTGAACTTCAGAAATAAGAAGTTCCATTTTTTACTCAAAGATATAAATTTAAATTAATTTACGCTCAAAACATATTGCTTGCAGCGAGTTGCGTTGAATAATAAAACATGTTCTAATTTGTGTGGTGTGATTGAACGCATTACACGGCCAGTACAGGACATGTCTGTACTTTGTTGCAGTTTGTTTTATTTGTGTGCACGCAACACACGGATTCTGTTAGGAAATAGTGTTAGCAGGGGCTCCTGCCCGAGGATTCATACTTTTGTATGGCATTTTGGGCCTTGCGTTGATGGAACTTAATATTTTATTATATATTATTATATAATAATGAATTGTTCAAAAGATTAAAGGATTATTTTAAATTTATATTTAGTTGATTACATTTCCTAATCAATTCTGAGGCCATGCTTAAATAAAATTGCTCCAGCCCTCACGTCACCCTAAGAGTGGCTCTGAAACCAAGGATACATTCATTTTTTATATTCTATAAATAACTATGTAAATAATTAATAATAATATACATGTTCAGTGGGTGCCTCTAATATTAGACTCATGAATATTAGGTTCAATTGCTTATAGATTAGTTATAAGACTCAAAATCACCTGAAATGGTTTAGATGTATATAAGTAAAGTATAAAAAGTTTGTTTCAAAACTTGAGTTATGAGACTTACTTTGCTTAAAGACTGGTCCAATTTCGCAAAAAACTGATAGAAAATGTAGAAATATTTGGTGAAATTTCAATAAAGTAATCAATTTTTAAAATGTTAGTTGTATTGAAGTAATTTAAATTAATGCCTTATCTAAATATTTTTAGTTTTTTACTAAAAATGAATCGCTTTTGCATTTCTTTCTCATGTCTTATTTTTATTTTATTTTCAATAAATCCTACTGAAATATTACCAAAATTATCAGAAATAACACATTTTGAACCTAAGTTTAAGGGCTTATGTACTGTTTTTTGATTTTATGTATGTATTTAATTTGTCACATGGCAGCCAACGCCCCAATTCAGTACATTTTATACAATGCCATAAAATGTTGTGGCGTTCACCTTGTTAATTTTTTATTTAATTTCTTCACTTTGTCTATAAGATATTAAGATTCATTTGGTAATAAGACTCACCTTTTATTGGTCCTAAATTAAGTCTTATAAACGGCATCTTCTGTATTTGTTGTTTTAATTACTTACCTATTTGTTTATGTTCACAGAAAAATGTCTGATTCAGACTCAGATTCAAGTGGTGACAATAATAATGATTTTCCTATTGCCAGTGTTTTTCATGTTTTCCGTTCAGGGCAAGTAATGAGGCCTTCTGAATTTCATTTAGAAATATCTAGTTCAGAATCAGAAGATGGGTTTTCAGAAACTGATTTGTTTCCTCAGTTTATTGATTTTCAAAATAGATTTAACGAAGTATGATTTCTGATGTTTATATCGAATTTGTTTTTGTTAATTTTATTATAAAATTTTAGAGTGAAGTGGTGTCCAATAATACTTTAGAAGATTCTAATGGAAGCAGTTCAAATCAAAGTTCAAGTAGTTCATCTGCATTTCTACCATACATTGAAGGAATAAATGGTACAAAAGCTAATATCGCTGTCCCTAAGAGCAATAATTGGAGTATTCCTAAAGAGTTGTATAAAAGGTTATAATATAATATATACCTTATATCTGAACAATAAAATAATTGTATTTTTTTTTTTATGTAGAGAGATTGGCTTTTATAATAAACATGCTAAATGGAATAATAGTTTCTATCAATCAACGGTTGCTGTACTAAAACTTAAATTGAGTAAACAATTAAAAGGCCATAAGGGATGTGTAAATTCTCTCGATTTTAATACCACTGGTAATTTGATAACAAGTGGATCAGATGATTGCAAAATATGTCTTTGGGATTGGTCAAAAGGAAAATGTTTGTTAACATTTAAAAGTGGACATTCACGAAATGTTTTTCAGGTAAAATTAATTAAAAAGTATTAACAAGTAAATAGTTTGATACTTAGATATTTCCCAGCCTGGGGCACCCCCCTGAGGGGCCTGAACACATTGCTGGGGAGGCACAAACAGTCATCACAGAGTATAATTTTATTTTTTATATTCTTTTTAATTTGTGAAGTATACAAAAAAAAGGTCATACAATTTTTAATTAAGAGGGGGGGGGGAGTAAGATTTTTGAAAATCCACAAAGAGGGCATAAAATAAAAAAGGTCGGGAACCGCTACTATGGATCAACATATAACTGAATCTTCATATTCACATAACAAACTCTTGTCTTTAAACAAATATTTCAATCTTCTCTGTCTTCTGTTAACTTGCATTCACACTAAATTATCAACTTAACTACTAATGTATAAACTTTTCATCAAACCCATTTGAACGTACAGAATCAAATTATGGGACTCTGCAAAAATCTCAAACATAAATTTAATTGAATGTTTCCAATCTAAAACCCACCAAAGTTATAACTAAAGCATTTTTTATGTATCTAACCATCCCATAAGCGATGATTTTATCATCTCTCTTGTCCGTGATGTAGCTAATAAACAATTCTAATTAAGTCGCCAAAATCACAAAATTCTTCTAATTAAATGACTTCAACAAATATACTTGGTAATAGTGGCAACCCTAAAAAGATAATAGGGCCACAATTTCTTAACCCTAAAGTATCCATAGTTATATCTATTTAATATATGTATGCATATAAATATATTTTCTCCTCCTGTCTTAAGTAATTTTTAAATTATAACTAAACTAAAGCAAAAGTTCTTCCAATGGGGGAGGATTCTTCATACTATTAATTAAGTTTTTTTTTCTTTATCATCAGATTCACTTATTGTTCATTATATATGTAACATATTGTGTAATAAAATATGAAAATTTTAATATTTATATAAGTATGTGTTATGTAAAAGCACTTATTAATTCTTTATTAAACATTATCTCTAGACAAAATTTCTCACAGGAGACAAGAGTATCGTATCAAGTGCTAGAGATGGACTAGTTATATTGTCTGTTATGAATGAATCTAATGTAATTTATAATAAACCATTAGCATGCCACGATGGGTCTTGCAACAAACTTGGAGTGCATCGTGAAACACCATTTGTTGTTCTAAGTTGTGGTGATGATGGAAAAGTTAAAAGTATTGACATTCGTGAATCGCCTATTGAGGAAAACACGACAGTATCAAAGTAAGACATTTTTTTTTAAATTGTCTATATGCTGTGGCACTTTATTAAACACTACATTTTATTCATGCTGTACAATATACATTAAGTATAAAATGATAAAAGTATTCATTTTATTTCATTTCAAAAAAAATTAATTAAAAAATTATTTTACTTATTGAAGAATATTGAATATTTATATATCAAAATATCATTTATTTACCGGACCACTTCCCCAATCATACAATATTTTGGTAAATCCTCTACTGTTTGTAATATACTAAATTATAAACTGTAAAATAAATCAAAATAACTTTCAGCTCATATAATTCATGTAATAAAAAATAAAAAAATTGCCATATTACTGAGTAAATATTTTGATTTCGAGTTATATTTTTTAGTGTTTTCAATGATTTTCATCTACAGAGCTTTCATTTTGGTACCCATTTTATGACCTTATAAATTCACATCCAAGAATTACTCATAAATAAACAACATCATTATTGGAGTAACCATATTTAAATGTCCTTAAATAAATGGATGGTTTGGCCATTTCAATGGCTATTTAATCAACCGAGCTTGTACCACTATATTGGTTTTTAGAATTACAAAGTGAAATTAATATTTTATCTAAGCTGTCATTAGTATGCATGTTTTATATTTGAAATCAATAAAATATATATAATATAAATTTATACGTTAATATAAGATACATTAAAAATAAGACACTAAACTAAGAAACAAAAATATATACTATTTTTAAAATTGTTTAATGAAAAAAGGTATAAGGATTTAACTCACATCCATCTCTTGGAGCAGTATTTCTCGACCTTTTTGAACTCTCAATTTTTTAGTGATCTCTGTTTATAATTTTTTATATACTCGCTTAAATTTGTAAATATTTTTATTAATTTAAATCATCTGTTGGTAACCATATATAATTATTTGACGATCCCAAAGGATCGTGACCTCCAAGTTAAGAAATACTGCCTTAGAGTATAAGCTGTTTTATATGAGGATTATAAAAATGTAGACTTATTTTAAACTAATTCGACCACTGAAAAATAAACTAACACATTTTTTAATTATTTTATACATTTTAAAATATTGATTATGTCTAAAAATTTAAAGAAGTAAAATATAAATTGTATAATTAGTAAACATAAGTTTATGTGTTATTATTATTTATATTTTTTCAGTATACTAAATGTCAGATCTGAATATGGACCTAACCTGAGTATACTCGGTATTGATATAAATCCAATGAAACCAAATGAATTTATTGTGAACTGTAATGACGAGTATGTAAGATTGTATGATAAAAGACAACTTACAGGAACGCCTGTAATAACGTTCAAACGTTTACATCCAGATGTTCCAGTAAGAAACATTGCAAAATAATTTAACAACACTTTTCAACAGTTCATTAATATTTAGGGAAGGGATTCTGAAGAAAATAGTTTTTTCAGTCTGAATTGTGGTCAGAGTTCACAAATTACTTCTGCTGTATACAATTATGACGGAACTGAAATTTTGGCTTCTTACAGTGATGATGATATTTATTTATTTGATGCTAATGGTTCTAATCACTCCGTTTTACACCATTATAGTGGACATCTAAATAAATTGACGGGTAATTTTGATAATGTATATTTATTTAATGCAAAAGTAAAACAAATTCCATTTAATGTGTATTTGATTGATATGTTTTTAGTTAAGGGTGTCAATTTTTATGGGCCAAGAAGTGAATATGTGATGTCTGGATCAGACTGCCAATACATATATATATGGGATAAAAATACTGAAGCTATTGTTTTACGAAAACACGCAGATTCTAAAGGAGCTGTGAGATCAAACATTTTTCTTTTTATAAACAATATTATAATCAACTGGTAATTACATTTTTTTTTCAGATTAATGTTTTAGAGGGACATCCTCACATGCCAACTCTAGCAACTAGCGGTTTAGATGATACTATTAAAATATGGGAACCACTGAACAAGTGTCAGCAACCAAATAAAAAAAAATTGCGAATGGTATTTGATTAACTTCATTTTTTTAATTTACAATAGGATAGATACTTTATCATTATTTTGGAAAACATTTTTTAATATTTAAATTATTAAATAAGTTATAAACAGTTTAAAAAAATTATAAGTTAATATATTTATCGCATTTAAAAAAATCAGTTCTGACAAAATATTGATAATAATATAAAGCCATATTACTTTAATGTTCATTAACTATTTAGTCTCATTAAACGTAATATAAGGAGTTGTATTACACTATACATGTGTAAAGGGATCTTTTAAAATTGAGAATGTATCAATAGAGCATCAGATTTTTGGACGCAATAGTACAAATAAATTTTATTAATTACCAATCATAATTTAGTATTCATTCAGTCATAAATGTATCTAATTTAAATGCACTTCATTCATAGATTTGGAAATTTATTTATGCTCCAAAAAAAAAAAAAAATTAAAAGAATTTAGCATTTCAAATAAGAAATATTTATGAACCAATTAGATTGTAAGTCAATAGAAAACTTGTTAAAAGGAATTGCTCAAAATATTTAATTTAAATAAATCAAATATATTTTAAATTTTATTACCGACTGTATTATTTTTATTATTTAGACCGGATTACTAGTTTATTATTGATAATATATTTTTTCAATTGTTATTATTCTGTTAATAATAATTATAATTTTTATTATTATGCTATGACCATAATCTATAATAATTTATCATTATTTACATATTTTAATACAGTCAAATTTGCTTATATTCACGGGACCTAGACTATCCGATCATTATATCTGGATTATAAAAAGTAACTTGATTAGAAATTGATTGAAAAATTGATTTATTAAACTAATTTTTTACTGTATAATTTTATTTAAGATTACATATTTTAACATTCTAGGTACATATTTATAATTTTTAATAAAATTACATATTACATTTAGTATATGTTTACGATTTTTTGGAAAAATAATCCATTATAGTGGTTTGTTTATAATTTGAATAAGATGTGTTAGCAAAATTAGAAATATTGTTTAATGCCATTGATACTTCTAGCGTATTTATATCACTATTTACCGAAACAAAAGTATGCACCTGATCAGTATAAAAATACATTTCCGAAATAGACAGTACTTTAAATACGATTTCTTTACTTTCTTCGTCAGCTTAATCACTTTCATCTTCATTAGCATTCAAATTAGATAAGAAAAATTTCAATTTCTTCTTCATTGGGTTCTTCGTTGGTCGAAAGAGCTTCGTCGACCTCCGCAAAACTTAGTAATTTTTTTTTTAAGAATTATCGCTTCAAACGAAATCAAATTTATTGTACATGTATTATTAATTGCTATAAATGATTATAAAAACCAATTTTCGTTTCAAAATAACATCGCTATATCTGGATTATCGTTATATACGAATAAAACTACTACACATAACATACAAAACCAACCAAATGCATTGCTTGGAATCGTTATATCCGCATCGTAATAAGCGAATTTGACTGTAGTTGTGCTCAATTATCTGTGCCCTATCGTTCCTTACACAATTGTCTTATCTCAGTTGTCAATAGAATAGAATGTAAAGCCTGATTCTCATAAGCATGAATTGGCTGGGCTTGTGGTATGATATAGCAGTATACATGTAGATATACAATATAGTACTTACGAATTATGGTAAAAAAAGAACAATTTTTTTTGTATCAATTGAATTGAAAATTACAATGATTCTGAAAATTAACTAATATTTATTTAACTAATGTATAAATTAGAAAGTAAATTATTTTAAATCATTAATATTTTAATTTTGTTTTTTTTTGTTTGTAGAGTATATTGAACAACCGAGTAGCAAAAATGAGGAGAGATCCTTCACAGCAAAGTGGAAGAAATATTTTTAATTATGCAGACTAAAGATCGACAAAAGAATGTGATTAAAATTTGAATATTATGTCAGATTTAAAACTAGGTATTACATTAATATTTATAATTCATTCAATTTTGAAGCCATACATACAAATTTACATAAATGCAATAAAATTATTTTCAATAAAACCATCAGTTTTAAATATTTATTTTTAATTTATACTATTTCATTATTATTCTTTCAATATTTTGCTGGCATAATATAAATAGATTATTATATTCAACGATTTAAAATTTATTTATTTTTAAGTATTATGTTGTACATATTTAAGTCCTAATTATAAAGTTATAATATGTAATATGTAGTTGAAAACCGTATTGTAATGACTAGTGTCATTAGATAATTTGTAAAGAAATATATGAATTATTTCTTTACTCAATAAACATTAAACTGACTTAGGCTTAAATGTTGCAATTAAGGAAATCCACTATAAGGTTGCATGACTATTGTAACTGGTGGTTATCCTATGAATAATAATTGCTCCAATTGAGTCTAAGTATGTACATTTTGTGCTTA
This sequence comes from Drepanosiphum platanoidis, assembly GCA_948098885.1. Taxonomy (NCBI): domain Eukaryota; kingdom Metazoa; phylum Arthropoda; class Insecta; order Hemiptera; family Aphididae; genus Drepanosiphum; species Drepanosiphum platanoidis. The sequence continues at coordinate 23,687,558 of OX402528.1, forward strand.
AAACTACAGACTTCCCTGATTTTTTAGAATCTAGATAAAGTAAGAAATGATTATTTTTCATATCTCTAAGTATAAGTCTTAGTATTTAATTGTTCACATTTTGAGCGCAATTACTCAGAAATAATTCATATGAATTCCAATGTTCAACTCCAGGAATCTCATGTACTTTATAATTTTGTACTTCCACTACTTTTTGAGCATGGTGAATAATTTTAAATTTTCTGTGAAAAATAAAAACCGTACGCGCCTTATACGTGTGTTTGTTTCTTTTTTTATTTTTTTCATGTAATATTTAAATAACTAAATGATAAATTATAAAACCATTAAGTATACAAATATTTTTATTACAACAAAATTTGTACCATTTGATTGTTTTTTTTTTATTTTCAATACATTCCAATTAATGTTGACAGTCTAGTGTAATATTTGAACATGACTAAACCAAGAACAATCGTGTAAAGTCCTTTGATGGCGATTATTGACCAGGGGTCAATTAAAAGCCATGCAGCAAGAGAGTCTACAATTACAGTACGGTATACGGACAGTAACAGAAGAATTGAAACAGCTACAAATGGTGAAAATTTTGATTGTATTTTACACAAGTCGTGTCTGGACCACAGCCAAACCAATGCAGCAGTCATTATGTGGTGCATCTAAAAAATACAACAAAGTTTAAAATTAACATATCAGATCGATTTAAAGTAAAGTGAGAATAACAAAAAACCGCTGTACTAAAATCAGAGTTTTTTCCAAAAAATAGTTCACAAAAGCAATTAATAATATTGTTTGATAACAATTTAATTAATACATAATTAGTGTTCTACATTATGTGATGTAATTTAAATCTTAAAATGATTGCATTGTTAGAAACATACAAGTTTATGATCACATAAAAAACCCATATATTTAATTGTATTCATTACATTATGAACACAGGAAGTGGTCCAGTACCTACAATTGTATAAATAAGGCCCTAAACTTAAGTTCCCAAGTCTGTATTTTATCCCAAAAGTACGAAACAAAAAGTGATTTGTGATAAAAAAAAATTAAGTTTATGACAACAGTTACAAAAGTCACCGACTACAAATCATAAACAAAAATAGAAACATCTTACACTTACACCATAAATTTTAAAATCAGTTGTATGTTTACAACTGTTTACCGAAACCGGTCACCGAAAATTTAAATGTCATTTGCAACAAAATATGTGTAGATTCTTTCAAAAATATCCAATTGAACATAAGGAATAATGAGGAAGATTACAAAAGTAAATTAAGCTAACAATATATAATAGTGAAAATTAATTTACCGACAGTACCTATATAAATTGCAATTTTACATTATTAAAATAATAAAACAAGTTAAATGTTATTATTATAGTATTATAAAGTTTTGACAAATTATTGATCTAGATATGATAAATCAAAGATTTTGCAAAAAAACTGTACCTAACTAAACTGTTTTAGTGTTAGCCTCTAAATAAAGCATTTTTATCCTAATACATCTAATGTTACATGGAATTTATTTTTCTAATAATTTTTAGACCTAAATGCTGTATGCATTAACATAATTTTAACTAATTTAATAGAATAATAACAATTAAAGTATCAAAACACTCTAGGCATGTACAAACACTTTTAATTTACTATTATTAAATGAAATACTCTGTTATTGATAACAACAAAAGAAATATATTTTAAAATATTTTATGCATTATATATTGTAGTTGGTCTTTAAATAACAACATTAATTGAAAATTATTTACTTACCAAATTAATATTGGACTCTAGACATTTTTGCGTGTACTTCCAATCAAATTCAGTGCCTCTTGCCCCAACCCATAGTAGCAGAAATCTTGTCAACAATATTTCAGCACCCGCCCAGCCTATGCCGGCCGTCATTACTTTGGCGTGCCCTTTGCCTGGAATGCTTTGCAATATAAAGTATATACCGGCAATGTCCGCTAAGTCGATGGAACTTTTAAAAAAATTCTAAAAAACAATCAATTGAAATATTAAGGCCGATTATCTTTAACGACTGGATGGTTAGGCGTGTGCAGTACACGAGGAATTAAAGTATGAATCAATAGTATGTTATTACCGATAAACTCAATGAGTTGATTGACGCTTCGTTGGCCGGGAAAAAAGTAGCTAAAATCAACATTTTACACAGTTGGGTAAACGCGTAGATAATTCCGCCCTGTATGCACTTCCAAAACGCTCCGTACTCGGATCTGAGAAATAAATCAGAACAGAATACATTAATCGTGGACCGACTAGTCGGTAACAACGATGAAATACACTTACAAGTTTGCATATTTATACGTTAAATAATGAGGTACGTATAGTAAAGTGACACAATTACCAAAATGGTACAAAGTCATTTTGTTAGCGAGGAACACTAATATTAAAAATAATTTACTAATGAACACAATCAAAGAATCGACACAATATTCTAAACGATAATAAATTAATTCGACACAATAAGTTGTAAACTACAAAATTGTAGTTAAAAAAGATCCCCAAACGGATTGAACTATTTAAGTCCGGTAAGTAGTAATATTACCGTTCGAGAGAATTTCATGGATTATATAATCTATATTGCATGCTGATAAAACGTGTTATCACTATTATCCGATTATCCACCGCACTCGCACCACAAACCACAGAACGACGAAGCAAGCCACCGATGTAACTACTGCATTCCGTGTTATAGTAAATTAATTTACTGATTTACAAAAAACTGATTTTGGTGCCAGTTTTTAAACTCAAAATCATTCTACTCTTCCGCCGTGTTCTTAGTTTGATCATTGATAATCGTGCACTGTGAGTATTTGTTTTTTAATTATTTTATTTTTTTATTCTGCGAGTACTTTTGCACTTTTGACTTAATCGATTCTTTCCCTTGAAAATTAGGGAGAAAAAGTATAGTAATCATAGTAATTATTATTGGTTTTATAATTTCAATTTTTAATTAATTTCATAGTAAAAATATACTCACAATTGTGAAAATGAAATAAATAAATTTGAAGAAATTCTCAATAACGATTTATCACCACTACAGTCTACTTCATGGTGATGTTATATAAATTAAATTATAAATATTCTATAGAGTATAGCCGTATAGGGTATTATCGCAGATTAGATTATCCTTTTATATATATAAAAGAACAGGCCTTTTCTATATTCCCATTTTGTGACGACGCTATTTAAATTTTTTCCAATTTTTTTTCACATAGTTGTTCCAAATACCTTTCTGAGTGTCACCAAGTCGCCCGATTTTCAAAATTGTTTTCAATTTTGTTTTTAAAGGGTTGAAATCGGTAAAAATAATATATATAATAATGAATCCCTATTAACCAGTTATATCCTCATAACGGCTGGACCGATTTAGCTAATTCTTTTTTTTGTTGTGTTTGTTATTGTCAGGAGAAGGATTTTACGGAATAAAAATTATGAATATTAACCCTAAGGAGGTTAAAAGGGGTAAAAATGGAAAAAATCCGGAGCTTTGTGGTATTAAATTAGGTCAATAGTTTCGTTTTATATAGCTGAGGCATGAATCAGTATTCAGACCTGGCAATTCAGGATTAGAGGCGATGATTTCGGGGTGAGCCTGTTTTATTCGAAAACCTCTTTCGGTGTAAAAACGCCGATAACGACGAGTTATCACAGCACTGCAGGCGGCGCGAATCACGCGAACGGCGTGGCACTTGAATTTTCCGTTTCCGATTGAAATATAAAACGCGATGCGCGGCACGTGAATGTTCCGCCGCCGTGGCCGTGTGGTCGTGTGGCCGCCGTGATGGACCGACGGCGACGTGGTCGCACGCCGCGGACAGAACTCTGGATACCGCGGTCGCGGTCGTCCGTCCGGAGGTCGTTTAAAAAAACGACCGTTAAAAAAACAAATAACTTTCCATGAATTCGTGAACAATTCTCATTGGCTTGTTCGTTTCAACCGTTTTAACGGCCGACGACGAGGGGATTCCCTTTCCGTAGTCCCTTCAGTCTTCGTCGGTTCGCGCGTAAGTCCGGGCGGGTCCGTGTTTCGAGAATTTTATGCCGACCGCCATTGTCTCGTTTCTCGGTTTCAAAATTTCGTTTCGCGGCGATGGTAATAGTAATTATCGACGAATAATCGCACGTCTCACGGCGGTCGCGTGGGCGCAACCAAATTATTTCGTCGCTAAAATACTACCATCGACATTAGGTTTTTAGCGTATTTTTCGTATCGTATCGCCGCCGCCGTCGCATGCAGTGCGCGATCCATTACGCGAGTGTAATGGCCGTCGCCTTCGGATTTTCAACGATTCCGTTGAGGCTCGCGGACGACGTCTAATCCAAGCCGGCAAAGGCTTCGAGTGTGCGTTTTTTGACGTTTTTTTTCGCACCGGAAACATGGCCAACGACTCGGACAAGCTGGGCAACCTGCTGGACGTCCAGCGACCACGTGCAAACCAATTAATTTTCGGCATCATACGTTCGGTAGACAGGAAATAAATTCAAAATAATATATTATTATAAAGTTTCCATTGAAACTGTATCAAACGACGCAAAATAATGACGTGACAAAGAAAAATATTATCTCCAAGGACCAAATTAGCAAACGAGCATTATTTGTCGTGTATGGTAAAAGTTCAAAAAGATACGGTACGATGTCGTCTCGTGTACAATCGTATTTGATAGATTTTCCGAAAGTCATCATGGAAAATCGAATTTTGTTTCATTTCGAGCCGTTCGTTTTGCATATTATTTCGTTATTCTTTCACACAAAACGGCGGTGTAGTTTTTTTTTTTTTTCATCATAAATAACAACCTTAGTCACTCGTAAATTTCAATCGCATTAATTAAATTAACATTTAGCTGCCGTCGTCGGTAAACTTTTAGTTGGACGTACTTCAAGTACCTTAAATGTTCTATTGTTATGACGTCGGTTCCATTGTTATATATATTATATTCGTTGCATGTTTTATTTCGTTTGATGCTTCCCGCAAACGTAGGGTTTCTAAACTTTCTAAACACATCGCATATAGCATAATATGCAATCGTATGTTTGAGATACAGTGTTTCAGTAACGATTTTTCTTCGGTTCGTGCATTGTTTTCCTAAAAAAATAAAAAAAATACTGGACATTATATTTCGTTTATTATTATTATTTTAAAATTAAAGATTTTTATGCGCATTTTTAGATAATATCTGGAAGACTGACTTGGACTTTCTGATCATCGGCGGACATCAGGCAAGTCCATCCAACTCAACGTTGAAATTACACATCGAACCCAAAACGCAGTCAGTGCTCGTTCCACAGTCGTCGTCGTCGGTGACCAGTAGATCGTGTAAGTAGTATTAATTTTGAGTTTACGATTCTGTTTGCGTCGTAAAAGTCGGTTAACGATTTCTAAAATTAATGATACGATTTTAAAACAATCGTACTCGGTTTTGATGATTTGTACACGATAATTCGGCGATCGAGAAGAGTTTTATCTAAACATAAAACTTAACGCTCGCGACAATATATTGGTTTTAATTTTTAACGAATTTTTAAAAAAAAAAAATTATACTGTAAAAAACCGCTATAATTTGACTATAGTCTCATTGTTGTATATTCGCGGATGTAAGAATTAACACACTGCGAAATGATTATATATTTTATTTTAAATTAAATTACGTCCCGTGGGGCAAGAATACAGTTCAAAATATAATATTAAAATTTAAATCAAACCATAAAAATATAAATTAAATATGAAAAAATAGATATAATACCAAACAACAACAAAATACATATAATAATAATAAAGAATCAGAGTAATATATGAGTTTTTTAATTTGATGACAATTTTATTTATTTTTTAATGAAGTTAAAAAAAAGTCACTAGATTACAATAACAGGTTAATAAATTGTTCTAAAAATGCCTTCGAAGCTGGAGTTTTTAAAGATCGGATTGTCAGCACGCATAAATGCTCGGCACAAATCAGTATGAAATGTGGACGAATTATCATTATAAAATGTAAAAAGGCAAAAATTGTTGTTTGAATTTATTTTGACGGTCTTTATTTTCTTTGTGTTTGGCAGTAGAAATATGTTTACTTACTTGGAAACGTTGGCGGCTTATTAATATCGATTTTTCAAACGTTGGCAGTATAAAACTTTTCCGTCGCTTTTAAATATTTCATTTGGGAATAATTGTTGCAAGTATGCAGCTCTATGTTTTGATTTAATTAACTTTCGACTCTAGGCATTCTTAACAATTATGTAAAAACCGACGCAAATTCGAAGAATTAAAAACAAATATACGTATATATTATGTACTTCGTGCCATTAAAAAAGACAACGCAGAATATTTGTGTCGTCGTCGTAAATTACTAAACCCGACTTTTATACTTGTCGAAAGCGAATCTAATAGTGACGTATTGGTACGCGTACGCTGCATTTTAAATAACACGGATCATTTTTTTTTTTTTTTTTTTCGAAAATCGACGAAAATATTTACAAAACGTGTATTTACACCCGAAGAATGCGCGAGAGAATATTATGTAAAATGAATTGGGACTGATTTCGATTAGAACGGTCTCGTAAGTCATGCGTATGACGAATTTTCCATCAGATTAAAAATATCTATCTCGTGGCACTACAGTAGGCTTGCCATTTGTCCCGGTCATACAATTTTATTATTGTCAGTGTCTTGTTCGTGATTGCGAATGTACGACGTACGTACGTGTTTGGTTTAACTCGTAATGAATTTTATGAAAAAATGAATAAAGCTGTATTGAAAAAAATTCATTCAACGGAAAAGTATCAATATTAGCTTATTAGTTGTAACTAATAAATGTAATTTATGTAAATTGTAAACAAATTATATTGGTTTATTAATTTTTAAATAAAACGGATATTTATTATTTCCATTTATTAAGTATAGTAAAATAAAAAAAGATTATCAATATTATGTCCCGGTTTGGTGATTTTAAAATCTGGCAACCCTACACTAAAGTGATCGTGTCAACAATGAAAATCCGTTGCCTAGTAATGAACGCCCGCATTACCCGTAACGTCGCTAAGACGCGCGCGCAATAAACATTGTTTGTTATAATTTTCGATTTCATAATAAAAAAAAGCTCGTCCGTATTTTAACGGATTGATTGACTAAAAATTATTTCATCGCACCGTATTTTCGTCGTCGCCGCCGTAGCCGTACGAAAATGAACGCGCCGAAGCCGAAGGAAATACAGCGGTGCGGCCAGCCGGAGTGCGAGGAGCTGTCGACCGACTGTCCGTTCGTGTGCAAGAAATGCGCGGCCAAGGAAAACATTTGCCGCAAATGTGTGCCGCCGGTCAAGGGCGATTTCAAGTGCAAGAGGGGTTTCCGGCGGTGCGGGTCGGGCGCCAATTGCTACAACAAATCCAAGTGTGTAGTTTGCGGAAAATCGTATCCGGAACGTTTCGTCTGCGAACGGGCGGTACGGGTGGCGCGCGCCGCCGAGGCGGAGAACCCGGTCGAAGAGACGACGGGGCGGCAAATCGAACAAAATGTCGACGTCGCGAGGACTCGATCGGCGACGACGGGTTTGACGTGGTCCGCGTGCGACGACCACATGCGACGTCTGAAGAAAATGATCGGTGACGTTTTTGAACGGGTAAGACCGTGTTTAATGAGGCCGTTTTTGGGGGCGATATACATTTTTACGGCCCGTTTTTTCCCCGTTCGTCCTTTATAATTAAAGTACCTCAAAGTTCCAAAAAACTGCCAATCTTCACGCCCGCATTTCGACTTAAGATGGTTTCCGAGGCTTCGGGTTCGATTCGTATCATAATAATGTCCTTTCACTCGATACACCGACGACCAGCACTTCTACTACAGTTCTATGACAGGAGGCTTGCCGTTTTTATCTGGCCCACATCCTTTCGTTTTAACCTTCCAGCGGTAAATTTTACAACAGTCCCAATATGTTGTGATAATTGGTACATTCACAAAGTTGTTTTAATTTAAATATAATTATAATTATGTTTTATAAAAAAATCAATACGTCTTATTATTACATAAAAAATTTAAATTATTTTTACTATTCGTTAACAGTGAGAAAGTAATAAATTATTCAGAATTGTCATTGTCATCGTTATCAGAACACTTTTCACAAATAATCATTTTTTTTTTAATGTAGCTTACATAAAAATCGCATACACTTGGTGCAATTCATAGATTTAGCCGCGTATTTCGTCGATTGTCTGCAATTAACTTTTCCAAAATCTTGTGGGGCGGCCGGACGAATTTGGAACAATAAGACAACTGATGGGGCTTAATTAATCGGTTTAATTAAGTCGTTTTAAAAAGAAATAGCACACACGGTCGTTTAACGGTATTTTAGTCGGAGTTTTATTAAGTGGCATTGGTAATCGCGTCAGCAAAAAGTAACGACGAGAAAACGTTTCGGCAGTAGACATTATAATTTTTATCTGTTATTTCGAATGACACATTGTGTAATCTCATAATTGGCAGTTTTTAATGCTCAAACGTACATCGTCAACACCACGACTTTTTAATATACCTATATAGATTCGGGTCCTGATGACAATAATAATTGCCCAATTGTATTCGTTAATAAAAATTAACCGACGCTATTTTACACTATGAAATTATTATTATTTATAGTCGAGTTATCTTGGAAGAGGCAGTAATTGTATACCGCCGGCAGAGAAATGCGTGATAGAAGAGAGATATAGCAAACTCCAGGCTGAAATGTCTCTGTACTTCTATCTGTTGAAGAAAAATCGTTACGAAATGGACGCGGATAGTGTACAAAATCAAATCGACCGTTATCAAACCGAGTATATTTGTCTGGAAGCTAAGAGAAGATATTTGTTAAAAACGTACAGATCAAATGGATTTCTCATGTGGTTTATAAGTATCATGAGGTGTTGTTTTTAGAAAAACATCGGCACTAGGAACCTTTTTTTAAATTCTCAGTGAAACGGGGAAGTTATTTTCGTTTTAAATTCAAAATTTACAATTCATTTTATACATTTCAATAGCACATATTATCGTTTCAACGTTACGAAGACGACTATAACTTATCCGTATTCGTCCCGATGCGTTTCCAAGGCCGATCATCGAAAACTATACATAATCGTATCAATATTTCACCGGCGCGTTGTAAACTATTTCTGTATTTTATTTTAAATTAAATTACGCTCCGTTGGGCAAGAGTACAGTTTAAAATATAATATTAAAATTTAAATGATACAGTAAAAATATAAATAAAATATGAAAAAGTAGCTTACGACATAATATTACCAATAATTAACAACAAAAAATTATATATATTATATAATAATAAGTAATTTTGACGGTGGTAATTAATTAAAAAAGTGGGAGGGGACATTTAATTTAATTCTAGATAAGATTTCGGGGCAGTCTACTATATCTCATCAAAAACGCTCCGTGTCTTTTTACATCGCTAAAAAAAAAAAAAAAAAAATACTTGCGTTATAAAAGTTGTGATATCAAAAAGGAAGCCAAGTTTATTAATTTCATAAATTCATTAATATATAGAAGTATTTATTGTATTGTTTGTATTTAATGGAGTGTATTTATTTAATACGAATAATTTTACTTAGCTTGGCGGAAGGATGTATTTAAATAGTTCTACTATTGTTCTATAGTTTTACTATGATAAAAATATTCAATAGGGATACGATTATTTATGTCGACATCGAGACATAGTGCACCCAAGTGTCTTAGTTGTAGAGTCATAAATAATAATAGTAGCCACGCCAAGCCGAGTAAAAAATTATTTGTATTAAATAAATACACTTCATTAAATACAAACAATTATAAATACTTTTAAATTAATGAATATAATGAAATTACTTAGCTTCCTTTTTGATATCACAACTTTTATAACGTAAGAATTTTTTTTTTTTTTTACTCGGCGATGTTTTTTTACACAAAGTGTTTTTGTTGAGATATCGCTCGTTTTTTTTTTTATTACTATTCTGGATATAGTAAACTCAATTCAGGTGGTGATGAAATTCATTTGTTGTTCGGGGGGGGGGGGGAGGGGATATATTTTATAATTAAAGTTATTTTTATTGCTGGACAACGATTGTGTATACACTTCTCTAATTCCACCTGCTGTAATAAATTATAGAGCAATAGAGACAAAATATAAAATAATAATAGGCACAAAATACGCGGTAGACGCAGACGTAAACACAAACGGGACGGGGAAGCTCTGTGACAAATGAAATTAAATTTATTTATTAATATTATTACCGGGGCTCGTGAGTTCATGCGTTTGCATATCAATCTTGCTACGTCGTATTCAATGCTAGGTGACATAAATATCCATTTCAAGGTACCGTGGTTGAGTATGTGAAGTTTTATTTTGCATATTTTTGCATATTCAGAGCCTCTGAATCAGAGGTTTTTTTTTTTTACTATTTGGCATATTTATGCGTTTTTCTATTTTACTGGGCATATTTAGCGTGTTTTCATCAACATTTGATAAAAATGTTTAAAAAAAAAATCAAATTTTTGAAATTAAATTTAAACAAATAAAATATAACTTTTACAAATACGAATGAACTTTTTTTAATCCAAAAATTACTTGAAATTTCTTCTTTTTTTAATCTGCATATTATTTTTAGTACATAGTTTTAGATTTTTAGTGCATATAAATGTATTATATCCGTAAAATCAAATGATTGAAAAAAGGGAAACTTTTTTTGAACAATTTAAATATTCAGCGTCTAAAATGACGTTTAAATAGCATATGTTGTTTTTAGTCGAAATCATAGTCGATTACATGAAACAGTCGAGTTTAACAACAGACGGTAAATTAAAATATTATTAAATCTTCGACTAAATCAAGTTGAATCTTACTCGATAATAAGTGTATAACATGCAACAACACAATTTGCGTTTTCTATTATAAACTTAGGGTATCCGTCAGAACTTTCTAGACGTACTGCATTAGTGTAGCGATATATTCTGTGGCGTCAGTTTTTTCTCGTCTTCAACAATATGTTTTTAACGAGGTAAAATATGTGCGCAAAAGCCTTACAATATATAAACACGACAGTTTCCTGTATTACATGTGAATATAAAATAAAAGCGTATAAGAATTGGCGAATTTCCAATCGAATGAAAAACAGCGCGGATGGGTAGGTATGGCAATAAACATTTCGCAGGTGTTCGTTACAACAATTTATTTATAATTTATGTTTTTATTAATAAATACTCAATATTAGTAATTTTTTCAGAGCCAAGTCCAAAATGAAACTACGAAGTTAATTCCCTCATTTTTATGAAAAAAAAAACCACATTTTAATTATCATACGAAACAAAAATTGGATTTTATCTTTTTATTACATCACTTGGACTTTTTATGTTATATTTCAATCGCATGTTTTGATATTTCCCAGGCATATTTGCATGAATATTTTATAGTGTTTCAAATCGTAAAACTAATTATTATAATACATCAATACACGATTCGAATAATTTTAAAAATGTAGGTAGGTACCTGTTATAATAATATGTTTGGAATAGCGTATTTTCTGTAGTTTTTCGCGTTACTCGTGCCTACTAGCTGTATATTATTTAACCGAAAGTGTGTACATCTACAAAGAAGAACTTATTATCTCGGGAAAATGTTTATAATTTCTATCATACACCCTAACACTTGTCGCATTTTCGATTTTAAGGTCTTAACATCGTATACATCTAATGTGTAGAGGGCATCATAAACTAAAAAGCAACGTGTCACAATAAGTCTATTCTCCAACAGTTTTGTCGAATCAAAGTAAATTTAATATCGACTCGATATTTATCCGAATCTCGAGTGATGGGATTCAATAAGAACAACGTTTATTTTACGAAAACCAAATACTTGAACTATTTGCTTCGTTCGGTGTGCATCATCACAAGAATACCACGTGAGTATAATACTATATCGTCCGCGTTTAACCTCTACACAGTCTACACACTATAAACGACTTACTATTAAGGTAAATAAAATTAGCCATGTTTCTTTAAAAATTTAACTAAAAAAAAAAAATTTATTATAACTTATTCGAGTGTTCAAAAACAGAACAAACCTACCAGGTTAGGTAAGGTTGGGTTTGCAGACGTCACCGACTTGAAATCGTTTGCAGATTATTTTCTAATTTATGTTCCGATTACGTGTCTAATAGATATTAATAAATAATAACAATTCATCGAAATAACTTATTTAGCCCAAAACTGAATCACTGCCATTGACTATGATTTTTATACCTAATAAGCGTTATAATATTTTCTTTTTTGAGTTACAATAAAATGTTAGTTTGAGTATTATTTTTATTACGATTTTGTTTATTATTATTATTATTAAAATTCGATGAAAATCCTATGCGCATAATTTTAAATCCAACACTTTAACGATGTTAAATTGCATAATCTTTGCGCCGTCACACGAAATTTCCATTTCATACACACTGTTTTTCCCATGATAGATATTATACATATCATAACGAAAATTGAATCGAATGAGGACAATAATTCAAATAGACGTGTTTAGTGTTCATTTTATTATCCAGTGTAATATGCCCAATATTATAGCCATAAGGGGATTATTATTATAACACTTTGTGTTTATTTATAAAATAAACACAAAAAAATACTAATCTAACCTATAATAAAGTGACACCCCAATATCTCATGAGCTTTAATTTTTTTTTCAAATTTCAGCCAACTCTGGACTCGTATCGATTGCTCCATTCAAATATTTGTTGTTGGAATGGATGTACACGACAGTGTTTTACGTGTTTTCGTGTTTCGTTTTTTACGATTTGATTTACGCGAAAAGTATGCTGAAACCGTACATACACAACCTGACCATGGACAGCATTAACTACGTGTTAATAACGTCACTGTCAATTCTTATTATTGTATTGAACCCGTTGCTGGCCTGCAGAGCACAACAAAAAAGAGAAAAATATATCCAATCGTGGAACGAATATCAGGTAGAATAAAAAATATATAAAGGGTTCTTATTTTTCAACTTTAAAATTTTCGATGTGAGACCCCCACAATTTTATTCTTTGGAATAAAAAAGTAATTTCTGTAAAATTTCATGATAAAACTATTACCTCCTTCCCGCGACCCAGGAGGGATGAAAAAGTGTCTCGGTGAGTAGTTTTATGGTTTATCGAATTTAATTTAAAAACTACTGAACTTGGCTGAAAAACGTATACAATTTAAACTATAGCCCAAATTATTTTTCATAAAATAGTTGTATGCGCAGCAAACGTTTTTTTATGTTCCCGCCCTTTGTTATTATCGTTTTCGTGTGAGGTTACGGTGTTCCCGCGGTCGCAATATCGGTGGTGGTAGCGCCAACTGCGCGGAGCACGGTTAAAGGTATACAAGGATACCGCGGCGTGGAGCGTCGTTTGCACGTGATTGTTTTCATTTATTTCGATTCAATGTTTCGTAAATTATGGTTTAAATGTCGCCATAAATTTCTTAATTTCCCAAGTCCTTTGAATTTCGTTAGTGTGGTGACACTGAAACAACGGTCGTCAGTGATGGTGTCGGCAGCTCGATGCGGTCTGCGTTGCTGGCGACCGTTCTCTTCTCGTTTGTCCGCGTAATTTGTCAGTACATATTTGTTTTGTCGTCCAGCTGAAAACAACGTTGTGAATTTTGTGAACTGGCTGTTTTGGTAAATATCGTTCGAACAATTTTCGTGTCAGAGTATTTTATTCATTTTTCCCAGTCTAGGGCAATCGTATCGTTACCTGCAGGCAGCCATTGCGGGAATCGTGGTTTTTGTATTTTTCGTGTCATCGTTCTCGCTGCAGCCGTGAAAATGATTCGTCTGTGGCTGTGGCTTGGTGGTCGCACGCGCGCGGGGCTGTGTATACTCTTATTGTACTACATTGATTATTATAATATACACATTCCCCGGTGCGGTCGCGTTGGGATGAAATCCGCCACCGAAGACAGTCGCGTTTTGTGAGTATTGGTCGTCCATGTTTTTGTTTTTGTGTTAAAGGCTGACGAGCCTAGCCGCCATAGGCTTTATATTTTAGTGCCGCCATAATCATTTATTATTCACATTTATCTTTATATGTACATTGTTTTTCGCTTATTGTGCCATCAAAGGCAAACGATTCATTAATTATTTTATCATTATACATTACATTTGAGTTACTAAAATATTATTATTTATGTTTTGTAGATCCAGTACGAGCAGTACACCGTATCCAAACTGAATCTAGGCTCGTCCAATCTCATTGTTTCGCTAGTCATCGGCGGAGCCGTCGCAACGGCACTCGAGTTGGCCGCGAACTGCATGTTGACGTCGCAGACCACTCCCGCTTATGTGTACGCGTATTGGCTCATTTATTTTTATACAAACTTCACTACCGTCATGTGGGTCGTAGATTGTCATCTCTTGACCAGAGCCTCTGAAAAGCTACTCGACCGGTTTCTAGTAAGTCATCGTTCAGAAATATAGGAGACGGGTGATTGATATTGATAAATTTAAAACCAATAATAAACCCTTGCTTTAGAAAAATGATTCTTAGTGAAGGGGAGCGGACGAATCACTTTCTATTTCCAAATCGTTCAATCGATACTCATTGAACTATACGATTGTCAAAATATAATTTTCTTACACTTGTAAAGTTTTTTTTTTTACTATAAATATAAATATTATAAATTTAATATCAACAAAATCGTGTGTTTCGACGATTTAGAAATCAAGGTTGATAAACCGGCTCTCATACTCTCAGAGCCGTATTTCCAAAACGACGATAGTACACATGGTTTCAAATTTTAAAGACTAATATTTTACCAGTAGAGCAATCAATAACAGTCACCAGTGGGTTTTTCGTCCGATTTTTTTTTCAACCCAAACAATTTCAAGTCGCGTTGAAATTACAAACTCGCCGCTCACAAACGAAACACGTTGAGTAAAGTTAAAAAAACACACACACACACACACACATAGGTGACGGCAATGACCGCTACCAGGTCGGACGGAATCGGCGGCGGCTTGGTGTTGGAATCGCGCGTGTTCGGCCGTTACGTCGAACTGTGGCGAAAACTGTCGGACATGACCGGCGGGCTGATCGGCACCGGCCGCGGGCTGTACGAGTTGAATTTCTCCGTTCAGTCGGTAATCGTGGTGCAGGCGTTCTACGGGATCGCCGCCTTGTACATCGGTCAGCGCCAGTCGGTCCACTACAACGTGTTCTTCGCGACCGCGGCGTGGTCGGTCTTGAACCTGGTCGTTCTGTGCGAGGCGGCGTATTCGGTGACAACTCAAGTAGGTGTTCACACTGTATGGCTCGCGATTTTCACCGGGTATTGATACTACGCTCGTGCGCGTATCTAAAATGACGTATCGACACCCGTGTACCGATGTAAAGCTCGGGTGCTCGTGTATTGATACACATGGGTGGTAGTGGTGGGAAAAATCCGGATTTGCCAAAGTTCGAAAATCCGGATTCTCGAACTTCGAAATCCGAAATCCGTATTTCGGATTTGAAATTCGTATTTCGGATTTGAAATCCGTATTTCGGATTTTGAACATAGAATTAGTATTCTTTTATGTTTTATTATTTTATTTTCGTGTATTGTTCCTTATCGTTCGTGTACGCGTATTCAGTTTTATGTTCGTTATCGTTCGTGTGCGCGTATTCAGTTTTAATTGAATATTTGTTATTCAAGTGTATAATTTTTTTTAAATTTGTATTTTAAAATGAGTAAACCTATGAGTGGAGCACAAAAGCGCAAAAAAATAATAGAACAAAAATTTAAAGATGCTAAACTGCCCAAATTAGACAGTTTTTTAAAAAAATTTTTTTAGTAATTTTAGTAAGGCGAATACACTCCCCCGGATCTTTTTAATATATATACCTGGGACGATGGGGGGGCCCGTTGAAAATTTTGCTCCCGGGCCCAAATTTTGAAGTTACGCCACTGAGAATACAGAAACTTTCAATGATAAACCCAAATCTCAGATTTTGAAATTCGAAAATCCGAATTTCGGATTTCAAATCCGAAATCCGGATTTTCGGATTTCAAAATCCGAAATCCGGATTTCCTAGCCTGAAATCCGAAATCCGAAATCCGGATTTATTAGATTTTCGAAGAATCCGGATTTCATTCCCATCACTAATGGGTGGTACGTACTTCTTTCAGTAAAATACAGTGATTTCATGATTTTATCTAACAATTCGAATTATTATAGAAACGAACAAACGCGCATTCCTTACCGATAATAATGTCGTTTTATAAATTTATAAAAATTGTTCGTGATGTAAACAATTTGTATAAAATAAATGTTCACAACATTTCGACTTAGTAAACAGTTACTCAATGATAATTTTCTGTCGCAGGTGGGATTCAAAACCAAGGAAGCGATACAGTCGATGGCTTGTAGTAAATTCAGTTTGGAAACTCAACAACAGGTACCTAATCATCGACAGCGATTTAATAATTTCTTTGGATCAATGGTGCAACTAGATTTAAAATCTTGGAGAAGGGGTCTAGACATTTTAGAACTGCCAATACATTTTTGTGCTTGCAGATTAGTTGCGATCACGTTAGGTTATGTTACAAAAGTAAAATTTTATAATTACTTCCAAGCTAAAAGGTTTTCTGTTATTAGTTATTACATATCCTATGACAGTAGAATAAAACAATATCATCAGAAATCAGCATTTACTTTAATAGAGTAAAATTCATAAAAATGAGAGGATAAACGATAGTTCTTTCTCCGCCCCATACAACTCTATACTATAATATGTTCATATAAAAAAAAGTCATTAATAACAATAAAATAATCATAAATAAAAATATGCAATTCGAATTTATTTTATCATTTTTAAATGTAGGGGATAAAAACTACAACAGGGGAAGGGGCTAAATCTCCCCTATCTAATTGCGCCATTGCTTCGATCCGATATCAGTATCGTATTTTCTATATTTAATATTTATACACATTACAGACAATTATTATTTTAATACAATATCATTATATTTTATTGTAAACTGAACGATTAGATTTTCACGATGTTGAAAACAATACAGTCGGACACGCCCGAAATAACTGTGGGTGGCTATTTTACCATAGACCGCACTCACATAACAAATGTAAGTAAATAACGGAATAAAATATTCGAAAAATCATCGTAATATGTATTATCATGATGAATCATAATCAATTTGTTCACAGTACCTCGGAGTGGCCATATCGTACATAATTATTCTGGTACAATTCAAAATCGGCACGTTGTAATCGACTACATCCTGAAGATTCCGTACTTGGTCTGCTGCACTGGTGCGTTGTGGACGGCAGACAAACTCAACGCCAAAATCTGCCTCGTTTGAACGGGATCGATAATGCCATCGTCCCAACACCTGTTTTTATAGACGACTTGTCATTAGATATCATCTACCATCGCGACCGTTAAAACGATAAATCTCGGTTTTACTTGCCTCGCGCTGGAATAGAACGGATTTCCTTCGGTTTCAAACTGTTTTATCACAGGGTCTTTTAACGTTTTTTCTTCTTCTTTCGACAACTAAACGCAAATACCGACGAAATCTCATTAACCGTTGTAACGACATTGAATAATTATTAATAACGGGTCGCGATTATACTTCACCTGTTTTCCTTCACGGATTTTCTTTTCGCTTTGAATTTGAGCCAAAACTCCAGCCGCTTGTTCGCCACCCATTATACTGATTCGAGAATTCGGCCACATATACATGAATCTCGGTCTATTCATAACAAGAGAAAACCCAATGGCATATTTCGATTAGAGTTCTAATTTTATTTTTCAAATAATTTTTATATCATTTAAATCTATATTTTTCTTATTGCCTACCCGTACGCTCGTCCGCACATTCCATAATTTCCTGCCCCGTAGGAACCACCGATCACTACAGTGATTTTAGGAACGGAAGCACAAGACACTGCGGTAACCATTTTAGCGCCGTTTTTAGCGATACCACCTGCTTCGGCATCTCTTCCAACCATAAATCCTAGTATAGAATTGACACTTATTGAATTAGGTACATTCAAAAACTAATTATTAAAGCTATGCGTTGTGAATTGAAACATTATATCGAGGAAAAAGCCATACCAGTTATGTTTTGCAAAAATAGCAGAGGAATTTTTCGCTGGCAACATAATTCAATAAAATGTGTTCCCTGTAAAGAAATTTCAAAATACAAACTGTTAATGCTTAAAAGAAAATCAATTTTAAATTTACTTCCATTGGTAGTTGGGTCTACCTTTTTAACATTTATGGTCTTTAAATAGAAACCAAAAATATGTTCATACCTTTAATGCAGACTCAGAAAATAGAACGCCATTGTTACCGATTATGCCGATAGGGTAACCGCATATTTTAGCGAATCCTGTTACCAGTGTTTCTCCGTAATTTTTCTTAAATTCAGAAAACACGGACCCATCTACGATTCTTGCAATAACCTAAACATATCATGTCATGCAATAAAAGAAAACAATTTACTAAAAAATCAAAGAATACCTCTCTGACGTCGTAGGTTTTTTTTAAATTATCACCGACAATTCCGTATAGTTCTTCGGCGGGATATAATGGTACCTCTGGCATTTCAGTGTTATTCAATATACTCGGTTTGTTATTATTGTCATTTAAATTTTCAATAATGGTTTTGGTGATGTGTAATGCATGGTAATCGTCATTAGCGTAATGATCGGAAACTCCAGATACTCTAATATGGGAAATAAATGTCACTAAATAACAATAATGTATTTTATTAAGTATGAGTATATTACATATATACATTTAAATCAGCGGTACCCACTACGCGGCCCTTTAACAAATTTTGCGCGGCCCGCACTAAAACTAAATTCACATTCTAAAATTCGAAATTAAATTGTGAAAATAAAATACGTATTTTTTATTTCAGTTATATACTCGTATATATATATATATATATATATATATATATACTATATTATAATATATAATATAATTTATAAATTTTTATATTTTTTAATCACTGCCATTAAAAATGTATGCGGCCCGCTAGTAGTTTTCAAAGTTATTATTTGGCCCTTTTTAAAATCCTATAATGGAGACCACTGATATAAACCCATAAAAAGAATTCAAGAGGCTTACGGTGGCTTTGCCTCCCCCCTTCAAATTATTTTCATCCCTCAGAACAATTCTTCTTTTCCACTTTTGACTAGTTTAATTACTATAACACTACTTATATTCAATACGAGATGTATGAAAGATTTGTAATTATTTGAATATTACACTATACTTATTCCATTTTCGGAGTCAACGAGGGCATAGGCAATTATGCAAATTTCTGTTTTAATATAAGTTTTAGCTAATATTTTGAAGCCCCTCCAAAAGTTTGACGACATCTCCGTGTATGCTTTATATACACATAATATATCATATGTACATATAACCATATAAGTATTAAGTATTATCATAGGAAAACACGATATCCTTACGAACAGTGGAGCTTAGCGCCGCCCAAATCCTCTGCTGACACTACTTCTCCTGTTGCCGCTTTCACTAATGGGGGGCCGGCGAGAAAAATCGTACCCGTCTTTTTCACAATCACACTTTCATCGGCCATGGCAGGCAAATAAGCGGCACCGGCCGTACAACTTCCCATCACTACGGCTATCTGAAACACGTTCGTATGATTTTTAAATTCTTCGACAGTAGTGAGCACGTTTATGATAAAATAAATCGCCAACTTGAGTTATATTTTTCGAAGACATAATCGCTTCGTTGTAAAATATCCTCCCGAAATGTTCCTTGTCGGGAAAGATCTCCGACTGTTTCTTTAAGTAGCCACCGCCGGAATCGACCAAGTAGACGCAAGGTAAATTATTTTCACTGGCTATTTCCTGAGCTCTTAAATGTTTCTTCACTGTGATGGGAAAATAAGACCCGCCTTTTACCGTGGCGTCGTTGGCGATGATCATGCATTCCTTTCTGTTGGCAAAACAATTTTTAAATAAAAAAACAAAAAAATTACGAAAACCCTCGGAATAAAGCAAATTAATTTATAATATTATCAAACATATTGTACCCGGAAATACGTCCGATCCCCGAGACGATTCCGCCGCACGGAACAGATTCTTTGTAAAGTTCGTGTCCGGCCAATTGGGACAGCTCTAAAAATGGCGAACCAGTATCCAAAAGGTAATCTATACGATCGCGTACCAGTAGTTTTCCTTTGGACGTATGTCTCAACTTGTCTTTCGAATCGCCGCCGGCAGTTGAATTTCTAACGGCTTTTTTCAAATTAACCACCAACATTTGCATCGCTGTTAGGTTTTCCTACGATAACGGATAAATTATTATACATATTAATATTTCCAACACTAACACCATAGTTTTGGATTACTATAGCTAAGCATTCCGCTAAAACAAAATAATCTTAACTAATTTTATAATTTTAATTTAGGTATCGTTTTTTTTTAAATTATACTCGGATACTCGTTGACAATCGTATAGCACTGTTAAAAACCATTTACACATTAATTATAAATTATAAACCTCATATTCTTTTGAGTTGACGTCGACGTTGGATTTCAATACAGACACGTTTGAAACACCGGACAAATGTGATGAACGCCGACAGCAACGGAATAGCACGTCACTCCGCAACCTTTTTACACTGTTCAACATGTTTACGGAAATTATCTTGGGAAAACGATAGTTATGAAATCTGTAACAGTTGTTAAGTTATTATACGAAGAGCATGGATTTGATCGTTGTGATATATCTATTGAAAATTTGTAAAATCTTTTCCCAACAACACATGTTTAACGGCCTTAGTGTACAACTACAACCGCGCTCGACATGATCAACACTGACTAGTGACTACGATGTGTTATTGAACAAAGTGCTTGCCATTTACAGATAAGATATAAGTCTTAAGAGTTCAATAGACTATCACTGCATCATATACATTATTACCAATTTGTAGGTAATATTCGTGTGCGATAAAATCATTGATTATTATTTTAAAATAAAAACAAACTCTAGCACAAGGATTGAAATTTTTAATTGTATAACAAACGCAAACATTCCTTTATTTAAACATAACACGCCTATTATTTTTTTTTTCTAGTTAGTTATATTTGTAGTAAATTAATAAGAATAATATCTACGCATTATAATATTGCAGTATATTATCTACTGCATGCCGGTAGTATAATATTATACGACTGGTACACCTATATAATAGATATAGTTTTAATGCATTTGAACACAGAAAATGTGACTAAACATTTTAGGAGTATCTATACTTTTGTGTACCGACTAACTTAATGGCACAGGACACGATAAAATATTTAGTGCCTGGAAATTGTTCGGGACTGAAGCCCCCCCCCCTTCCAATAAAGTCTAATCTCAAGTCCGTCGACACTATTAAATGACGACGAATATAAAAATCGGATACTTGGTACACTTAAAACCAAGCGAACAACAGACTCGTAAAGATTCAACACTCGGGTACGGACTAACCAAACATTTGTCGTGTGGTGAAAATCATAGAAAATCCCACTCGGATTTTGAACGGCAATCTGAACATTCCGAACAACTGCGAGAAACGGTCGTTTATCATTACATAATGGAAAATCGTAAAGAAAATATTCGATTGAAATCAAGCCCGCGACCGCGTTAAATTGATAATGCGCTATCACTATGTTTATAATATGCACGAGAATATTATCGAATATTTCGATTTTTGGCGCGTAATGTGTTATCAGCCGCGTCTAAATTCTGTTACTACTGAAAATAGTCGACATAAACCAGTGTTTTAGTTGCGTCCGAATGAAAATTAAAGCTCCGCGTCCGATCAACGGGTAATCTTTAGTCGCGTACGTTTCGAATAAAATCCAATACCAGAGAATTCGAGCGATAGAATTTATCCGTAATGTAAGTACCGACACGCACTATAGTAATTATTATAATATTAGACATGGTAATTTTACTTCGATCGTTGTGTGTTACGAACAACACAGCTCCGAGTGTACGACGTTGTGTTTTATTTGTCCGTATTGAAAACGTATACAATTTGTATTACCTCTTTCTTCATAGACAAATATTTGAAAAACGTTTTTTCTGCTACAAGTCCAATATACTTGCGTAACGCGCGAGTAATAAATATAATATATTAAACTATTACTCTAAGCTATAGATTATAATTACCGATTTTATTGACTCGTAGTCTGCCGGTTGTTATATTATATGTAGATGCCGTGGGCTCCTCGCAGAGGTTACGAGAAAACAATAACGACCATTTCGTTTATGAAATAGAAAATTGTTTCCGTCGCGATTTGATTTCTTGTATTACAAAAATAAAAATAAATCCTTAAATCGGTTAAGCGTAATCATTTGCCTAGTAATGCTGTTTTTTTTTTTATCAGGACAGCAATATTCTTTGATATAATAATATTATGGATCTGTGTTAATCACGGACTAATAATATAATAAAATTATCCGTGGTGTTAAGTGTTAACAGTCGGTGATTGCGATATCGAGTACGCCATATTTACCTACGAAAATACGTTTACAAAATTATACAATGAAAACCATGATGTATTGAGGTTTATATAAACATATATTTGATTTTTTACGAGTTTATTCATATTATTATCGTGCACAACCGTGACGCATGTGATATTTAAATAATTGATACATTTTTCGTTGTGATTTGAATTCTTTTGACGGCGTTTTCCTTCCTAACTTCAATCTTCTGATAATCAATGTCCCTTATCAACACTATAGTTTTTTTTTTTCAAAACATTGTCAGTTTGTAGAAGAATTGTTTAACCTTTCGAGTTTTTTGATTATGTATGTAAACGAAATTTCGCACTTGAAAAGTATTCCAAATTCAAAGCAACCATGGTAGCTCTTGGTGCCTTCCCTGCGGCTAAACTTGGCGCTTTGCTCCTGCGCCAAGTGAGCAAGCCAATTGCTCACTTTGTTAAAGAACGGGCAAAACAGTCTCCAGTATTTCGATCATATGTGTGTATGCCACCAGCTCAATTTTACAATTGGTGTGAAGTAAAAATGAAAATGTACTTTATGAACCTCGGTACTGCTGGTAAGGTCAAGCCCTTGAGTGAAACAATGGCCATTGAACTCGGATCGAATCTACTTGGCGAAGGTATTATATTTGTTATTGCTGCTGTTTTGTTACTGTTTGAATATAACAGACAAGTGCGTAAAGAACAAGTCAAAGAAGATATACGTTTGCAAGAACAAGAAGACTTAACCAATTCCATACGGGATTTGGATTTAATGTCTCAACAACATACCGCCGAGCTGAGACGTCTCACTTATCTCGTTGATGATTTAATATCAAAAGTAAATAGCAAATCATACTCTGGACCTACAACACCTTCAGAGACACCACCAAGTAATGGTAGTCAAACTATTAGTAATAAACATAATGAACCTGATTTAACGAAAAATTTAGTTTCAAATGAAATGAACGAAAACATCATATTTAAAAGTATAAAAATGCTAATTCAATCAATACAACCAATCTGACTTCATGTTCGAAGTGATTTTAGTAGATTTATGATGTTCATATTTTATTAACACGTGTGAAGTTTAATGGTTGCTCGGGCAAGGCAATGTAATAAAGTTACTTATATTCACAATAGTCAACTGTGAGATTTTTTTTTTTGCGTATCACTGAAAATCTTATATTTAAAAAAATGACAATGGCTGAATAAGATGTTTTAATTATTAGGCGAACATTTTAATTTTAATGTTATTTTAGATTGAATTAGTTATATATTGTAATTTTATTTCTATTACTGTGCCTACTTGATCGACAATATTTTATTGTAAAAATAACGCATAATATTATGTTGTTTAAATAAAAAGATATTAACTTGTACTTACTGTTTATTTTTCATTGTTAAATATCAATAATATTTGTTTCTGTATATTTTAAAAATAAAGTGTCTCCATAAAAATAAATCCAATTGTGAATACCAAAATTATTTTATACGTCATAATTTAACATTTGTAATTCTGATTTAGACTTTTTTGGCATATGGAACAATTTATGTTGATCAAGATAATAAAGCACAGACTTATTACAAGAGCTCCCTGGTTTGTTATAAATAAATCACTCTTTAAAGACCCGATTTTTCACAATATTCTCCAAAATTATTACCAAAGATTACGCGTTCAACTACTCAAAACCTCATCAACATGTTCAGGTTCTCTATTTTTCTCTCAGGTAAAAGTCAATATGATCTGAAACACAACTGGTTAGAGATTTACATGGTGAAAGAAAACTGCGAAATATGATACGTCAATTAGAAAATTAAACTTTATTTTGCATTTTTTTTTATTAAGAGAGAAGCTTTTCTATTTTTACGGCTTCTATGATCGGTTTAGCATTACATTTTGAAATATCTTTTCTTTCATTATTATTCTCTTGTTTTATGTACACAACACTGATGCTATTAATTTTACATTACTAAATGCCTATTACCAGAGATGATTCAAAAACACCCTTTTGTTTTGTTTAGAATATTTTTGAATTCATTAGCAATGATTTTTTATTTTAATATCCTCAAAATTCACTCATCAGATTTGAAAATATTTCATAACAGTGGTCGGCAACCTGCGGCCCATGCGTATAATTTATACGGCCCACTTTAAATTCCAAAACTAGGAAATTTAATTCAATATCATATCAATAACCATATTTTATAAAAATAATTTAACTATATATTTATTTTATCAGTCATATTTTAAAATGGTAGGTATATGCCGACCACTGCTCTTTAATATATTATATAAACTTTTTTGTTTGAAATATTTAAGCTTCGAATGCTTTATCAAAACTATATTAATACAGTAAAGATTATCTACTATAAAAATTTACTACATACTATTGGTACTAAAATATTTTTATTACAAAAATTTGTATTTTATGAAAACATATATATTGCATAAATTAATTTACTGTCTGTATTATGCAATGTATTTTTAATCGTTGATATTGAACATATTTTGACAAATATTGCTTTACTGTATGTCCATTGGTTGTATAAATTATACTACTGTATAATGTATATTATATGATTAAATACATTAAATATACTTTAATACTAAAATAGAATTAAATAATTTAACACAAGTTCAATGTAAATAATGAAATAATCATAATACCTTTTAGATTAGAATGTATCAAAAAGTTACAAGTTTTCAATTGAAACCTATCACTATATTATATTAACTTAAAACAAATTGTCTAGATACAATAAGAAAATGACATTTAAAAAAAATTGCCCAAAATGGGTACTTTAATGCCTAAACAATAAAGTTAATTTTAATGTTTAAATTGTTGATTAAATAAATTAAGTAGATTTACAATGGTAATTTGTATAATTAAGATGATATAAAATGACAAATAACACAAAAAGTTGGAAATTCAAATTATTTATAGGCCATGTAATCTAAACGGCCCATTTAAGACAACGTGTGTGTTGATGAATATCCAAACATGATAAACAACAGTACCTCGCACCACATGTTGTACAAGTGTATGAGCTTTTGAATCCACAAACAGCACAAAATATACGTCGTGGCATGTTGGACGAAGGAGCTTCTATTGTGATATAATTAGGTGGATCTCGATTGATAAATTGATCGGCCTCGATTAACTGTTCAAACGTTCTTCGAAACCTAATCAAAAATTGTGCCGAGTTAATGACATATTAATTACAATTACATAAAATATTGGTAGTATTTATTTGTATAATTACTTTTGTTTGTAATATTCAGCACTCTTCTCCTTTTTGCGTCTCCCTCCTTTTGATTCTATGGTATCTAAAAATTTAGGGGCTTTTTTATTCAGGACAATGTCAGCATGTGGATCTTGTTGATAGTTATCCATTTCCAAGCTCTCCAGAGCACGACGAGCCCTTCGGTTTCTAGTTGCCGTATCGAGTACTTTTTTCTTATCTGCATCTTTAATTCTTCCCGATTCCCTACCAATTCCTACCTTTGAAGCCATTTTAAACTATTACTAAAATAATAATCTACAATGTTTTAATTCTGAGTAAAAGTTAATTGGTCCATTAATTCATCAACACGATCTTCTAGAGTTTCCAATACATCAGATGAAACAAATAAATGTTCTTCGTCGAGTTCTTGTAGTATGAATTTCTTCCCAAGAGCGTTAGTCTGATCCAGTTGTAACAAAAACTGTTTCATCGACTGATCACTAAAAAAAATCAAAAATATAATTTCATTAATACCTATTGTATGTCATTGTTTTAGAACTTAAAGAAAAATGTCTAAACGAAAGCAAGTCAGCGCGGAAGAAAAGAGAACTAGGATGTTAGATTTATTTCATGAAAAGAAAGACTTTTTCCAGCTTAAAGTAAATATACGATATTTTTTATAATTTATGTTAATAATCAATCATTTACAACTGAAAGTTAACTATTTAAATAACAGATAAATTAAATTGTATTATTGAAATTAAAATTGTATGTTATCTGCAATGAGATATGCAATAATCATTCTATCACGCGCCTAGTTAACATAATACTTGAGTAATTTAATATTAAACTATCTAGGAATTGGAAAAAATTGCACCAAAAGAAAAACAAATAATAGTGCAATCAGTTAAAGATGTTGTTCAAAATTTGGTTGACGATGGATTAGTTGATACCGATAAAATAGGCACATCAGTATATTTTTGGTCGTTTCCAAGGTATGATATTACGCATTGATAAATCGCTTAATTATTAGTAATAATTTAAATTGTTTAGCAAAGCAAAAATTGCCAAGAGAAATGCATTAGATAGCGCCAAATCGAAACTCGACGAGTACCAGAAGAAGGTTAACAAAAACTTGGAAATCATTGAGAAAGAGAAATTGGGAAAAGAAGTCACCGATGAAAGGCAAGCCCTTTTGGATAAACTCAAGGAACTCGAGGAGGAGAAATCGCGATTGGAGAGCGAATTGAAAAAACACAAAGATTCCAATCCAGCCGAGTATGAACGAATGAAGAAAAACATGGCTGTAAGTTAACCGACAGAAGTCAATTTTTATACTAATAGTCAGGCATAGCTAACGTTTTGTGGAAATATAAACGAATATCATTTGATTTGTACGTTAACAGGTGGCCAAAGAGGCGGGAAATCGTTGGACAGACAACACATTCTCAGTAAAGTCGTGGTGCAAGAAGAAGTTCTACATCGAAGACATCGTCATCGACAAACAGTTTGGAATACCGGGAGACTTGGACTATCTGGAATAATGATGTGCACCGCGCGAGCGATGATTGCGAAGGTTATAATATAGCCTTGTCTTACACAACGCTCGTCGACTTCTAACTACTCACCATGTAATTAATGTACCCTTAGATACGTGAACCATATTGTATATCAATAATTATAAAATCAGCGTTTATCTGTTCGTTTTTTTCTTCTATTTATGACCCGAATTCGATTTCGGCAGACGCAATCGGTGGAAATTTCGTGCGTTGTACAGCGGACACACACGGTGTTGTAGTAAATAAAGAAAAAACAGTTCGGTGTAAAAATATAACAAACGCGATTCACCATAGACCAGCTTGCGGCTATCACGTAGAAAAATGATAAAAACGAAAACACCACATAAACAGCCGCTGTGAGCCGTGTTGTAGAATAAACAACGTGATGTTAGTCACGGGAAGTTCTGTCGACGAAAACTGCTCGTTTCGAATATTTCACGTCCGAGATGTTTTCAAGTATACCCAAAACAATTTGAAAATAGTACTGTCCGAGGTGGATTTATGAACAAATTTTTATTATCAAAATCTACTTCGGTACGCCGAGTGCGGCGCTCGGTGAAAATATTAATATCGCGCCCTTCGAGAAAAATTGAAATCAAAACAACAAAAACCGACAAAATGAAAAAAACTTTCTTCGAGTCAATTCTTACTATATAATATATAGGTATATTGTATAGGTTCTTGTTAAAATCAAATTGAACACGATATTTTATTATTTCAACATTGGAACACAAATATTTGTACTTCGGGAGTAAGGGGGGGGGGGAGGAAAGTGTATTTAAATGTTCAATTTATTTTCAAGTAAACTATTTTCATTTCATGTACTTGCATCGCATATTCTACCTATTTCGGTGTCTAATATCTATGTATTATCGTCGGTGCAGTGGCGCATTTACGGGGTAAGGGGGTGCAACATTTTGAATGTAAAACAACTTACCATTTTTACAAGTTGGATATATACGTATATATCCACCTTTCCACTTTGTATTTTTTGTTACTATGTTTTAGTTTTATCCATCAAAAACATTGAAGCCTTATTAAGTTTTTATTATAGACGTGGTAGCTAAAAACTCCATGGCTATTTGTTAGAAAAATTATCTCAACTTCTCTCCCCCCCCCCTCCCCTCACGCCCCATAACAAAGTCCTAAACATCGCGCGCGTAAATGCCGTTCATTTCCGCGGTCGCGTGCACTAACGTGAAGCTTCTAAAAATAGTTTATAAATTACGAAAATGTTCGTTATCGTATTATTATAAATAAATAATTTATCTGAACTTGTATCCCGTTTGATTTTATTTTTTACACCATCTATGACAGTTCGTCCCGCGGCCGGTCGCTGCACGGTTGCACGGTGCACTCCAGTCTCAAGTCTCAAATCGTTTCAAACTTCGGCCATAAGGTATGTACTTTTTAACGGTACAATTAATTTATCAATAAAATCCTGTCTGATCGATAATATTGTTTATTATAATTTAAATAGGTAGGGAATTTTAAATCTTTCACAGTGGTTACATTAAAATATACTTGACGAATATAAAATGTAGAGTTAATGCAAATATTTTATGGACGTTAAAGAAATTTACTTTTAAATTGTTATACTTATATGAATTATTAATTAATTAATCAGTGGCGGCACGTAAACTATGTAACAAAAACAACAATTTTGTAATAATTATAATTTAACTAACAATAAATGTATGAATTCATTAGCCTTTTCTTAGATTATGTAGGAAATACTTTTTTGATTTATCTATTCAATTAGGCTTTTAATTTCTAAAGTAAATGAGGTAGATGGATCACATCATTGATATCATGTGTTTTAAAGAACAATGAAATGCGCCAATCATTATCTTATTAACTTTTTTTTTAAACTTTATAATTAATATTACCATTTATATTTTTTGTTGGCATGTACAATAAGTATAAATGTTAAATAAAATATAAACTAACTTTAAATTAAAAACTAGAAATATTACTGAAATAAATTTTAAAATTTTAAATTTGAATGTAGATTTTTTGAACAATTAGTGAGTACTTAATTTACCTCCTCCTTATTATGGTAACATTAATTTAAAAAACTAAAGATTTTGTCGTCTTCTGATTGTAGCCAGTACGACCTGTACACACACGTTAGACCATTTGCTTGTATTTTGTAAATTTTTTATCGTTTTCAACAACAATGGTCTTAAATGAGAATAATTCAACCATAATAACAAAACCTACATCCAAATAATACAAGGTGGAACTCAATGTTTAATTCTATTTCAAATTATTCAATGTCTTAATCCGCTATAGCCATAATATTTAGATATAATTATATAATATAAACAAGCAGTTTCCGGGAAAAACATATAAAAATAATAATAATAAAAATTTCAGTTGATCGAGTTCACCGAAACCATTTCAATGAGTTAATAACCTAATCCTAATGGCCAATACCTTTAAATTATATTATAATATGGTATATACATTTTTTTTTTAAGTGTGGCAACTTTGCCTCTCCAATCATCTGCCCATTTTTAACCCGACGCTAATCACATGCCATAATTATTGTATACTATACTCATTATACTCTAATAATGGAAAAATTCAATATAAACTCATAATTATGACTTTAATTTCTTCATCAAAAAAATTTTAGCATATCAATTTACATACAAGTATATAATGCATATTTATATGTTGATTAGTAATTTTATTATACATTACACATTATTTTACATGAATTTAATTTAATCATACAAACTAGTACTAAACTACTATATTAATAACCTTAAAAATAAAATAAATTTCACATTCACAATAAGATACAAATAATAATTTGTTCATAAATATTGATAATCAACTAATTTCAGCAAATCAAATATTTGCCAATATAGACAACAATCATTGAGGTGGCTGCTTAAATTAAACATTGTAATAATTATGAATATCCTATGTTTTCTTCACCAAAATAAATTCTAATATAAATTAAGACATACAAATTGTTAAGGTGGGATTTTACAATTTTTCTATCGGTAAAAAAAGGAAACATTTTGTCAAATACATATGGGTCCTTAATTAATTATAATATTTGTTTAGTAATATACAAAATAATAATAATACACAAAATTGAATGAAACATTAAGAAACATTCTTTATAACATGTTTTAACCTATGTGCTTGAAACATTTTTATATCTAAAAATTTTTTAAAACATACATAGCATTCAAACTCATTCTTGTCAATTGGAGTCCACCAGTGCTGACATTCCATGTGTTCAACTAGATTACATGCCTCACCACAAAAGTCACAATTAAAATTATTCGGGACAAAAGTCAGACTCATCAATGTTTGAAGATGATTTTCATCTAGGACCCCTAAAGTTTTTGTGCTCACGGTCCTACCTGCCTCATCATTTTCTTCTGGGTTTACTGGTTCAAGTTTTAGGTTAGTTACAGGCTTAATTAAATCGGATGTCTCGTGTGTCGCAGACATCTTAAGCTTCTTGGATGACACAGGCGTCGTTTCACTATGACAATTCTTCTTCGTTTTTTTACAGTCAAGTAAATGTGATTCATAGATGAATATTGAACGAAATCTACATGAACATCCAGGACAAGACACTTCATTAATTATACCTCCAGAGGTTCCTGGAATATCTTGAACATTTTCTGTAGATTCCTCGTTTTGAGATTGATCATCAATATTTGCGTTTAACTGATCATGTAAATTTTCATGTGCCAAAAGTTTAGCATGACTATTCATTCCATGATCACACATACTACATTGATATTGGTAATTATCAGTCAATGTATTTGGCGTTTCAGTTGTAACCTCAGGAATAGGAATAGGAATAGGAATAGGAATAGGAATACCATCATTAGGTTTTTCAGTCATGTCGATCTCCTGCGAAACAATATTTTTATTTGAACGCGTTTGACGAAAAAATTCCGATTTGGACAGTTCATCTGCATCTGATTTACTATGGTGGAAATGTTTCATGTGATATCTTAAAGTTGATGGAGTACTGAAATATTTACAACAAACCAAGCAGTATGGTCTTACTTTTCTTTGGCGTTTCATTTGTCCAGAAGTTGCTTTTCTTTTTTTTTTTTTAATAATATTCTCCTCATTTTCTTCAGTTACAATATTTGTATTGTAAACTCTGTCATATGACTGCTCGTGTGCGGTAGAATTATTGATGGACAAATGATTATTTTCTATTACTGGTTCATCCGTTTTTATTTTCAATTCTATTGAGCTTAGAAACTAATAGGTATATCAAAAAATCTTGACAAAGTCTGAACCTATAAAAATAAAAAAATATTATGTAAGTTAGGGATTTTAAGTATCATGACATAACATACCAATAATAGAATAAATAGGTAACTAATAATAATAAATTAAACCTACTCCTAAATAAAAAATTTCTTAAATAAAATGCGAATAACACTATATAAACAATAATACATTTAATGATTTTTTTTTTTTTATTTATTTAAATTTGAATGAAAAACAAGAGGTAATATTATGGGTATAATAAATGATGGGTATGTTTTTACTTTTGACATGAGATAAATAATATGTTATAAGTATAACTATATTTGTATGTACCATATCATAAATAATAATGTGTATAATTTAATGAACTAATTTGCAAGATAGATTTACAAACATATTAAACTTTATTGGCCCAATGCAACACAGCACATAATATTTAGAACTTAAGTAGGCACTATAGCAAAAGTACCTATCATAACATTTTTAACAGTTAAAATTGATTACTGACTTTTAACTGAATACTTACTAATACTAGTATTTATAATCAATGTTACTATTTAAATATTATCAGCAGGGTTCAAATTTTATAGCATTTGCTACTTATTATAGGATAGAGATAAAAAAAGCACAGTGGGCTATACATTTGTTTTATGCATCAGGGACTCTAAATATTAAATTTTGCTATTTATTGCATATTTGAAGAATTTTAGATTTTTAGTGCTATTTTTGAAGTTATGGTGCTATTTTTTGCTAATATTCTTAATTCAACGCTTTATTTTGTATTTTTCATAAATCTTGTTTACATTGAATGACAAATAGTATTAATTTACTTGAATCCATGAGAAAAATTCCCACATTTTCGTTTCATATTGAAAATTGATAAATAATATGATATTATTTAACATGTCATAATCTCTTTTTAAATAGCCTGGCAATGTCCAATATATTTATACCTTCTTATCTGTTATTGTTCCATATGATTGTAGATTCTATAATATGGACTGTAATTTGGATTTGTATTTATTTTTATTTTTTTTGCTATTTTTGATGTTTTTAGGGCATATTTATAGAGCATATTTTACGGTTTTTTTGGTCATATTATAGTGCATATTTTAAAACTTTTGGTGCTATAAAATCTGAACCCTGATTATCAGTATTTAGCAAAAATATTTCTGAAAACTGTAATGCTTATGATAACTGAGTAATTTAAAAATAGTATTATACAATTTAACATGATTAAATTAATACATTATACCAGAATTGGTATATCAATAACATTGCATAAATTATCAAACTTTGGTAATACAAATCCTAAATTGTAATGGCCTTGAAAATTATTTTTTTATTTAAAATTAGGTTAAATTTTAGTTAAATTAGGTCATTATAAGAATGTATGAGTATTATGGGGACATTGTTCATCATAACAATATTTAAGTTTGCTTAATATTATTAATAAGTTCTTAATTATTTAAATACAAGTATTTATAAATAAAATAATAACATATTACATTTTAATTTTAATAGAATCTAAATTCTAATAAATCAACTTTGTAGTAATTAACTAATAAACTAGATTTAATTTACTGATCTGTTAAACAAAGAAAGACAGAACGCTGAATGTTTAAATTTTTTCTTTTCATATAAATTCAAAGATCTAAAAACTTACCTGCAAAATAAAAATAAAATAAAGAAATAAAAAGAATGAAATATGGAGCAAAGAAAAGCAATAGTTGGTCCATAAATTCAATAATCATACATGTTCAATTCATTTTGATAAATTCTTTTATTTTTTAAGTATAAATATGTCATAAGTATTTAATAACATTTTTTTAATTCAACTAAAATAATCAAATAATCCTTACTCAAAATAAATATTCCATCTTCAACTCAATATTATTCAGATTAAAATGAATTATACTAATTAATTAGTATAATTAAATTCAATTAAACTCATTACTCAAGAGAATTAAAAATCATCCAATATTGTAATAAAAAATTGCTTCAACATTAACCATACCATCAACAAAATACATAAAAGAATAAAGAAAAAAATGAGATACAGGTGATATGGGTTGATTGATACTGGTGAATTTGTCTTCAAACTTTGAAACCAATGTACCATTGTTCTCGAAAAAAATGATTCTAAATGAATGAAGTGGGATAGATGATAGATCAGCTACAAAGTTTCCAAATTTTCTTGTTTTTATAGAATTTCATCAAATGATAACATTATCATTCAGACATAATAAAAAAAATGTAAGCTGTGATTTTTTCGAAATGAGTACAGAATAGTAAGATCATTTTAAACAAACCAAAATTATTTTATCTACATTTTACAAAAAAGGACTCAGAAAACTCAACAATTTCAAATAATTATAAATGGAACAAAAAAAAGTCAAATATTTTTTGAAAACTTTACCAACTTTAGATAATGGTAATATAAGATAGTATACGTTCAAAATTTCAAGTCCCTGCATTAATATATTTTTGAGTTGCAATGAATAAAAAAAATTAATTTTGTTAAAAATTGGTATGCCATAAAAAGTTGATCATTTCTTATCAATTTTTTGTAATTATTTTGAAAACTCTTGGAGGAATTTAAAATTTTGGTTTATTGCAATAACCTGTATAATGTACCGAGACTAAATTTTCTACCAAAAACTATTCCTAATGATTGAATTAGGTTGATGATTGGATCAAGCCTCGTGGTCAAAACCGTCCACGGGCAGAAAAAAAACATACTTCACTTGGAATCTAAAATAATAAAATTAATACTCGAACAATTCCACCATTACTGCAAAATAAATTACAATAATTGCTACAACACGTTAATTTAGTAAAATAATGTAAAAACTGCATTACAACACAATAGTCTAATAATAACCATAAACAACTAAATTCTCAATATGCAAATTTAAACACTCGAAAATAACCTTAAGCGAAAATAATTCTTGAATCCTGCCCAAAAACATATATATGATAGAAAACAAATCCAAAATAAAATTTGGTAAAATATTTATAAGAAAATATACACAACATAAATTCCAACATAGAAGCAGATCTCACCATATAAAATCAACAAAAGTAACAAATACATCAACACCGTTCTCGAAGAAGTACATTATACATAATGAAGTCAAGCTCAATAATTTCAATTACTAGACATGTTTTAAAGTATAATTTTTCAATATATCCTAAATAATAATAAATAGTAAAAATATAATATCTTATCTCCTATCATTAATACATTACCAACCAGTTTTAATATTTCATATTTTATTTCAAACTTCATATTTATATAAATATATAAAAAAAAATACAATTCCTAATTTTAATTTTATTTTTGAACATAAAAAGCCATCTCACAAAGCCACATATTCATATTATACGGTTTCTAAAATAATATACCAATAGGTTTTTACTCCTCATACCTACATGTGTGACCATATTTTTAAAATAGGTTATAAGTATAATAAGGAATAAAATTAAAAGATTAAAAAAAAACTTGTAATTTTAATATATAATTTTTTTAAATGTAGGGGTGGGTTATAGTCAGAATAAATCACAACATTTATTTAGCTTTATAGTATTATTAGTATTATACTAATAACCAAGCAAAAACTTTCAACGACTCAAATTGTAGTAATTGTGTCACTATAATAAAGTCAATGATTCATACCAAGAAATCACGTAACATACGAATCATACGACAATAATTGTTAACAGATGAAAAAAGAAAACCAACAGACGTGACCGCACTGCACTCGAATGTCGTTTCAGACATTTGATACGTACCTCTAATTTCGCTCTACGGACGCATAAAGTCTACACCAACTGCAGTTGTAACTCTATCGATTTCCCCGACCACAAGGAGAAATTCAACGCACCAGAATTCAGAAGACGGACATCATAAACAACAACTCTGTGGTGATGGATTGTATTTGTCGTCACAATTTGTAAACAGCAACAAGTGCGAATCCGAACTCAGACTCTCCTTCGTTTTGTTCCGTGGTCTAAAAAGTAAAGACGGTTATTATAAGATGGTTATTATAGTAGTATAACCAAGATAAGATCGGAATTCGAAATTCAACGGAACTATACATATATAGTGTCTGATCACGATTCACGACGATGATGCAACAGAATCAGATGTCGAGACGCAATTCTTTGACATTGATCATTTTTGTTTAACAATGGTATTTTAATTTCATTACAATAACTATAATATGATTACCAAAAACGTGTTTTACAACTTGCTGCGAGAAGACCGGCCGGTAAAATCATGCGCCTGATATTACGAAATTCCTCTTGTTCACCTAAAGCTCGCGATGTAAAATAGGTAAAATACAAAATGATACCCCATGCCTGAAGTCATGGAAAATAAACGTACGCGGCTCAAAATTATGAACTATCAACAAAGATGAAGTCGCAGTGTTACACATTGACCCATTCCGACGAACCTCCCAGATTTTCTGTCCAACACATCTGAAAAACTCGGACCATTGTAATATATAGTTCTTGATGGACAATTTATTAGAGATAAGGAAGGTTACACCTACAATCCGTAATCATACAGCGGACCTGCGTCATGCATAACATCTGTAAAATATATAATTTACCGCTCATTTTTAAATCTCTTAATTGCATTGCTCTTTTAAGCTCAGTACAATTGTTTTATGCGTAGCGCAGTAGCTGCAGTGTTGCATATTTATTTATCTCTGAATAATTGAAATGGTGTGTTTCTTCTTGTCATGATCGATCAAATAGTGTATTAAGTTTTCCTAAGGACAAAAATCACCAAGTACAAAATTAACATTCAACACTCACTTCAAAAATATATGAGTAACATTTTGAACCAGATGATGTGGTTAAAACTAAATATGTACATTTAATATTACAAAGTAACTACCCTTTTATTTAGTTCTATTTGTAAATTAATAAACTTTATTCGCACATCGTGCACACTTTAAATGGTTTAATTGTATATTAGATGTATTCGGGGCGGATTGGGATAATATTTCAGGCTGGGAAATTATTTTAAGCAGGCTAGGGGAAGACTTAACCCAAAATAATGAGTTTTTTCTGAATTTTTTTAAACAAGTAAACATCTGTTATATACAAAATATATACATGTTTAAACAAAAACATACTTACTATACTCACTTACTTTTTTTTACTGTAAATGAATATTTAATTTTATAATTTGACGAAAGAAATCCTTTAGACTTATGTTTTAACACAAAATATTGTAGTTTTGTCAATTTAATACTTACTATCTGAATATTCAATTTTCTTTTAGGTGAAAT
The DNA here is from genome assembly GCA_948098885.1 of Drepanosiphum platanoidis. NCBI lineage: Eukaryota > Metazoa > Arthropoda > Insecta > Hemiptera > Aphididae > Drepanosiphum > Drepanosiphum platanoidis. The sequence goes on from OX402528.1 coordinate 23,724,464, forward strand.
TTTGGATTTTAACTGTATCATATATATATATATATTATGTTATTGTTATATGGACTGTGATAATAATCATAATATTGATAAGTCTTATTTTTATTTGATTTTAATATTTCATTTAATAATGTTTTTTTTTTTAGTTGCCATATGGAATAAAAATCCAATTTTAAAGTTGTGTGCACCGTTTTTTCCAAAAAATTGAAGAAACTCGAAATAAGTTGATTAAATCAATATCACAGAAAAATTTGTTACAATAAGTCAGCTATTTATGCTCAACATTGAAATGATGATCAAGTTGTTATGAAATGGACATCAGAAAATGATAAATTAGTACTCATGCATAAGTAAATTCATTTTATTAAAAATATTATTTTTTATATTATAATAATTTCTATCATTATTTTAGGTTGAAGATAAATTAGCAGAGACTAAACTAAGAGACAAGCCTATCTGTATTGTGAGTTATGACTATATTTTACTAACATATTGTTCTATATTGCGCTTATCAAAAAGTTAATTTAAAAATCAAATAAGAAATATGTTTAAAAACATGGAATTTAGCAGAATTTTTCTTGACATTCGTGATGATCTGATCTTTGTAAATAAACTAATACATAAACATTTTTTTTTCAACATTTAAGAACCTAAGATAACAATTTTTTATCATGTACATTAAAGAATTAATAAAAACTTAATACTTATGAGTATAGATTAATTAAAATTATAATTTTCAAAAAATTAAACATTTAGTAAAAAATATTGTAATATTATCTATACAGTGATATTAATGTATAGACTATCAGTTTTATAGAAACTATGGACACAGATTTTGTGAAGAATATAATATTTAATATAATATAATATATTTATTATTAATGAGTTGCAAATTTTTTTTATCACTAATCAAATATTTAATTTATCTGATAAATTATTTATCTAAATCACCATTTTATTTCAGATAAATGTTTAGTATTCAGAACTAAAAATAGATGCAATTCCATTTCCAAGTATTTATCTAATCTACAGACTAAAAGAAAGTCTCCAGAAAGCAAAACTGTTCATAAAGCTCTATTCTGATAACATAAAAAGTAGTAGAGGTAATTTCATAATTCATAATTAAAATATTTATTTAAATACAAAATATATATGAACATGTATAATATATTTTTACTGTTATTTCTATGCATTTGAATCAATTTTATTTCCAAGTAATGTTATATAGGTATACAGAATTGAGAATACATATATGTTTTTTTTATACAGGATGAATCTGAAATACCTAACATTCTTGCAGTGATGATTTTGATCCAGGATCGGTTCAATCTTGTCTACAGAACAGAAGTTTAAAAACATATGTTGCGACGTTGAGTCAATCTCACTCCCAGATAGTTGGAAATATGAGATACACAAAGGTATTGTAATACAATTTCATAATAATAAAAATGGAACTAACATTAATTGGCAGTGTTTTCTCGATTCAGATAAAATTATAGAATAATGGTAGTGTACTTATTTTTATCACCTTAAAAAAAAAGGGATATGAAAAGAGACCATTTTGTATTTTTAATATTTAGCTGTTTTCATAAGTATTTTTTTTAAACTAATTTTATTATATTTTTATAATCAGTGAAAAATAAATCTTGTATCTATTAATTCAGTTATTGTTTTAAAACGAAATCAGATCTTAATACCCTCACAAACATTTTATTTCATGAAAAAATAATAAATCAATGTTTATTATATGATAATTATTTTTTTGTTCAATAGAAATTTACATTTCTTTCTATAATTTATAATTAGTTCTTTAAAAATAATAATACCTTATCTTTTTTTAATAATTTTAAGATTTAAAATATAGCTATAATTTTTTGTTTAATACTATCTTAGAATTAAAAATTTGATATGAAATAAATAATATTTAAAAAATGTATAGTAAATTAAAATAACTTGTATATATAAATTAGGGTATTATGTACAAAATATTGTTTTGATATCATAGTTAAACCAATCATTTAATACCACAATAATAAGTAATTAATGTTATTGCAGAGCCGCGATTGAACTAATTGAAGAACTCTCAGAAGAATCATTAACACAATGTCTAGCAGTTTATTCAACTAGTAAATGTACTGACAATCAAAACGCATCACCTTAAATAAAAGTAATTATATAAAAACTTATTAAAAGAAAATAACATTTAAAAATCTGATGATACTTAAAGAAGAATCATTATTGAAACAATACGACACTATTATTACAAAGTAATTAATGAATCTATCTATATTATGGTATAAAATTATTATAAGCAAATATAAATAAAACTACTTTGATTTTAAAAGTAACATAAACAAACATGTAGTATTGTAATCAAAGTTTAAACTCTATGCAAAACATCTTAATTGAGATTACTAAAACTGAATACATTTAAAGAAAACGTTTAAACATTACATCATTTTTATAATTATTACTTATTATTCAGAATTAATTATGCATTCTATAAAATTAAGCCATTTTCACATCACTAGAAATTAAAACATGGCAGTTTATTAAATTTAAAGTTCAAATATTATAAAATGATTTATAATTTCATTAAACTATTTGTTTTAAAAACATTAATATATTATTTCTAATTTAATAATATCAAAAATCATTGCATAAAGATTTAATTTTATCGTCAACTCAATTATTTGAATTTATAATTTCATCTACAAATTTTACAAACATATAAAATAAAACTATAATTCATTTAACAATGATACAGATCTTCATCAAATAATAATAAATTCTAGATTAGATTATATACAAAACTTGTTTTAATTATACCCATAAGCAATCCAAATTTTCAAATATAATATTATCTTTCTTAGGTATCTTTTTCAGCAGTAAGGAGAAAATGAACTCGGCCGGCGTCTGAAATTTCCGGATTGTACAAAAATCAATAGAAGAGAAATATCCATCTTCTATATCATATACATCTAAGATAGTTAAACGTGATCATTCAATTTGAACATGATGTGTGTATAGTATTATATTTTGTATATTGTGTTTTATCTAATAAGTATTTACTGTGTATAAATATATTAAGTACAAATTGTTTTTTTTTTTTTTATAAAGTAAACAAAATTTAAATTATTGATTATTTTACAGTAAAAATTTTGAGCTGCAAAAATGAATTGATTAATTCAGACAAAACCTATACCTGGTTTATTAGATTAATAAAATTAAAATAATAAATAAATTGTTTTCGTTATAGGTAGTAGATAACAATTAATAAGTATAGTAATGAACAGTTTTATGTTCTGAGCTAATGAAACTCCACCACAATATTGTTCATTTGTCAGCACTAGCTTTTGGGTGTCTTTTGTGCGGCAGCAATTATACTGTAATAACTTATATAGGTATTAGGTACTGAACTCAACACTTTATTGAATACCGTCAATTGGACTGCAACTGGAAAAATATATTCAGAGAGGATTCAACATAATCAAGCTGATTATTATTATTAAGCTAATTTTACCATGATGTATGGTATCTAAGTTTTTTTTTGTGTGTCTGTCAACAACTTTTCTCCTGGAAAACGTGGCCCTATCATAAACTTCCCTGGTAGTATTCGGTCCCAAATGGCATCTAGTTGGTGCTTTGAGGCGGTCATTTTTTTGAATTTCTTAACAGTTTTAATGTTATAAGTGAAAAGCAGCAAAATTTACGGCACAACCGGTTTTTGACAAAGTCAGATTTTTATTTTCATTGTTACTCAAAAAGTATTGATTGCAGAGACTTAAAATTTTTACCAAATCTTTATATGCTTAAAATAAACATTTTGTAGAGTTGATATAAATTACAAAAGGTTTTGTTTATTTTTGTGCTATTCATAAACGTTTAACATTTTTGAGTTTTCTAAGTTTTTTTAGTTAGTTTATTTTATATTCATTTTTTGAAAATCATAATTTTAATAGATAAATGAAAATACTTAAATATTATCTATACTGTGATATTAATGTATAGACTAGCAGTATGATATAAACTATAGACATACATTTTGTAAAGAATATTTATATTTTCCATTAATGAGTTGCAAATGTTTTTTATCACCAATCAAATATTTAATTTATCTGATAAATTATTTATTTAAATTATCATTTTATTTCAGATAAACGTTTAGTATTCAGAACTCAAAATAGATGCAACTCCATGCATATTTCTTGACTTGAAGTATTTATCAAATCCACAGACTAAAAGAAAGTCTCCTAGAAAGCAAAACTGTTCATAAAACACTCATCCGATAACATTAAAGTAATAGAGGTAATTTTATAATTCTTGATTTTAATATTCAAAATGAATCCGAGGCTATAATTAACGAAAAATTAAAAAGTGTTTTCATGTGCACAAATAATTGATTTTTCGGGACGCAACTAGGTCATTAAAAAAAATTTAACCGGGACGGTGGTATAAGCTATTTGACCTGCTTTTGATCGTTTTGGTCCGGACGCAGCTTAGGTACTTTTTTAATAAAACGAGGAACGCAAAGAGTAGGCAAAAATAATAATATCTATTAGGTATCTAACCTAACTATTTATTTGGAGACCTTATAGTTGCATATGCGATCAGCGGCTTGTCTTAGTGTCAATAGTAAATGATCTGCTGTAATATCTTAATTTTATTTTTTTATAAATGCATGATTTTTTATTTGGTTTCAATAATTTTTAGAATTTAAATCAATCGATTTTTAAATGTAACCCATTTTGTTATTTTTCATATAGTACTGTGGTACTTATTTAACAAATAATACGAATGAAACCTCCTGATTAAATCAACTCGTATAGGTATTTTACATTATAATGATATATTTAAACGTCGTAAATATGTAAATTTCGAAACCGTAAAAGTATAAAGTAGAACATTTTCATCGTGGTTTTATGGCGAGCTTAAATAAAAAGTTTATTTTGTCTAGCAATGTTAGTTAACGTTTGGTTCGTATTATAAATGAGCCAGTAAGTAAGTACCTACTATCTATAAATGTTTATTAATGTAGTTACTCTGTAAGTTAAATACAAAATAACTGTACTAGGTACAAGAATCGCAAGACATAGTAAGTATGGATAAGTAAGGTAAAGCAGGACCTACTTTTTATGAATTATATTTTTACAGTTTCTGTATAATATACCTAGTACAATGTACTGCAAAGGCCCTTTACATCAGATAAAAATGTAGTTAAATTATTGCTATAGTAACGGCAATAAACAATTGAATTTTAATGTTACCATAACACGCGACGATTATACACGAATAGGCACCAGGTATTACATTATTATGAATTTACACGACTATGAGTGTTGTGTTTGTGAGTCATACAAAATGTAAGTTTTTTATACTACTGGACTTTAATTTTACACAACACGTTATGAGTTGCACCTCTATGTAGGTATATTAACCGTATAGAGCGTATTACTCATAGTAATAGTCATAATTGTAAATATACGCTGTTTTATGGGATATAATGTACGTGAACGTATTGAGTATTTGACAACTTTCTTAGAAGCATATATTTTAGAATAATCATATCAGTATGATATTAGTACATAAGTACCTGTATCTATTCTATCATCAATCCTTAGTAGTTTAGTGACTATAAACCTATAAACTACGTTTATATATATATATATTTAACTATAACTTATTATATAACTTCTAGTTATATATAAATATATAACTTTACACCTAAAAATTTAGTTCATCAGAATGAAACATTGGGGTATAAACCTCCGAAATGTTTAAGTACCTAAATGGCTACATTCCACAAATAAATATAGAATAGTTAAAATAATAAATATTAAAAATAAATAAGTATACTTTGTAATTACCTGATTAACCATCAACATGAAATATTGTAATAAGTACCTAGGTAGGGTACACTGCTATATTATTGTAGTAGGAATAAAAACAAATAACATAACGGTTAAATATTATGTATTTAATATTTTTCAAGTTATCAATTAGTCATATAATTTGAAGTTTTTGATATCTTTAATAAAAAATGTAATTCATAAAAACCGTATAAAAAACAATATTTATTTACATTAAAAAGTTCTAATGTTGTATGAGAGATGAACATTTTTTTCACATCCAACCCAAAATATAATTTTGCAGGTTATGTGCATGGGGAGTTATTATTGAACAACATTTACTTATCGGTATGCCAAATTTACTTATTATATTCCTGTTGCCTATAATAGGCAATTATTTAATCCAACCTTCAACAGTGAATTCAGTTTTAAATATTTCGAGTAAATTAATTATCATATTCGCACTTGTGGTTATTGGAAACAGAAACATTAGTTGTTGGCTGTAAATAATGGATTTTTATAGGTACATACTTTGATAATTTGATTTGATACTATAAATACATGGACACATGATACATTATAATATGAAGATATAATGAATTGCGAATTATAATGTCGATCAAATGGATAGGTAGAGGTGTATTATATCAAAATATTATTTTTTTATATAATTTATTATTATTTCGTCAATACTATTTTTTTTTTTATAGTACACGTATACATAGACATATCCTGGCACGAAAAAAGTGAATCGAATGAAAAAAATAAATACATCAAGTGAAAGAAAAGGCAATACCCGAGTACAAATGGTTTTTTCGTTCCACTCGGAATTTAACGTATTAATTATGATAAATTTTCACTCACTCACGAAGTCAACGTTTATATAGACAGGCATGTAATAGTATAATAACTAATATAATGAACTAAAATCACTGAATATTATGTCATCGTGATGTTCGACACATACGCCAGACACCTCCTAATATATTTGTAAGTCGAAAATGCATAAGTTTATCAATTATTTCTTACAATTAATTTATACATATTGTATTCGTTTATAGATTGTTATGCGTTTATCAATGCATCCAATGTTAATAATTATACAAAATGCAATAGGTAATACTTTGGGCCTATATAAAATATAAATAATATGTACAACTGTTAAAGTTCAAAGTGTAGGGATGACTCAGTATAAACAAGTATACGACTATTGCACGACAGAAATGGGATTAAACCGATCGATAGAAAATTCGTGACACAATAGTAGTTTAAAATGGTAAACTAGGTCAAAAATACTTTTGAAAATTATTTAAAGTTAACACTCAAACGTTAAGTTATTAGAAAAAAAATGAAAATAGTAAAAGGACAATATGCAATCAAATTGTTGACAAGTTGGAATATTTAATTATTCATAGTACATTTTGAATACTGCACAATATAATATAAGCAGGTACTCTTGAGCGTTTAAAAAAAAACTACTGGCCTACTGGATCGAACTATTATAGTGGTACCTACTCGGTTATATGAGTGAAAGGATTTCTACCAGCTGGTGGTAAATTTTATGTTAGGCCTCCGATGGAAGTCGATCTATGCAAGCGAATTAATTGTCGACATTGAAACGACCACGCATTTATGAATGAAAAAAACAACCGAGTATAATTATTAAATGATTGAATCTTTATCTCGACGGTTCACAAAACTACGAGGATTACAACGATCGGACCAATACCCACAGATATATTTGTATATGAATTCCCACGGAAATATTACCGCCTTGACGACATGGTCAAATGGAAAATTCAACATTTGGAATCCATCGTTTGAGATAATAATTTCATCGATTACTATATTATTATGGTATTTATTTATAATCAATGGTAATTTGATTGGGAAAAAAAAAACCGGAAGAGATATGACTATATAGTAATGCCCGTTCGTTTGTATACGACATTGATCGAGAGACGGACAAAAAAAATAATAATCCGATTCGATTTACAATAATCGCAATGACATCGTACAATAATATGCGAGATAATATCCACGAATAAGTGGTGATATTATGACGACGAAAACAATTCGGCCGGCTGGAAACGCTGGAATGTTGGCAACTCTACTAGAAAAATTAAATGGCGTCATTTATACGGCCTCCCCTCTAGAAAAGTGAAAAAAAATCCCAGACCCGTCACTCGACGACACGAACGATACGGTACGCGGAGGTAAATGTAGAGCCGCCAACCTATATACCCTGCGGACACCCAAATGGCGCCCCTGGATTCGTAAAACGAACAAAAACGGTCCGAATTTGGCGCGAATTCGAAAACCGGACGAGGCGCGTCACGGCGGCGCAACAAGAGATCGTCGGGGGGGGGCGCAGGAATTTGCCGCTCGTCCAAAAACCTACCCGAAACATTTCTGGGAGTTACCGCCACCCCGGTGACTCGCGGCGGTCGACGGTAGTTTCCCCGGGAAAGTTTCCCCGACTAAATGTCGGGAGAATAGAGAGAAGTTCGTTTTTCGATGTGGAGCGGAAGAAAATAAACGAACAGGCCGAGGGAATATTCTTCTGCTCGTAGGCGTCGAATTGCTCAATAATATTATTATCCAACGAGACCGCCGTGGGAGACGGGAGAGTGGGCAGGCGGCGGCGGCGGCGGCGCCGGCTGTTCTAACCGTCGCGTAGGACTGCCGCATAGAGTGGCGCGCGCAGCCCATATTTGGAATTGTTTCGCCGCGCCGAACAGCGGCCCGTCGTTCGGCAGACCTTCCATGCACCTTTTCGGATCGCTGCCGTCGCCGTCGCCGCCGCCGCCGCCGCCGTCCAGCCAAACTCCGTAGACGGATCGATCTATGCGCGCAGGGCGTTCACCGGATATACAATTGCGCGTGAGACGGTACGGCGCGCGCGGCGGAGTGAAAAACGTTTTTTTTTTTTTTTCCGTCGTCATTGTCGTCTCACGCTCTGTTATTACTCTTTATTAGTCGGTTGTCCCTGGAACCGGGGCCGAAGCGTGGGACGGGCGGTTAAAAAATTCGAGAGAAAAAAAACCCGGCGACGCGTTTTTCGTCTTTCGCTAACCGCCCCGGCCGGAAACTACGCTGCGTTTTGAAGTTACACCTAAAGTAGTTGAAAATTGCATCCGTGCACCCGTCTATGTCCCGGTCGCCGGAAAAATAACAAATGTATTATGAAACGAAAACAAAAAAATCCATTTCATAGTCGCCGCCCGGGACGGAAAGAGGAAACCAGTAACTTTCATCACCATTTTTGCGTTCAAAATCTATATTATTTAGATAATTATATAAAATATAATTATTGACATTTATATTTTCTATACGCAATATATTATTATAATCTGTGTTATTATATATTGATTGAATAATTGTATAATATTTATACGCAACTCGATATTTCGTTGACCTTAAATTTAAATTAACAATAATTATAACCATATTTAAGAAGACAACAAATTTACTCTATGGTTTCAATTCGAGTAATTGCAATAGACGAGGAAACTATGTAGACTGTAATCGTTATGTTAAAAGTATATACATTTTTAATCGAATAAGAAATATCGGAGCTCCCTTGCAGTTGATAAAAACTATAATCAATGTTAAAATATGTCAATCATAATGATATTTTATTCAAAATATTACAAATAAAAAGTTTCACAATTATAGCTATACGGAAACCAATGTCTCGTTTAAAGGCATTTAAAGTAATAATAACATTTCTGAACACAATATTAAATCTAAAAAAAAGACCAATTTGGTTTTTGCTTTGTTAGTCGTGTTTTTATTTTTGTCACCTTGATTTCGCTATTTGTTTCCAGGCTAGCTTTTCAGATTTGTAGTTTTTAAAATTTCACCGTGCCGCGTGCAGAAGCTCTCTCGAAATATTCTCTTTTGTTTTTTCAATAATAGTTCAACGGTATGATATTATCTACATAATATATCGTTTGGTCTTTGCAGACACGAGGAAATAAAACTACACCCTTTTTTCTTACAGTTTTATTGGCCGGATATTCGATGCACACCGTAACGAAACACTGAAACCCTACTGAACTGTACACGTGAGTAATATAATACTATTTTGAGTGCTCATTTTTCCGGAATCTGTAGGTACATCACTTTTTAGACAAATGAAAATCGATTTTTTAACACTTAATCGCATCGACACAGTAAATCATAAGTTGTGTACCTTCAACGCGCTATGTCATTGCGGTAAACGTGGATTGTTTGTGTCTCATTGACCGCTTTACAACATTCCATTTAAGGATAAAATTCAAGTAAAACGTTCGGTGAAACTCAGTAATTTGTTGTATAATATACAGTTAAAGAATTAAAAAGTCGCGCTTTCCCTCCATTCAGCTAACATGGACGGATTACAATTCCTGGTATAAATATAAACACTACGAGACTGAAATATTAATCATGTTTTATTTTTCTTAATTACCGTTAACAATTCATCAATTCTCTTTTCTATATTTATCCGTAGGTACATAATTAACCTAAATAAAAATTAAAAACTATAAAAACTTCTCATCGTTGTTAGACTTATATTTATTTCTATAAAAAAGCATTTCATTGTGTTGAGTGGCTTGAAGGCTATAATCTTTAAGTCAACTAAAAAACAATTGAAACAATTGGCATTAAAATAGTTTAAAATTTAAAAACCGAAACACGGTATAACGGTTCGATAATTAATATTTATTTCATCATTTAGTCTTGCTTTAAAAAGTAAGTACATATTTACATCAAATACCTAATCTAGAAAACTATATACATTCTGATATTATTCAAAAAATAAAATTATAATTATAATAATTAAAGTAGAGTAAAATAAATAATTAGGTAAAATGCATTATTATTATTACTGCGTATATCCATTGATTTTATGAAATATTATAAAATCAATGATATACGAGTATCTATGACTATATCGAATATCAATTATAAATTACAAGAAAAATAAATACATTTTAGTAGTGTTATCAGATGTATTGATTTCTTGAAAATTGTTATAGGAAAAATATGAAATAGCTAGTCATTTTAAAATTAGGTATAATAAATTGTATTTTTTATTTAAGTAAAATATTATTGTATAGGTGCCTAATTCATTAAGATATTGGACAGTAAACAAAAGTTAAAAGAAATAACACAATTTTAAAATGAATATTTGTTATTGAATAAGATTTATTATTAATATTTCTCTATATGCATTTACTTTTAAACATTCTAAACATAATTGTTTATTTTGATTGTCATTTCAAAGGCAACGATTGAACGAACTAGCTTAGAATTTGATGACTCATGGTAAATTATCACTCTGTGACTATTTGTCTATGAATGTCGAGATTCTATAAAAGCCCATAACATTTAATATATGAATTCTATGATAACGAACAGGAAATATGCAATCAACTATTTTATGGCAGTCACTTAATATTGATTTACTTAATATACGAGTAACACATGTATTATCTGTGTGATAAGTAATGTTTAAATAACTGTAGTACATACTATATTATAGTATAATATTAATATTACTTATATCATTTGTAAAATATAATATTTAGCTGCGAAGCAAGTCATGTGTTGTATACATACCTGCAAGTAGGTATACGAAGTTATTTTTGTGAATAATAATGTTTTTGTGAATTATCACAACAATAATATACAGTAACTAAAAAGAATCCTTCAGGACAGTGCAAAGTGTGAAGTGTTTCCATTACACTATTGTTTCTAAACGCGCGATAATTATTATTACCAACGAGCGTGCAAAAATTAAAAACAAAAACATTATGATAATTTAATTTTTACGTAGGATAATTACATTTTATTTATATTATTCTGTTCTTAAAAAACAGGCGCGTCTGCAGTGTATGGAAAAAAATATATACTGCACGTATTAAACATTCACAAAGACGATTCATACGTTTCAACTTTGGTTCGCTGGATAAGTAGACAAAGGCATGCAACCGTGATTAAGAATAGAGTGAAAGGAGTTCAGTCCCAGACGCCGGGAACTTTTTTTCTCACCTAAATGAGTCTAATTTTAAACAATTATTTTCTCCAGAGACTTTTGGCACGGCACACGGCTCGGCGTGAGCTAACTAAAGACGCTAACTAAAGCCAAGTTCAATAAACTTTAAACGAATTAATATGTTCACCGTTCAGTTGTTCAGTAGGTATACTGTTGTCGACGTATACACTATTTTTCTTTTAAATATTTGACACGTGAACATAATAATGTAATACTTATAGAAGTATCAAAATGGTATCAATGTACCCGTGAGCAACGAACTAATATTACTTAACGAGTTTCGATACGCAAATAATAAACGTATACACACACATTCACTGCGTACGCTTTTTGTTGTCCGGCCGTTTCCTTTTGTGTGTAAAAAAAAACGCTAGAGAAACTTTTGAATTAAAATCCCATTATTGTCGGAACAACCTCTATGGCTCTATTCATCATGTTACACTTGTAATAATATTTCGATGCAACTCATTATTAATATTAAAATACACCTTATAGGTTAATCTATTGTTACCATCTACGTTCTAGTGAAAAGTAACGGGTTTCAACGTTTTCCAACAATCGTCTTTTCAATGATTATCATTCTGTAGTTATTGCGCTCAACAGAGTTGAGATTAACAAATCGATTATCAGTCACTGCGAGTATGTAACGTCATATTGTAAAAAAACGTGAGTATAATGGTTTAATTGTTTAGATGTGGGCCTACACGATAAAAAACAAAAAAGTTTATAACAAAGTGAATTTCATAGTTCCACATATTATTATGTTATTTGTGCGAAAACAAGGTTTTTCTTTTTTTATTTTAGGTTTACACACACTCACCTTGAAAAATCGAAACACAGAAAGTGATTTTCTTGTATGAATAAAACTATACTTAACTATATTCGGTAAATATGAAATAAATCTAGTTTTTGTATTGTATGTACAGAATATATTTTTACTCTATTCTATAATCAATAGTACAGATTTCAAATGTTTTATATTAGGAATACGTGTGTTTGTGAAAAAATGTTTTTCAAACATTATTATTATCATACTATTTTTTTTATAGTTAATCAGAAACCGTTCATGAACATTGAACGCTACGGTAGATAATGGCGATGGGTTGGGATGTAAGTATGTAACTTTAATTGCACCATCTAACTATGCGTTGTCTTGTTATTTTTTACCGTTTTAAAAACTGAAACGAAACGTACGTCTATCCGGATAATAATTACCTACTATTTATAAGTTTTTTAATTAATTAAAACTCGGATAAGGTATAGGTGATGACGGGTAATTGATACTATTCGAAACCAACGTACCATTGTTTTTTTAAGATTAGTACGTCGGAAATATTAGAACTGGTTAAAAATAGAGGTTCTTTAGTATGAATGTTGAATAACATGATGATGGTACCTACGTAATTAGCACGATGTAGATTTATCAAGGTATGGCTTAGTACCCGATCAAGTAAATTCTTTGTAAGAAAAAACACGACCAGTAATTTATTTAAAACACAACGTACGCAAAATATTATGTTAAATATTAGATAAGGATTAATATAAGGATACGAATGCACTTGGGTATAACTGTGGGCCGTTTTTGAAAAACGTTTAAAACGTGATTTTTTCTATTTTGAAACTTATAATCATTATATTATTATATTATATCTAATTATGGATTTCAACAATAGTAATACCATCAATTCGTTGACAATATTGATAACGTTATCACGTTTTCATGTCAGTTTTTAAAACTCTTAGTTGTTGACACAGCGAATTAATAATTATAATATGAGAAAAACATAACGTCGTGTGTATCGAACGAAATAAAAACAAGGAAAACGAGTGACTTCGTTCAATAATGAATACGCGCAGTCGGTCGGTACTAAATACTGCCGTACACAGTGGCCTATCGCGAGCCGGGCCGAGCCGACACAGCACTAAAAAATCCTATAAGTTACGCCATCGATCCAAACGTCAGAAAAAAACAAAATCGGTACGATCGAATTTCGAAAAGCAGGCCCGGAAACGGTGTTGTTTTCCGTTAGAAAAAAAAAAAAAAGCACCGATAACGGCAGTGCGGGCCGGGTGCGGCAGACGGCTGTTCGAAAGACGGTTTATTGCGCGGCAAAGTGAAACGGCGACGGGCGTTGGTGCACGGGAAAAAAAAAAAAGAAAAAGAAACCGAACAAAAGGGAAATAACGAACTTTTCGTCGATAGGACGGCGGCGGCGGGGTGATGATTCACACCGGCGGCGGCGTCTGCCCCCCACCACATCCGCCGCGTAGGCACCGCATTGCCGGTGTGCCGAACAGCGCGTCGTCGGTCTGCACGCTCGTTTCGGAGCATACAACACGGACGGCGTCGGCCATTGGAACTCAATTTGTGTTTGGACGTGAACGAAGCTGCTTCAACCGCTTCTTGTCTGACATAATCCACACGGTTTCGAAAAAACTGTCAAGTTTCCTTTTCGACTCGATCGTTCCTATTACGAAAAAACTTCAACATGGTAAGTTATAAACGCCGTTTATTATTCTAGTAATCGTGTTTCGGTGGGTTTTACATTTTTATTTTCGCGACTACGACTTGGTTTTTTTTTCCGCCGCCGCCGCCGCGTCTCGTTTCGTAACGGTTTTTTTTCCACGCCATCTTTGACGTGTCGTGTACCGTCGCCGTTGTTAAATCGCGACATGGCCGATTGTTTTTTCGTCATTTTGTCGGGTTTATTTTCTACAGAGTTTTCAAAACTGGTCATAAATATTAACGAGTACTATACGAGTTTATTTCACGTACATTACCGTTCGCGGCGCGTTCTATGGGTGCGGTCGCCGCCTCGCCGGTCACCGAAACTGTTGACCCCCGCGGTCGCCGCCCCGTGTGATTTCTCGACAATTTCGGAATTTTTCGCTCGCCTCGTTCTGCTTTCTCGGATTCGGGCGGTATGCGGACGCCGGTTTCGCGAAACTCGCGGTTTTTGTCGGTGATCTGTGAGCCGATGACACGCGAAAGGCGGTTTTTCGATCGGTGCGACACGTCATCGTCTTTGCGGTTAGGATTTATTTCGCGAGTCTTCGAAACGTTCTCGCGCACACAATATTGTGAGAATTTTGTCCTACCGAGATGCATTCGGTGAATCTTCCCGTTCAAACTCGCGCATTAAATAAATACAAATTTAAAAAAAAATACCATCTACCCTGTTGCCGTTTTTTGTACTCAATTTTTTTTAAATCAATATTTCAAAACGATGAATTTGAGACCGGGTAATTTTAATTTATGTTCGGATTCGGATCAGTACTGTGTTCGAGAATAAGGGATTGAAATTTTTACTGGCCCATGTTAGTGCGTAAATCCGGCCAAATTAAATTATTTGATTTAAAGTCATTGCAATGTTAATTAATTGATGCTTGGCAATATTTATACATTACATTAAACTACATATATATACATGTAAATATAGGTTTTTTATAACAATGTATATTTTATAATCTATGATGGGCAATATTCTGTGATACAATATTATATTTTCGATCATTTTAGTTCCAAATAGCTTAACATGACTATATTAGTCGGTTTATGTACAAATCAATTTATATTAATATATTTATTTACATGTATCTCATCTTACCACCTTAATATTTTTCTTATTACTTGTAGTACCAATGTATGTTCCATGTTTAATATATAAAGCGAATAATAATAAAATATTGCCAATCGTAAAAACAGTGGTAAATTAAAATCTTAAATTTCATACTGGATTCTACTCATAATTATTATATTAATTTCTAATTCAAATTTTATCTATTTAATTTTTAATTTATACTATTTGATCATTTTTTAAATAATATTCTGTTCTCAGTTTTTTTTTTTTTTCAAGTTTTTCCTGTTATTATAAACTTGGTCATTAATTATGATTTTACTTGGTCATTAAATTTACATAATGTTGGTAATAGGTGTATAATCATATAATATGATTATATTAATTATAGTACCTAACTACAACCAGTTATATTTTTTTTCTAATTTTCTTGACTAATTATATTTTTTATTCCGTTATTTCATGAAATTAATGCTTTTCATTTTAATATTTAAATTGAATTTTGTATTATGGTGGAATTAAAACATACCTCATAAATCTTTTAAAGAAGTTATTGATGCTAATTTACTGAGTTAACTTTAGAACTAAATTCTACTTAATTTTTATTTTAAATCAAGCTGTATTGAAACATATTTGCATTATTTAGAAATGAAAATAGGACACTGATTATTGAAGTTTTATTTATCACTGGGAAATCACTTAATATTTACTTTTTTAAAAACAACAGTGTTGTTATTTATCTGTCAACATATATAAGAAACATTGAATAGATAGTAACACTATTCAATGTTTTTCACCACCAAGTATAAATATATTTTTGTTAGTATATAAAACCTAGTACTTTTAAATTTTTATTAATAAATTAAATTATTTGTTTAGCGTGAATGTATCTCTGTACACGTTGGCCAAGCCGGAGTCCAGATTGGTAATGCCTGCTGGGAATTATACTGTTTGGAACATGGCATCGCTCCTGATGGTCAAATGCCATCTGACAAAACCATTGGAGGTGGAGACGACAGCTTCAACACCTTTTTCAGTGAAACTGGCTCCGGCAAACACGTCCCCAGGGCTGTGTTTGTTGATCTCGAACCAACTGTTGTTGGTAAGTTTTTGTTTAATTTAATTTTGAAATAAATAATCTTAAATAATATTAATAATAATTTTTAAATTTGAATTATAGATGAAGTAAGAACTGGAACATACCGTCAATTGTTCCACCCTGAACAATTGATCACTGGCAAGGAAGATGCCGCCAACAACTACGCACGAGGACACTACACAATTGGAAAAGAAATCGTTGATGTTGTTTTGGACAGAATCAGGAAATTGGCTGACCAATGTACTGGTCTTCAAGGATTTTTGATCTTCCACTCTTTCGGAGGTGGTACTGGATCAGGATTCACATCTTTGTTGATGGAAAGACTTAGTGTTGACTACGGAAAGAAGAGTAAATTGGAATTCGCCATCTACCCTGCCCCTCAAGTGTCTACTGCTGTAGTCGAACCCTACAACTCCATCTTGACCACACACACAACTCTCGAACACAGCGACTGTGCATTCATGGTTGATAACGAAGCCATCTATGACATCTGCCGTCGTAATCTTGACATCGAACGACCAACATACACCAACTTGAACCGTCTTATTGGTCAGATTGTTTCCTCAATCACAGCTTCCCTTCGTTTCGATGGTGCCCTCAACGTTGACTTGACTGAATTCCAGACCAATTTGGTCCCATACCCCCGTATCCATTTCCCCTTGGTCACCTATGCACCAGTCATCTCTGCTGAAAAGGCCTATCACGAGCAATTGTCCGTTTCGGAAATCACCAACGCCTGCTTCGAACCAGCCAACCAGATGGTTAAATGTGACCCACGTCACGGAAAGTACATGGCTTGTTGCATGTTGTACCGTGGTGATGTCGTACCCAAGGATGTCAACGCTGCTATTGCTTCCATCAAGACCAAGAGAACCATTCAATTTGTGGATTGGTGTCCAACTGGTTTCAAAGTTGGTATCAACTACCAGCCCCCAACTGTTGTCCCAGGTGGTGACTTGGCTAAAGTACAACGTGCTGTTTGCATGTTGTCCAACACTACTGCCATTGCTGAAGCTTGGGCTAGGTTGGACCACAAGTTCGACTTGATGTACGCCAAACGTGCTTTCGTCCACTGGTATGTAGGAGAAGGTATGGAAGAAGGAGAATTCTCTGAAGCCCGTGAGGACTTGGCCGCTTTAGAAAAAGATTACGAAGAGGTCGGCATGGACTCCGTCGAAGGTGAAGGTGAAGGTGGTGAAGAATACTAAACATTGATGTTTCAGAAAATTCCTGCTTAATTTTACAGCTACAAAATTATTAACCTCAGTAATTTTTTTTTTTTATACCGACATTTTTAGACATTTTATTTAAAACAAAGCAAACGCAAATGAAATTATTTTGTTTTTTTATTTATTTCCTATTCAATTTGTAGTATTAATTCTTACTCAAAATAGTTATGACTATTGGTACGGTTATGATAATATTCAATTGTAAAATAGTTCGTACTTGTCTATCATCTAATCCTTGGGGTACATTTTTTGTAACTGCTCCTTTGGTTTGTATCTAAATCCATCGAAACTTTCAAAGTATTGGGATATCTTGTTGCTATTGACCTAAAATGAACAAATACTGTGTTAATTTATATTATTGTGCATAATATTTTCAAACTCATTACTTCCATATTTTCAATTGCTATCATATAGTTTTGGGTTTCTGTTATCAATTCGTCTTTAGTATCGGTTAGCAATAAGTATTCTGGTTCTTTTGATAGGTCCTAAATGAAACGAAAAGCAATAGTTACGTTGATTATGATGTACACTTCTAGGTAATGTCTGTCGAATTGATATGTGTTACTAATATCATGTAATTGTACTGTACTTACTGATTTGTCTATGGACCATCCAACAATTGCACCAACTATCATATTTCGTGTCAACACTACATCACCAACCCTGAATTCTAAATGTGGTGGCCTAAAACTTTGAATCATGTGTTCTGGCACCTCTTGGTCGTCTTCTTTGGTTGAATCAATGTCATGTGTGCCCAATAAATCAAAGTAATCATACACGCTCTTGCAAAAATTTCCTTAAAAATAAATGGATTAATATTTAGAATGGCAATTTATAGAAAAATATTAAGAATTAAATACGTTGTAAATGTGCAATTAGAATAGTCATTGATTGCTTGGGCGAAAAAGATGCACACTAAAAATGGTTAATTATTATGATTGAGTTAATTTTTTTCTTTAAACAAAATGTTCAAACATCCTGAGCGTTGATAATTAATGATTTTTTCAAGCTTTTTACCGAATAAGTTTTATATATTGGGGCATGTAATTAAATTAATGAATTACATTTTTTTTTGTCATTGGTGTTTGTAGTGTTTCAGTGGTTTTATGCTGTGAACAACATGACTTAAATATTTCAATAAGTATTTTTCATCTGAATGAAATATAAATATAGTTAATGATTATATTAATTAACTGTGTTTGATATACAGATTATGATTGTCAGTGCCAATTTAAAAAGAAATATTCTTCAATAACATACAATCTTCTCATTTTTCAAAATGAGCATACACTAATTTTTTTTAAACTTGTATTTATATTTAATTTTGGATTGATGATTTTTAATGTGAATGTAGCTCAATGTAGCACAAAATCACGGTATTAATATCTCAAGTTTTTAGGGTGTAAAAATGTTTTGGAAAAAAATTCCAGTAAAGAAACTTGACTCGAACATTGATCAAAAGCCAGCGTTATTTGAGATTTAAATCTTCTGAACTTGTAGGAGCGCTTCACTGCCCTTAGAAAATGGCATAATATTTGATGACGGGTAATTAAAATTTTAGTAAATATTGTAGTAAACCCACACATGCGCCTGTTTGAATAAAACGTCTTTACTATTTTCCTAGAGCAGGTATGTAACAATTCGTATTTTTAATGTATAGTTAAATATTAGTATCTAAAATAAAAAGCCCTGGACCTAGTTTCCTTTTTTTCTAAACTCTTTTATCGTAACGCGTCCGACATAATCGTATAGTTTTCAAAAGTTTGTAGGGCGACATTTGTTCTGTAATCGCAGTCGGACGACGCCCCCCCCCCCCCTGCAAACGAGCCTTTCGGACGCGGTTCCGAGACGAGACTATATCAGCCCGCGAAACCGGTAATCGGCATGCGCTCGATTATGACGGCTGGCGTAGGCATCGCGTCCATAACACACCTATTACACCTGTAGTGTAATAGCCGTTTTCGCCTCTTTTTCGCCGATCAAACGGCGCCGTGAGTAGGTGTTTATTATATGTTTCTACGTCGGATGTGCGTCGATAACGTGATATCGCTACTCGTTAGTCGTCGAGTAATAATATTCCGATTACGTTTTTATCTCTTTGTCGACCGCGAAATGACGGAATAACAGAGTCATTATTAGCGAACGAAAACAACATCTTTACTACACGTAAATACGTTTCGCGTCGATTAGAGTGCTCATACGAGCCTTTCGCGGCGTGTTAAATTATGGTTTTCACCGTATTTATTCGAGCGAGGGACTCGTTTTAATTATAATTTACGTCTCAATACAATAGAGTTTGTAGGAAAAGAAAAATACACTTTTTTTTTTAATACATCTATATTTTATATTAAATTACAATCAACGTGTTTTTAAATAATGGGTGACGATGGGCAATTGATATCGGCGTATTGAACCTTTTCTGAAATACATTGTACATATAGTATTTTTCAAAAAGTATTTGAAAAATATTTGATTAAAATACTATATGTACAATGTATTTCAGAAAAGGTTCAATACGCCGATATCAATTGCCCATCGTCACCCATTATTTAAAAACACGTTGATTGTAATTTGTTTGATATTGATTGATATTTTATATCGGTATATGATTAACGAAATTTCAAGTTTTCAACTATTTCGCGATACGCACGCGCGCGCACCACGGCTTTGTTTTTCCAAAGGATTCGATATACTTATCTGCCGTTATTGACTGTTTTCCCGCCGTTCTTCACCGATCGATCCAGTGATTCGACATGGGTTTTAAATACATATTTAAATTATTTGCGAGTTCTACTGGTCGACGGACTTTCTCGCGTTCCTTATTGTTTTATCGCTGCAAATCCCTTTAAAATAAATAAAAAAATTTCAATTTATTAAAAAAGTGATCGCTCGATTTTTGTTGTAAACCGAGAGGCGAAAAAACCGTAAGGTCGGAGAATGTCGATCTCGAGTAGGTAAACTTCACAATGAAGTCAAATCTGTTTTTAAAATCGCCATCGCATCACCAGATCGATATCGGCGCGTCAAGCAAGAAAAGTCCTATTAAGTAGCAGATCTCATTTTCGTCGCCACGCACAAGAAAGGGTCAACTTTTTTCAAGCCATTTGGATCCACACACGACCACCGTCCAAAACTCAAAATCGATTAAAACGATTACAGCCAATCAAAACTAAAACATTTGAAATTTAAAACTCTTCGCGCCCGTCGGAGTGAATTTTTTTTAATATGGATTTGGGTCTATCTTTAAGGAGAAAAAAAAATCCCGAATCCATTTAAAAATACTATCGACAATCGACAGCGTTTCAAGTTTTTTGGAAAAATCGAATAGTTTTCAAATTTTAAACAGCTGCGACCTCATCGATTTCGGGCCTCGGACTGAAAAAAAGTGTGCGGATGAAACTAAGCGGAAAAAATTCGACCTACTTATCCATATATGTGGTGATAAAAATTGAAACTTTCCTTTCATAAAAAAAACCCCAAATCAGTCAAAATCGTCTAAAATATATACCGTTTAATTTAGATACTCCTATTTTTATATCCCAAAGATGCCGTAAACGCAATGTACGGGAGAAATATTTCTTTAGACACATCAAACTATCGTTTTACGTAAAATTTACAATTTCGTCGTTAGTTGCTTTTAGAGCGCAGAGATGTGGTTTTTCGGGACTTATCGAGACCGTATCATTATTCGTTTTACAATCATACAATATTATATATATATAAAGAAAAGAAAGATATCGAGGTCAAACGTAGTCAAACATTCGGAGGATAATTTCGCCGACTCTGCGCGCGCTAACGAAAACACTACACGTCAATTTCTAAAATCGCGCGCACGATACTTGACAGAACACACGCTCTAGTGGTGTTTACACATCGTTTGCACGTCCCGAATCAAGTCGTGCAGTTCGTCCAACAGCCCCTGGACGTCGGCTCGGAAATTTTCGGCCGGGTCGATGCCGCAGTCACAGTAAGTCGTCGTCGCCGTCGATTCCGCGGTCGTCATAGACGTCATCGATTCCACGGTATCGAAGGTTCGCGTCGCCAGTGACGCAGGCGACGACGACGACGACGACGTGTCGGCACAACACGATTTGCAACCTCGCACCGCTCTGATCGAATCTCTCGACGGGCAGATCGACTGATTCGTCGTCGCGGTGGTCATTTGCACGTCCCGACTTAAGCCGTGCAGCAGATCGTCCAACAGCTCCTGGACGTCGACACGGAACTTTTCGGCCAGGTCGGTGCCGCAGTCACAGTTAATCGTCACCGTCGATTCCACGGTATCGACGATTCGCGTCGCCAGTGACTCGGACTCGGACTCGGACTCGGACGACGTGTCGGCCCGACACGATTTGTCGACTTGCGACAAATGACTGGCGCCGCAACATCGCACCGCTCTGGTCGTCGCGGTCGCGGTCATTTGTACGTCCCGACTCAAGCCGTGCAGATCGTCCAACAGCCCCTGGACGTCGACACGGAACTTTTCGGCCGGGTCGGTGCCGCAGTCACAGTAAATCGTCGTCGCCGTCGATTCCACGGTATCGACGATTCGCGTCGCCAGTGACTCGGACTCGGCCTCGGACGACGTGTCGGCCCGACACGATTTGTCGACGTCCGGCAAATGATGACAGGCGCCGCAACATTGATTCGTCGTCGCTGTGGCCGTCGCGTTGAACTCATTTTTCAGCGCTCTTATCCTCGCCTCGCCCGTCTCGCATTCCGTCAGCAGGTCTTCGATTTCGAAATACATTGGCGTCGCTGCCGGCTCGTCCGCGTCGCGCGTTTTGCCCGCGTCCAGTAGCTGCGACGCCAGTTTCGTCGCCTCCGTTTTCTTCTCCTCGTCCAGTTTGCACGACAGCTCGTCGCATTGCAACTGTAAGTCCCTGATGCGCTCGCGGTTCATTCTCGACTCGTTGGAATGATTCATCCGCTCGTACTCCAGCGTGTCGTACAGACGGTCGGCATTCAGCCGCGCGTTTTCCAGCTCCGCGTTCAGTCTGGCCACCGTGTCGTACAGCCCGGTGCACTCTTGCATGCACTCGTCCAGCCGCCGGTTCATCGAGCACGCCTTGCGCTCGTCGTCCAGGGCAGTAGCGCTCAGCTCCTTGATCTGACGATCGTTGTTCGCCAACTCCGACTGGAAATAATATTTTGATATATTATAATAACACACGTCAATCGTCGCGAGTCATAATAATTAGAATTATTGTAAATTCGAAAAATTCTACGGCGTCTTTTTTAAGGTCAGATTGGTTTCGTATTTTCTCAGATCGTTTTCCGAAGTTTTAGAAAAAGTTTATATGGGTTTAAGTAATAAAACAATATTTTTCTTCGTCTCTGAACGAACTTTTGCCGAAAGAAAAAAAGAAAAATTACATATTATGATACATATAGTAGTAAAACGTCGTTTCACTCATATATTATCCCATTGCATTATGATTTTGTCTTATTCGTTATTTATTCGGTATAATAATCGTCTTTTTTTTGTAATTCAAGTAATTCAACTATAAAAGGGCCGATCGCCGTTTTTAAATTTTCACCGACAAATCAATCATTAATACATTAAACATCATTTCTCGGTATTTTAGTGATGGCAAATCGTCGGGGTTAGTTGTTTTCACGACAAAATCTCACTTTGGAAGCGGCCAATTCGTCTTCGACATATTTCCTCATGTTTTCCGATTGAGTCAAACGGCATTCGAGTCTTCGTTCGTTCGACTTGTAATGCGCCACTTGGTCCATCAGACTGTTGACGACGGCCCGCTGAGCGGCATTGTTGCGTTTCGACGAGAAATCCGACGACGACAGCTCTATGAGCTCCCTGGCCTGGCTATGGATCGTGGTCGATTGCACGTCCAATAATTTCTTGTATTTGTCCACGATTTCTATCATGGACGTCGAGAGTTCTCGTTCCACGAGATATTCGTCCATGTTGTCGTTCCTCTCGCGACTCGCCATTATTTCGATTTTAATTCTATTCAAATCGTCCTTTTGGGCCAATATCGAAGCGCTGTGGTCGTTTTTCGTCTGATGCGTTGTGTCTTCTTGCGACGCGAATAATGATGTCTGTATAACGAAATGTATATTTTATCTCAATCGGTCGAATGAAATTCGAATAGACTTACGTTAGACGTTGAACTCATGTTGTTGTATCGGCGATATAATAAAAAGTAATTAAATATAATTAATTTGTTCGTGGATAAAACCCGGGTGTTTTTTTTATTGAATTTAACTTTCAATTTTAACGACTGTTGAATTATTATGAATGCGATTGATCTGAACGATTATTGATTTAAATCGAGCGCTGAGTTACCATAGTGACGAGTTAAGGTTTACACAATTGTCGCATTGGTGTAAACAAACTAGCCAATCGGATTATTATTTAAAATTTTTGTAATCTGATAATAGATCATAAACATGTTTACGTCAAATATAAAAAGTTTTTCAGGTTTACATAATATTATGACCGGAATATGTTCATTGAACTAAGATCAATATCTATTAAGGAATTTCGTATTAAATTTTCGTGATTTTTCAATAAACTCAATTAAAAAATTCTAAATATACGAGTATATAATATTATAGTAGAAAAAAAAAATTCAAAACCTTTTGTAGCATATAAAATAGACGCTGAAAAAGATTTATGATTTCTTATTCTACGACATCACTAGTCGTCGCTGTTTTGCCGCAGAGTATTGTAGGTAAATGCTCGTCGATGACAACGACTGCTATTGTAACGCGCGTCATCGTCAAATTTCAACTTGAAAATTATCTCGCGCTCGTCTGATTTTTACTTCCGTCGAGCAAATATTATACGAGTAATACGATTAGCCCGAAACTCGTTATTCTTCATTTACGTTTCACCGCCGGAAATCTATTTTAACCACCGACTCGTTTTGTACGCGTAAATCCAACTGCGTTCGCCTTTTTAATTAATATTTGAATGAGAAATACCTCGACTGTATCCTACATAATATATGTTTATAATTTTGCGCGCGTGCGTTCGAGCAAAACTTTACGTACAGATTTTAACGGCGATAAATATTACTGAAACTGTGTATCATATGGCACAAAGCAATGCGAATAATATTGTGACGGAAACTTTTAAAAAACCGTTGTTGTATTCGCACTGCGCGGCGGCGGCGATAGTAAAATAAAACGGAAACGGAAGTAATATAAACGTTCTATTAACATCGATTCGGCAATAAGTCATTTAAATCCATTTGTCCGCAAAGTTTCAAACAAATTTGTCTGTAAAATGTTTCCTAACGATATAATACTTGGATTTAAAACTTTATCATATATTTATAGATATTATATAGTATAATAAATACGTGTAAAAAATCACCCGACTATAGAATATAAAAAAATATTATGACTCCATAAAAAAACGCCATTGTCGGCGTAAAATAGAAATATGATTTTCATCGTACTCGAGAGTAAAACACAAATGTCGCGATGCGAGCCGCAAGATGTACATACTCGCGCATCGTGTCACGTGTAAAACGACAAATAATGCTAATTAACATTTCCCAAAACGCTTCTTGAAATACCTAAAATAGCTCGCAGTACTTGTCGATTTCCAACGTATAATAATATCTTAATATATATAAATCTCGTGTCACAATGTTTGTCCTCA
This sequence comes from Drepanosiphum platanoidis, assembly GCA_948098885.1. Classification (NCBI taxonomy): domain Eukaryota; kingdom Metazoa; phylum Arthropoda; class Insecta; order Hemiptera; family Aphididae; genus Drepanosiphum; species Drepanosiphum platanoidis. Next base: position 23,749,889 of record OX402528.1, read on the forward strand.
ATGGACTCCTAAACCACTTAACCGATTTTGATGAAATTTTTTACACCGCGTGTAATTTGGTCCAACTTAAAAGATAGGATAGTTTTTATTTCAAATTTTTTAATACATTAAATATTTTAATTAACTTTTTAATAAATTTGTATGATTGCATGGTGTATTATAAAAATGGATCGCAAAATGTGTTGTAAGCGCATAACTCAACAACCCCTGAACCGATTTCACTAATTCTTTTTTTATAATATTCCTTGAAGTACGAGGATGGTTTTTACATTAGAGAGAATTATTAAGAAAATTAACCCTAAGGGCTTTTAACCAAAAGGGGTAAAAATGGAAAAAATCCCGAGTCACTGGAGATTTGTGGTATTAAATTTTGTCAATAGTTTCATTTAATATAGCAGAGGCCCCTAAAGAAAGGATTTTCCAAAATTCGACCCCTAAGGTGGTTAAAAGGGGTAAAAAAGGTGAAACTAGAAAAATTCGCCTGGCCGGAACTGCTGGAGCTTTAAGTATGAAATTTGGTCAACAGTTTCGTTTTATATAGTGGAGACCCCATGGGAAAGGATTTTTTGAAATTCGACCCCTACCGGGGTTCAAAGGGGTAAAAAGGGTGAAACTAGAAAAATTCGCCTGGCTGGAACTGCTGGAGCTTTGAGTATGAAATTTGGTTAGCAGTTTCGTTTTATATAGTGGAGACCCCATGGGAAAGGATTTTCCTAAATTCGACACCTACCGGAGTTAAAAGGGGTAAAAGGGGTAAAAATGAAAAAAACTGATAAAATAAAAAGTTATACTGCACACGGGCGAAGCCGGGTTATTCAGCTAGTATATTTATATATATCATACATATATTATTATTTCTTCGCCGAGCAAGTCGAACGAATTTCGTTTTCGACGACTTGAAAATATTTTCCCGTTCATTTTTAACACAAAATGTATTTGTCGAGCAGTGATGTTTTATAATTTCAAACGTATGACAATGCGATGTAGGTCATGTTTATTTTTACATAAATGTATAAAATATTAATGCATATGCTATACCCAGATACCATATTTTTAGGTAGCTATTTCTAATTTTTTTTTTAATTTTGCTCATCTGAACAATTTCTTCGCATAATATTTCACACTTGTATATTTTATCATTTTTCTCTACATATTTCGTCGCCCGTTTTAGCTACTATAACTCAAGAACCCAACACAATCATTATGATAATATAGGTACTCACTCGCGGCGCCCACGAATTCGGTCAGGTCGACGGTCAGTCCCTGCAGTTGGACCGGTAGCTTGGCGACGATTTCCGTCACCAAGTCTCTGAAGTTCTGGTTGTATTTCATCAGGTACATTTGCAACGGCACCGCGGCCATCATCAGCACCAATCCGATGACGAGTCTGGCTCGCATGGCGAGAGTACGTGTTGCGGGATCCCGTCCTCTGTCGATCCTTTTATCGCGCGCGCGTGCTCGACGAACGGAGTAAATAAAGTATCCTTTTATCGCGACCGTTGACTTTCAGAGTTCTTGTGCCGAAACGCGCGCAAAGAAAAGACGACGAGCGCGCTCTCCTTGTATGATAATAATAATATACAACCGTACGTGATACGGTTTTTTTTTTTTTATTTGGTTTTTCTAAATTTCTTTTTTTCGCACCACGTCAGTTCGTGTTTAAACACAGATGTTGCGTTGTACTATTATATACACCGCCCGCACGATCCCGCATGCGCGCCGGTCTATCGATTGATTTATCTACCAATAATATTGTAATTATTATTCCCCCGTCTCCGTTCCCCCGTCCACTTTGTCGATAAAACAAAACGATTTTGACAGACGACTTTTATTACACGTGTAATGTATAATACAGCGCGTCGTTAAAACGCGACGCGATAATAATAATAATATTATACAATAATCATAGGTACATCGATTGTTATTATGAAAAACGAGACGTGGCGGCGGAACCGTCGTTGTCGCCATGGCCTGCAGTTGGGTCGGCGGCGCGGACGACGGCCATCGGGTCAGTCCATCAGGACGTTCTTCATGTCCTGCAGGATTTCCAGCTGCTGCAATAGTCCTGAAACGCATCAGATACGAAACGTTCTGTTAGTCAATGGTTTTACGAAACTCAACATAATATATGTATATCTAAGTTTATTTAACTATCAACGTCCAGTAGAGTCCTTTGAGTCTAGTAGAGTTGTTTTGTTAACCCAACTTAAGCCTAGTTCACACTATGTTAGGTAGGTTTAGTCAATAGTAGCGAGTGACACCATATAAATCAAAATAAATCACATCGACAATCGATGTAGGACGCGTAGGTGCCTCACTGATACTACTAATGCACTAATGTCCGGGGACACTTATCACACTAAAGTGACACTAAGGCGTTTTAGTAGTTAGTAAACCACTTACTACTTGACTAAACTACTAACATAGTGTGAACACTAGGATTTATGCGTTATATAATTCGATACTTTTTCTTTTTTTTTGTTGTCACTAGGACCGACTATTTTGAAATTCGCTAATAGAACGTAAAGAAATACTTAACAACACATCCGATCGAACAAGATCAAAACGTTTAGATTTTACAATGGAATTTTTGGCGAGCAAAGTCTCCACTATTATACCCAGGTACCTCGTTAAAATCGATTGAATACCGTTATCATTTCCGATTCCGTATTCGAAACGGCCGAGTCACTCTGACGATTGTCGTTCATCGAAAATCTTTGGAAAGATTTTATTCGGTGTATTAAACGGAGATTCGACCGGAGCGCGCAGTAAGACGAGCAACAAAAGACTTGACTATTTGATGCCCTAATAAAATTCGCTTTCTTGTTTACTCTATTCCTTAAATACGCCACTGCATATTATTATGTCTTAAAGGAACGATTTGAACACGATAATATGAAATGTATGTGTTAATATTTAATACACTTGTTTATTTACTTGTCCTGAAATCCCCCCCTCGGGCCGATGAAGTGACGGGTAAGGGGTGACCTATTTATAATACATATACGTGTATACATAAGAGGAGGGGTAACCGAACGATGTTCTTGAACAAACACCACATGGTACGTTATTGTAATTTGATAATTATTATTTATTTGTTTACGTCGCTATAACATCTCGATTACGTGTAGTAATATTTATACCTGTATGTTCGCGTTTCGGTTGAAAGTACAACGACCGTACCTGAACCGTTTTAACGCGGCAATTACAAATTATTTTCGTGCAGAATTCTTCGATTTTTCTTCGACGCAATTTGGAATTTCAACTTATTTTACGGTATTTGATAGTACGAGCAAATACTAGAAAATCACTTTCGATTTCCCGATAAAAAAAATCAATTTTCAATACGCGTTTTACTATTTTAAAGGTGCTAATCATGTTAAAGAAAAAGCTATACAACGATTAAATATCCGTTGACGTGTAGATAGCCAATCTACGTAGAAATGTCTTATTTCAATTACGAAAATCTAATAAGTCACACGTGATTTGAATTGTGAATGGAACATGGTCACGATTTTGACCCAAAAACTTGATTTAATCATTAACTCCACGGGTAGTTGGTCTGGTGGAAAATGTTGTCTAGTTGATAATATATTATGGAGGTATTTTTTTAAATTTAAAAAAAAAAAACTCATCACATTAAATTTAAAATTTATATTTGAACGCTACATTACTTTTGGTAATATATTCAAAATGAACAAAAACTGAAATTTACTAATTGGTGTGAATAGTAATTTCTTCTTTTTTTTTTTGTGAACGAATTCGTATGACCTTTGGTTATACAATAATGGATGCTAATTAATGACCATTTTGAAGTGACCAAGCTTCTAACCTATGCGCATATTATAACAAATTACTTCACGGAAATATGAACAATGGAACTTGTGACCAGGCTCGTATTAAGAATTTGAACGCCAGGAGCACTTTGACCTTTTTCATTTTAACTCGGAAGCAATACTAAACGTCTAACAAAAAGAAAACAAATATAATTATATAAATAAATAATAATTATTTTATTTTACATAGTCGTATAGAATAGTTCAGTTGTAGGAGAGTCTGTTTACAGCGAAATCGTTGTTGAATAATTAGATATAGGCGTACGAAAGTAAACGATTTAAATTTTAAATTGAGTCCGTAAGTTCAGTGACGTACAGCAAGTATTGTAATGATCTTTGGACATTTAAGCCATTTCTATCTACGTAACAACAACAATACAGTACACAGAAAAAGGTTGTGAAAAATTGCCACCCCTAAGGTTCAAATAGGCAGGAGCAACTGGCAACTTTATCCACTTTAAATATGGGCCTGATCATAAAATATATCATTGCTATGATAGTGTTATGATAGTGCTGTGATACGTTGACGAACTCAAGTCAATAGGAAAAGGGCTCAAATGGTTTCCGAAGCGTTCGGGAAAAAAATTACGTGAAGTCGGCACCACAAAGTTTGCGAAATATTAAAAAATACATCACAAATTATTTCACTCGGAATTGTTAGACAACAAACTTTTTATATTTTTAGAGACGGTAGATGAACATAGATAAAATATTATAGAGAAAAAAATTGAAAATTTCACAATTTAGATTTCCAAAAAAGTTCGAAAACGTATGCGAAATGTATATTATGTATTGTATAGAGTCATTACTAATGACAAATGTCGAGAGCATACTCCATTTTGAAGTAAATTAATTACACCGTTTCAGATTATCATTTGTTTTTGATTGTAATTTGTAAGAGTTGAGTTTTAAAAATAATCATATCAGTTTTATCGAATTCATAAGTAGGTACTTAACATTATGCTATGCGCACTTTTTATTATGAATTTTAGCTGATGAAATTGACTCTACAATGTTAAGTTTTCAACAAAGATAACATTTACACGTGTATGCGATATATTGTATATTGCTATTGGTGTGCTACAATTCTGTTGGTACTAACAAAATCATGCTCGTATTGATTTATAAGTAAACTATTTTTAAGTTTTCTAAGTCCGCCGACATTTAATATTCACGAAATTAAAAACCATGTGAAACAAATAAGAACGAGCTTGTTATTGTTGTTGTTGTTTTGTTTGAATTTCTGTGGAAACGTGAAGTTGAATTGGTTGTGTTTCAACTCGAAAGCGATTGTTTTTTGTTTGTTTTAAATGCCCGAGTTACACGATTATAATAATATGTTAGCAGGCTTGCGTGTACACACCTTTCGTTAAAAAATAACAAGAGTATTGGATATATGTGTTTGAGATACATATTTCGCTTTTCAAACGCAAGTAATACATTTTCGACCTATTTTACTCTAATACATTTATAATACTACCTACTAAAATTTTATTTCCATTTCGAAATTAAAGAAATATCTAGGTATTTGTTAGTTTTTTGATAAATCCAAAGATACAATATTCATGGAGTGTTACGTGTAATATATTAGATGGGAATTTTTTATTTGTTTAGCGCTCATTATAATACTTATAAAATAATTGATTTTGAATATTTTAACTCGCGAGTAGTAATTTACATTTTAAAAGGGAATTAAAGTTATTTTTAACCATGAACGTTATTATAGTTTCTGGCCGTTAAAAACAATGGATATTACGTGAGAGTACGAGTGCTATCATATGTTACTGACACCATACAATTACGTAGTTTGTAAGAAAACGAGTATGTTTTAATTTTTAACCTTCGGGAATAATTTTAAAAACCAATTTGGTTACTTGTAGTGAAAACGTACCCACGACCATCATGTAAAATAAAAGATTTTTCGTTAATCTTATTTCTACAAATTTCATCACGCCGATGACCTAACATTTCTCAGCCATCTATTAAAATAATATATTATGTGTTTAATGGAAATCTAAATTTTATAAAATTTTTCGGTAGACCAACAATACATCCAATTGAAATAACTCGAAATAATATAAATCCTCGCGACTACGCCGAGATTGCAAACCGAGCGATTTTCATCGCTTTAAATGTAATTACTGTGTAATTATGCAACTTTTCGAAGGTTAAACCGAATAAAACGAACAGTAGTTGTTTGTAAATTTTCCGATACACATGTGCATCGTGCACGATTACTAAGTGTGCGATTCGAGTATAAGATTGTTAAACGCTCCTTTTTTTTTCTTTTCGGTTCACGTAGTAATTTGTCAATTCGAAAAAACATATAATTAAAGAAATCGAAACTATTTAGTCATTCGAGAAGATGGGTAGGTTAGTGTGCTTCGTAGAAAAAAAATTGCGCTCATTATTGTTTACGATAGTACCTATCGTAAACGCATTTAAATCGTACGTACTGCCTGGTAACCGTGCCCGCTCCTTTCAAATCAAGAGCTTTCGAACAATAACACATCCGTAGCCGCATGGAAGCCGTGTGTTAAACCAACTTGATTTCATACGCACAGACTGCATAATAGAGAACATTGAAATCGCAGAAACCGTTTCGTGTTAGTAAATGATCGCGACGTTTGAAATTCGTCGTCTTTTGTTTTATTCCCGTAAAACGACCGTCTAATATTGGTCTCCCGATAACGCGCGCGCACGACGACGATTTAAATATTCAAACACACCCGACACTGCGCGCTATTCATTAACCGTTAACTGTACCACTTATATAATAATATAATCGTTTCGTATGTTTACGTCGTTTTATTATGACTCGAGAACATAATAATACTTGTGTTGCGGTACTTTCACTTTGGACAAGGATAATATCGAACTTTATATTTTCTTGGTTTTAAAAATTATTATTTGTCCTCGTGGGTGGTCTGCAACACTATAGTGCAAACCTATGTCTCGAATTTCAGTTTGACTCTCGTTTTCTTTAAATTTCAAACGCTATTGTACTAATTTGCGATAACGTTATCGTTTTTGACGAATCTTGCGGAAAATAAAATCAATCGAAATTGTTCATACTCGTTACGGCGGCGGGCGGTTAGTATATAATATAACGAGGGAGCTAAATGTGACTGCAAGTCGGCCCCCTCGGTCCCCACGCGCGTGTAAATCGGTCTACGAAATACTCAATAAATAATATCGCGTTTGACGATTTGAATATTATTAGCGTTAGAACGCGTCACCTGCCGTACCTTCTTCTTTCAGGGAAACCAAATTTTTCGCCACGTAAAATCCTTGTTTGAAGTGTTTTTCTTTGTCCACGGCCGACTCGACGTGGGCCCTCTCGATGGTGTCCTTCAACTGGCTGTTCTTCGCTCGTTCCGAGTCCAGTTCGTTCAACAGTTTCTCCTACACATTGAAATATAATATGTATCTGAATAAATATTATAAAAACTAAGAGCTCTCGCGTTTCATAAATCGACGGTTTTTATTACGACGATCAAATTCGACGCGATATAAGTGTTTATTTGAACGGAACCTTACTTGCGCTTCGGCGTGTTTTGCATTCTCCGCCATGATCGCCAACTCCCGCTGCTGGGCCGCCACTAGTTGTCCCGCAAATTCTTGTCTGGTGGCCACGGCAGCCCGGAGCCTCTCCTCCTTATCGATCAATTCGTTTTCCAACGCTGTCAGTTCCGACCGGAACTTCCGTTGGTCCTGTAAAACGATAAAAGAAACCGCGAACGCATATATAAAATATATATTTATATTACTCATACAGGTACACTGGACTTGATACAACGCCAAAAACCGAAGTGATTCACTACTACTAGAATTCATCGTCACGACGAGTTTTAAATTTTAATGCGGCCCGAGGCGACGGGGAAAAAAAAAATGTTGCTCCTAGATTCGTTTCGATACGACGATGTTACGAAATTAATTAGCGGGAAATAAGTTTCCGGTTTAGCGGTGGTATCACAACCTATTTAGTGATACGATTTGTATGTGCATATTTTATCGTGCTGCACATGCAGACTTGTAAAGAATACTAATTAATTTCCTATATAGAATACTCGTATTCGATTAAACACTTGAATAGTATTATTAATTATATATTATAAATTAAGTTTATGTAGTATTCGTGTTCTTAAAAAAAAAAAACAAACCTTTTCAGAATATTTATTATTTGAATATATTGAAAAGTATTTTGTTCAATTTTTTTTCCTATAGTTTATCTGCTGTTCTAATAGTTTTCGACCATTTGTCTCTAGGTAAACTTCAGTCGGAATCTAAAATAAAATAAAATCCAATTGGATCGGGATATTTTAGAGGGAAAAAACTAATAGCAGCCGAATAAGAATTCACCAATTAAAGTAGTTAGAACACGTACCTATTTTTTTAAATTATTTAAAATAGTATTTGAATGCGCAAAAAGTATTTAAATACTTTTAATCGAATTGTTTATATGTATGTGTGAAAACATACATTAAATTAATGCACATCAGAGTTTGTTATACATTTATTTATATTTGATCGATTGTATTCGGTTGTGTTCCCGTCGATTTTATTGAGGGTATGCTGGCTAGTGGATACGGATACTAAGCATTGCTTTCAAGATCCTGAAAATGGATGTTTTGTATTCCTCTTATTGTTAATAATAGGATAGCGAGGAGATAATTGATACCCATACCGAAAAAACTAAAACTTAAAACCGGTTACCAATATCAGAATATTTCAATATAAACACACGAGTACGCCCACTGCAAAAACTGACGAAAATAAATTACTAAAAAATACAGTCGACAATTAACGATTTTTTTTTTCTTCGCGAATTGTACGAGAGTATAATACTCGAGTATTGGAACTTGGCAATAGTGCAGTGTATTTAAGATTTTTCAATGAAATGCAGAGTGTATGCGGCGTATACGTTGTAACACTTCTGATTGTATTTCGAAATCAAACGTTCAGTCCCTACACATACACAGATAATTACTCAAAAACAAAAAGTACATTCCTTCGACAAACGCTTAGAAAACGCACGTTTTTATAATTTATTTTGTTAGACAAATAGTGTAATACACAGTTATAAATAACTGATCCTAACGTGTTACAGGTACCGCGAACAGGGCAAGGTCACAGACAATTTTCAACTCGCACACATTTATTTTATAGGTAAAATATATAACAATATTATAATGGATATGTATATACTTATATAATATATATATATGTGTGTAGTATATCCAGTATTGTAAAGTATAATTTTATTCAAATTTATTTTTAAAAGTGTTTAAAATACTAATTTAAAAGATTTATTCAAATACAAGATACTATTAAATATTCGAAACGTGTAAGTATTAAAAATTGAATTTTTTTGTCTTATCATTAATCTCACTACGGTTATAAAATTTTAAATAAATCACTGTTAATCATACAGAAATTATAAGGTAATAAATACTCGGGTAAATACTAGTGCATTGAAATAAAATATGGAAATATTGTAAAAGTATCGTTCAATTTATCAAAAAAGAAAGTATTTTGAATAATTCTAAGACTGAAAATAAAATATTTTAAATACCCATCTTCTAAAATACTTTTAAATAAAAATCGTCTGAAATAATATTCAACTACTTCACAACACTGTATATATATAAATTGTATAAGCGCAATACGTATTTAATACCGTAATAAATAATATTACCGTGCAATCGTACTCGTATGATTCGTTGAGATATTATTGTTTAGAAATATTTTTAAAACGAGACTCGTGTCAGCGAGAACGTTTCCCAGCACACGGAGAGCAATGAGCATACTACATTCGTGCGCCTACAGAAAAATAGGACATACCTCGAGTTTGGTGTTTTCTTGCTCTTCCCGGAAGTGCGATTCGAGTTCTTCGAATAGTTTTTGCATCTGTAAATCACATCGCGACGACGACGGTTAATCGTTGTTGTCGTTGTTGTTTTTAAACGTGATTTTTTATATTAGCGTACGTTGTTTTGATGTTGGATCTCGCGACTCTGCAACAGCTCTTCGAGTTCCTTGTCGCGTTCTGCGATTTTGGACAGGTCCGTGCACAGCGCTCTGAGAAACGCCTCGATGCGGCCCGTAGACACCGCGCCGTTTCGTTCCAGTTGAGACGCCTTGCATATGGTTTCTAAATGCCCTATGCTCCTGTAGATCGGTACACGGATTATTCGGCCGAAGCGTATACACAGACACGCGACACGCGTATTACCTATACCGTATAGGCGTGCGTGTTTATCGCCAAGCGTTTTATAGAAAGTTAGAAAACTATAAATTTTCGGCGGACATCGGTTCGTCGAGTATTTATGATGGGGAGGGGGGGGGCCCGGACTCCTCGTTGACGGACGTCGTTTCTTTATTCTCGCTTTTTTTTTTCTTCGCCCGCAAGTAAATAAGTAAAACAAATTCGTAAACGACATATTTCTCAAGTTCACTGCATCTCCACCTAGCTGTATCAAGCCTGTACAGCACAGGTACCTAATTCTAACAATAACAATCGAATCGAGCGAATCTCCCCAAGTTATCTTCACGTCTATATTATTTTTATTAAAGTATAGTATAATAGGTTCTATTAGAGTTCTTTTCAATATTTTTGAAATATGATTCGTTAATTCGTAACGTTTTTGAATATCCCAGTTTTTATATTTTCGGAGTCTATAGTCTCTATAAATGAAAACAGTTTTATCAATTTTACTTAAAAAAAATCAAGTCTACAAATTGGCTGTCTCTCGTGTTTATAAATAATACGAAAGTACATTAATATTTCGATTTTAAGCGGTCTAGAACATATCGGTCATCCACGAACAAAAGTAAATGAAAAAAAAAAACCAACACTTTTTTTGAGAATAAAATTATTATTGGGGACAAACGTGGGTTAGGAGAACACAATTTATTTTTATACGAAACAAGTGTATGCATTTACGAGCATATTATTATGTGTGTGTGTGTGTGTGTTTCGACTGTGCGAGAGATGTAGCGATGCGATTTTCCCCGGGGTATGTTCTAATAGTGCGTCGGAAACATGACGTATGAGAAATTCGAAAGTTTTTACACTAAATTAGTCAAAGCCAATTTTTACTCACATTTTAATCACGTTCGTGTCCTTAATGGTTTGTAAAAGTGTCTGAATGTCTTCTGTGTAGGAACATTTGAACGAGACAGGACTCTGCTGCTCTACCCAACGACTATTTCGGAAAGTCATTGGCGCCGTGTCTTCTGCACACACATATATAGTACGTATGATATTACATTACACACGATATACAAGCATATATTAATCGTACTGCACAGTATATATTAATGTTTACAATGTTTCGATAAATTAAGTATTTAAAAAAAAAAAAAACCAGTATAGCGTGGCGAACAATTCGAGTCACGTTCGAAAATAATTATTTACTATGAAACACGATAGGGACAATAATTGATGATCAAGTCAAATCCGAGGTTTCGATATGAATGTCATGTGATCATTGAAGGTTTATTTAAATACTGCAGAATATCGTTAACTATTGCGAGTCCAAGGAGAGTAAAAACAATTATTTTCAGCTACCGCGTGTTCGAATTAAGAATAGCTGAGAAATTTATTTTTATTTTTATTTATCGTGTTTGGAGTGTTTGAAATTGTGAACGCTGTTCTCGTATCATTAAACATTACTTTCATCAACAAAATATCCATACAAACGATAATTTTACAAAGAACTATCAATCGTCAGACACGTGTTGTTTTAGAAATTTGAAAAACTATTGTTTATATAAAACATAATATGTATATTATAGGTATATTTAGAATTCTGAGTACCTACCAAATTTTATTTTCACAAGTAAATTTTAAATGTTACGACACGATGAGTAATAATAACGTTCGACCTGCGATAGAAAAAAAAAAAGGAATATTTAAAAAGGTATATCGAATTTATCGTCCGTCGAGTTGCGTATATACCATCCGAAATAAACCATTGAACTGAACGCCCAGCACTCGGAAATTATGTCGATCAATCGGTGGACAGCAACATGAAATAGACGATAATGAAACGCGTCGAAAACGTCGGTAAATTTTACTAGTAAGCACTTATGCTAATTTTTCAGGCGTTGACGGACATTTTGACGGCGAAATTATAAACACATTTTGACACGCAAAAATATCAGCCGTGGAAGTAGATTTTTTAATTTTTTTAAAACTAGACACAACGTTTTTATTGTTAAATAATATACAATCAGTAAACGTTTTTGTCCTGTCGCTAAATTCAATAAATCATTTCTATTGTTTCTATTTGAATATTCGGACGACAAGATTTCACATTTTACACATGTTTTTTTCATCACTTATTTTTCATTTCTTTAATGTGTCGGTATAGAGCTGTGTTAGTCCATTAGTTATTTCTCGAACATACTTACTGTAAACGGTTTAGATGACTTAGAATGCTAGTGAAAAGTCTTGTAGAACGAAATGTGAATATTATTTAATATCGTGAAGATCGAAGAGTCTTGTAATCGTTTGTATATAAACAATTACATACTATTTGTAGGTACTGCGAAAATATACAATATAGGCATACCTTAATGAAATAAGTACGAGCGTAAATGTTTCAAAAGTTATTTCAAGTAAGTACATTGTGTACATACCTATAAATTAAAAATAACAGAATGTCCTGCGAGTAATTCTTATTTGAAGTAGAGCGGGGCTGCACCCGAGTTGGGTCCCGAAATTAAAATATCGATACCATAGTAAGTTAGGCTCCAGATGTTTTCCGCTAAGTTTTATTTAGTCACTACGCTCAAATTTTCCATTATATTTAAACAGGCTTAGGACTTAGGACAATGATTTATTTCCGATCAAAGGTGTAGTAAGACATTGTTTTTTTTTTGCTGAAATAATAAAAATATAAACTATTGGAATTTTATAAAATATTATTTGATGTGTAATAAAAAGGAAAATTTTTTTTAAAAATAATCGAATTGTCTAGAAAATATCGTGCGGTGACTAAAAAATACAAATATAATTTTGGCGACCATCAAAAATATAAAACAAATAAAACCAACTGGAGTAAAACCGAAAAAAACCTTGACTCAACTGGTGTAATACAAAAAATCAAATAAAAGTACGGAACCTAACATTATATCTTTGATTATCACTTGGTGCTTGGGACTCAACTCGGATGCTCCTCGAAGAGGCAGTGATAGTTCCATTGCCTCCACCCCACTTTTAAATAAGTAAATTTTCGTGGGACATCCCGTGTTGTACTATTAAAAACGTTTACTCACTGAATTTTTCTAAAAACTGGTCCAGTGTAAGATAACCCTTTTGTTCGACATCCAACGTGTCGAATACGATCTCCAATTGTTCCGGAGTCATGGATAGCTCGTCTTTTAATTTCTAAATAAATATATTTTGTTTACATGTCAAAATATCGTTAGATAATTGGTATACTATACGTATCTGCAGAAAAGACTAATAAGAAATTATGTATATTATCTACTGTCTTTCCGATGACAATAATTTTAAACATTTCTATCCATGCATAGTTGTTAGACCTATGCGTTACGATTTTGGAATTGTAAAAATCTAGTAATTTATCTTGTACGATTGTTTTAATGTTTTTGGAAAATTTTAATTATTTTGTGGACTAATGGCTACAAGCATTTACTTTTTATTCTTTCAATCGTCAACAATACAGCCCGATTTTATAAATACAGTTATACGTTAAAAACTCGTTTTTACAAAAATTTCGATTAGAGCAAAGGCATTACGTTTTTCGGATGTGTTTTTGTTACACCCTGTATTCCGTGTAGACTCTTAAAACGAAGTGATTACAACACTCTAATTTCCAGTTTGATTTTTATATTCGTAAAAAGTCGGTTCGCCGAGGGTATGCAATAATGCGCGGCGGAGAAAATCCATACGACGTACGAGAGTATTAACGACACACAGTCGGCGATTTATTGAAAAGTAATGATAATAATTATTGGGCACGAGAGTTTTCGATTTACCCACGTGTACGCGGTGTCCGCGTATAAATAAATAAATACGCAAATGAAGTGGATTGTAATCAGTTCACAATCAACGTCACTACAAGTATAATATGGACGCGACATTAAAATGTAATATACGTCTAAATCATGCAAGTAAACGAAACACGCAAACGCCCGTGTTCATAAATTTATATCCGTATCGACAGAGCACTACGCGCGCGCGCCCGCGCATTGGAAACACACGTTCGGCCGTTGTTGTAATTAAATTATAAACGTTCTCCGGCCGCGTTTTACGAAAACTAATAGACACGTATACGATTTATTTATTTTCTTTTTTTCATTGTCTACACACACAATCGTTGTGTCGGCGCCTACCTGTTTATTACGTGTACCCGTTGGCATCGTGTGCATAATAATATTCTCATATACCAGTCGCCCCCCGTTCGACGTACACAATACGAGTACAATAATATAATATTATAGAGAGAGGTATACGCCGCCGTTGCTTTTCGTGCGCGCAATAATGCCGTGCGGTTTGACGTCGAGTGCATGGTGCGTATAGGCACAGGGCAACGCAAATAACGATCATTATCTCGGCGCGCTCGTTCGTTGTTTGATACCCAATAATAATCGGTTGCGTTGTAAAACATAAACAAATAAATATAGACGCGGGAGAATACGAAGCGGCGGCGTGTAGCGGTCGAGATGTGTTGAATATATAATATCGTATGATATTACCACGTTCGCGGAGCGCACTCGTTATGGCGAAATGCAAGTGGAAAACGCGGCGTTCAAAGTCCAACGAGACGGTATAATTATTATAACGCGGATTTTTCGAAATGAATGTAAAGCGATAAACGACACATCATGGAAACACGTTTGCGAAACCGCGAATTTCCTATATTCGCGTCTACGCTGTTTTTGGATTCCGAGGAACGTCTCAACGATTGTATTACGACTTGATTTTCGTAAAACGTTTTTTTTTATTCTCCTCTGTCCACATGGACATTTTGACCATGAAGAATTGGTCCAATAATCAACTTTGGGAACGGTTTTGGTTTCTGATAGCAAATGTTTTCTAATTGGTGTATTGAAGAGATCGTTTTTTGTTTTCATTTCTCAATAGTTTTCCCAATAATTATGAAAAACTAATGGAAAACGACAGAAAAAAAATTAAATATCAAAATGTACGAGATACTGGTTTTCAACAAGATCGGATTCAACACAATTCAAAAAGGAGCCGATCGTAGGTACTTGGAATATTTTCTGAATACTTAAATTATTATAATTTTTTTAGAAACTGTAATATTTTCAAAAGATTTAGAATTGCTTTGTGCTGTTAGTAGATATATGAAAATTTCGAATTTTATTAGTCCTTTTTTTTCTCATATTACACGTCGATAAAATAATTTTTTTTTGGACAAAAAGCTTGAAAAAATCGAATACGATTTTTAAGCAAAATATAATATATAATATAACATGTGCTTTTCACACGTTTTTCTTACGTATTTGCATTATTTGATACATTTTTAACATTAAATATGTTTGTATTTAATAGGCGTACGAGTGACCGTTAATAATACGTTTTAAGAGTATTTTGTTGGTATTAAAATGTGTAACTACATAATATATTACACTGGCATAGTTATAAGTTGTGAAGAAGTCTATTGAAAACGACAACGCGCGTGGTGTTTGAACAAGTGTTCGCCATTAGGCGTACAAATGGCTAACGTGTATGTGGCAATTTCGAGAGCGAAAAAAATAAAATAAAATTAAAACTACAAAAAACACAATGGTATATATGGGATTCTTTTCTCGTTATGACATATAATGTACTATTGAGATCGCGGTCTAAAATGGTCAAAATATTATATAAAGCGTAGTCTATAGAATGGTCTTTCTACGATTCTGAGATTTAGAATCTAAATTGAAAGTATTGTAATTATATTTCAATAATTATTATCATTGACGAATTTTTCTGGACTAATGTTCTATAGATTAACGTTATTCCTTGTAGTTATCACTCGTATATTAGATTCATTATGCGAGAAATGTCGTTTTCTCATAGAAAATTTACCTTATTACGAACCACCATCGTGTGTATCTCTATTTTTAACCGGTTTTAAATATTTTATTATATTGCAGGTTATCGTATATTTTGTATGGTGATTGGTGTTATGAGTTAATTAGTCGATATAAACATCAGCACCTAGTCATTAAATAAACACGTTTTTTTTAAATTACTGATTATTTGAAACTTTTGAAATGCAATTCTGTCAGGACCTTAAATAATAAAAATCTTAATATTATCGAGTATAAAACCAAAAACAAAAGAGGGGCTTGGCCCAGTGGGCCCTGCAAAACCTTTCATCGGTACTATAATAGCTATTATAGTTATTATAGTCGTATTAAAGTCCCACGTAGAGTGGTATAAATAAAATACTGTTTGGTGTGACTGCGGTTTTAGGCGCAAAAACTAAGACTGGGCAGTGGGCAAGTTCATAATTTTGTTTTCATTCAAATTGATTGTTGAAATTAATTTATATTTTTTCTAACATCAATTAAATTTAAAATTAGGTTTACATTAATTTTAACCTAAATTAATTACGTTTCTTAATATTCAATTGAAATTTTTTTTAATCTGTTTCAAAACAATAAATATGTTTAATAGAATACTTAAATTTTTACTACACAATAGTAAACATTAAGTACGTACGAGTGTTATCTTACAATAAATGACTGAATGAAAATTATATTTTGATATCAATAACTTAAATAATCCACACTCTCGTTTGAAAAATTGTCATGTAATTTAAGTTGACCTGACTGGCTGTAAATAAATCATGTTGAAATTGAGTTGATGAAGAATTGAAACTAGTGGTGCGTTGGGTTAAAAAGTTAAAACCAACTTAACTTTTTCACTTATTGACTCGTGAAGTGTCCCAGCCTCGCTACAAAAAAAAAAAAAAACCTCGCGTCGGAGAAACACAATCAATAATGGTCTGAAATCATTTCAAGACGGTTATCGTACAGCTTTTGCTGTCTTGAAAATTGTTTCGTGTCATTATCATTACAAGGCATATTTTTAAATCTAGTAGTCTATACGATAGCACGTCAAAAGGATGTCGGCCGCGGTCTAACACTTAAAGATCCATCACTAGACCGGCCTAATCTGGCGCGTTATCAGCGCACCGTGAGTGCTTTTCTCATTGCGCGTAAGGCCGAAAATATAACCGAGCACGATTTCAATTCACAACGATGTAACCATTCAGCGTTTTTTTTACTCTAAATCAGTTCTACTTCTGCATGTAATATACTCGATTGAACTCTCCGATACTGTCATAAACATATAGAAATGATTACGGGCTAAACTAAACGGCGTTTACAATATACTGCTGGCAATGGTTTTTTTTTTTTGGAGGCGACGACAATGTGATGGTTTGCTGGTCATGTAAAAATAAACTGCACTCTTGTAACAGTGGGTACGGCATATATTTTATATGAGAGTAGGTAAAAATATCCAAGAAAAATTGTTCCTTGCACAGAAAAGGCCTTGGAAAATGCAAAACTAATAATATGTTATGTGAACAATATTGTAAAGCATACTCTATTACTATATGTTGTTATAGATAAGCATAATTATTTATAATTAGATTTTTATTAACTGCACATTTTCATTATACTCTGAACATACATAATTAAGTTTAATCAAGGAGCAGGTAATTCTAATGTTTTTACAAACAATGTTTACATTTTAGCCATGAAAATTACTGTTATGTCAAAAATTGTGTCAATTTTTTTACGTGGACATTTTTTCAATAAAAATTGTTAACGTAGAAATTACTAATATGCGTACACGTTTTCAGTCGAAAAAAAATAATAACACGCCAAAAGGGTGATCGAAATGAAACATTTCCAAATCACGTGAATACGCACAGATACGCTCAGGTATTTTCTCCATTACGCCTTATTTTTTAAAGTCGATAATTTGTTTTTTAAAAATTTTTCATCGAACCGTTTATTCACCCGACAGGCTAAATAGTCTCGCGTGCACTGTATTTTTGGGGTACTTTACGTTCGTTCCCGGATCGAGTGGAGTTATTCAAAAGTGCAGTCTACACAAAGTTGTCGGCTTAAAGCCAGTATTACATCGGATCGACTTTTGCCGATTGACACGATATTTTGACATCGCTCCCGAATTACATTTTACTAGCACCCTACTTCAAACCTACTATTGTCGATCGACAAAAAGTCGGTAAACGTCAAAGGAATTGTAGCGACAATAGTGCTGTCGATTATTGACCTATATACAAAAGTTTTTTCGATTCAGATTTGATTTTAGAAATTTCAGTCTCCGTAAATTTACAACATACATTAAGTCAGGCAACCCTGCAGGGTGATGAAGTGCACTTCATAATAACGAATCCAAAATCTCGCAAATATCTCGCGAATTATTTGTGAACGCATCCGCGAATCGACGAGTCAGCCGTACCCACAGAAAATAAAAATTTCTCAAGGAAAAACGCTATTTTTACGTAACCCGTCCGAGTTGTCCAAAAGAACCTAGCAATCGGTACCAAATAATGATTTTTACCGTAGCTATTTTGCGAGAATTTCCGAGTCCATTTTTGAAATTCGCGAGTGGGAATTCACTCTTGAATTCTTTTCAAGTTTATACTCCCTTTGGATGGAGGGGGGGGATGGTGGGTAAAGCGTGACTCCGGAATCGAACGAAATTCGCAAAAACAATTGCAAAGATTCGGGGTCGTTATCACAAAGTGGTCGTCGAAAAATCGTACGCGTACTCGACGACACAACACAACCATGCCGTGTTGTCGTTTAGACTATTTGCCTTCGCGTGAATCGCGTGGATCGCCCGAGAAGCAGGGTGTTTTCTGGTCGGTAAAACACCATGACGTCGGGCATTTTCAATACAATTCAATTCGAGAAAAAACACGCGGTCCGAACCCGACGGATCCGCGGGGGCGCACGCAGCGAAGCGGGAAAAGGCGCGCGCTCTCTTACTTGCATGTCTCGCCTGACGATGAACCCTTTTCCCTCGGGGTCGCCCAGCTGAAAGAGTTTGTGTCCGATGGCTTCCATGGTGCACGAAAAAGCGCTCGCGGTATCGCACTACGGTGTGTTTCGCGCCGAGCTCGTCGCCGACACACGGTATTCGCGCGTCGTCGTCGTCGTCGTCGTCGTCGTCACCGGCGCGCGCGCGCGCTCGCAGTGCACAATATCGTCGCGCGCCCGCGTCGTCGAACGCGCGCGGCAGGCCGCGGCGGATAATACGATAACAGAACTATTTCATGTGCGTTTTACCTGTGTAGTTTTCACCTCGACGCCGCGGTCGGGCGGCGGCGTACGGAGTCTCGCGTTCGACGACGCGAGGTGTCGACGGCGACGTCGAAAAACCGGCCAGCGTCTTTTGCTCCCCCATCCGCAGCGGTGGCCGTTTTGATAAAAAAAAATACCAAGAAAACTCAAACGTTTCAAATAGCACAAAAACAGTTAAAACCGTTTGAAATTTGAAATCATTCCTAAAAAAATAGTCATATTTAAAAGTATTCGGTGAAAATGTCCACGACGAAGTCGAAAATCGGACCATTTTTTCGAGTACTTATCGTGTACACATACACACAAAAAAAAAACACATCATGGTAAAATCAATCTCGTTTCATTCAACCGCCCGTGTGACCGTTATAATACTATTATCAATAGCTGAGCAACGCCGTGTATGCGCGGCTTGACCGCGGTGGTTCGCCCGTTACGGATATTTCGTTTATTTACACCGAAGACGACCTACACAAAACACGAAGCATGTCGCCGTATTTTGAGTTGGCGAAATACCTTCAGATTTATTTATTATACACACGGCACGGTTTATACTCACTGCTGTCTACATGTGTACGTAAAAAATATTAAAGACACCAAGACGAGCGCATCTGAGAGATGACAGGTGACACCAGTGTCGGCCTGTGGCTGGGGCCACAAATGCTGCCGAGGTCCTGACTTTTTTTTTCTTTTATTTTACTCGAGGCAAAAAAACGGTTCGTAAAATAATATTTGAAAATAATTTTTCCCTCTCACAGTGCATTTTCCGCCGATCAAGATAAAAATAATACTAATGAGTGATTTTCTTCGAGTATCTTTGTTGTGATACTATAAGACGAAAAAAAAAACCGAGAGGAAAATCACGACCGCGAGGCCTCTCATATGTCAGGCCGCCGGCCCCGGGCGATACAGAGGATAGGCGCAACTGAGGTCGAAATTACGCAGAAAGAAATACGTATAGTTTAGCTTCGAGCAATATTTCACGTCGGAGATGCAATAATGTTGTCGTGTATTTTTCCAAAACGCTTTCAATTATGAAACATTCAAGGTATATTATCTAAGTAGTAGCGTATTTAACTAAATGCGAGTAATATATATACTCACGTATATATTATCATACTAATGCTTCGAGACATGTAATATTCAGTAATATACGCACGATATAACGTCTTAAAAATCATATCGCTAAATAATATGTTGATATCGTTGGACCCAACAAATATTTTTTTCATGGTTTAGAAAATTAAAATTTATAAAAATCTTATTTGATAAAATTGTTTCTGAAAAAAAATAAAATAGGTTGAAAAACTATAAGGAAGGGATATTGTGCCACCTATGCCTAATACAACAATAAGTGTATAAAATAGACGTTGTCGTAAAATTTATATTGATGAAAAATATGTCGATAAAAAATAGTCGAATATTTTAAAAACTATACTTTTTATTAGGAATACACGGAGCTTATAAGATTTTTGTTTTGGTTAAAAAAGTAGACTGGCTACTCCTGCACATGCTTATAGAAAATAACGAAAAAAACATAATATTTAATCGATCGATATTGAATGTCAACAATCGGGTTAGAGTATTTTCTTACAAAAACAACAACAATCGACTCCATTAAATTATAATATAATATACAAATAGGCGCTCTTTATTATAAGTATTTTATAGGACAAACCGTGTGTTTGTTTTCCATTATAAAAAATAACACGTCATCGTGTAGAATACGTTTACTGAATGTCCCCCGCGAAGATTTACCAACTTCATATCGGGCGGTCCGTCACGGCGATTACATCACTCAGCCTGCACTCGAAACTGGTAGATTAGTTGGTGAGCCTACTGATGTATGTGTATTCTTGCAGTGGTTTTTAATAGTAATAAAATAAACTCAATAATGTAATCACCTAAGCATAGAGTAAATACAGTGGCTGCGAAGGAGGAAAAGAGTCTCCTAAGTACGAATACATTTCAAACCACGCTTTGTAGAGCCATTTTCTGAACACGTTAAAAAGTCAACAGATTTACGGCTTTTCTAAAATTGAATATTTGTTTTTTTTTCTTGCCGTAGAAAGTGATTTGTGATTTTTTTTTCAGGCCGCAGCACTGCGTCACTTATCTCCTTTACATAGTAATTGAATAATCATACGAAAAAAAAAACACCTATTAATTGTCTATTGACCTATTATCTAGTAGGAGTCAAATACATCAATAACATACTCAATACATCAATAACCATAGTCTATACGCTATAATATAATAGTGTGACATACCGTTCGTTTGTGTTAAAACTTTCATTTATATATTTTATAATCTCAAGATCAAACGGAAAACGTTATTATTTATTTGTTCGTTAAAAACATAAAACGTTTTATTGTTGAAAAGTCATGGAAATATGAAAAAAATAAAATTAAAATAAAACAGATCTTTCGCTGCGCTCAAAATCTTACGTGTTTTGTACGTGAATATAATTTTCCACACCACCTTAGCTCGTTAAACATGAAATATTGCCGATAAATGAAATATTTTATATTTATGAGCTGGAGGTATTATACGAGGCGCGTTTTTTTTAATGTGGTTTCCCGCGTAGGCCTAATCCACAAAAGGGAAAATCGACGAACGACATTATTCGACAATAATTCACAACATTTTTAATTGTACAGTACTTATATTATGTCACTCTGAAAAGATTCGTCGCAAACAATATTTTAATTACGTTTTTCGTTAACATTTCAAATGAAAATATTTAATTAAAAATGTACAATTTCAATGCGATTATATCGAAATCGTCATTGAAATTAAAAAAATGTTCTATCGTAACAATGAATGGATATTGTACAAATCGATTTTTCTTATTTTATGTCGATCGTACTAAATCTACGGTTCTAAATTGATCATTCGATTCCTATAATTTTTTTTTTTATACTGCCAAAACAACAATCGATTCTAAAATCGAGTGGCCAAATAGTTTAAGCGAAGTGTATCGAGGCGAATCGAAATTATCATACAAAAAGAAGTGTTATATTTGAATAAGAGACAGAGTAAAATAAACCGACAGTATATTATTATATGGTTATAAACGAGTCAAAGAGCACGTTGCGAAAAACTATTAACTAAACACCGAACTATTCATTTTACAGCGTGCATTAATATTCAAATATTTATTCTACCTGCTGTTATACAATTTTAAACTCGCCCTGATGTCTTGCTTGTATTCAAAAATTATGGAATTCGAATGATTTAAAACCGTATATGAATCAACCAATAATTTTAACTCCAGTATGACGGATGAATATAATTACGTATATACGTATATTATCTATAATATACGTACAATGTGCGCGCGATGTATGAGAAATCTACGTGCTAACCGTGCACTTAACATACGAGTAATATTGAACCTTTGATTGTGGTGTTATCATTTGCAAACGTGTTTTTGGGATCAATTATTTGTGTGTCTACATATTCTTACACCTATTATAAGAAAAATCAAAGATTTCAAATTTTTACTAACCATACAAAAATATTCAAAACCACATATTTTACTATCTCTCGAGAATAGTAGTGTAATAGTATTCGGTGAAAACTTCTTTCGATTATTTGTCTTGGAACGAAAAAAAATTCAATTTCATATGGAATACCTTTAATCTTTAAATTTTGCCATTTTCCGTCACTTTTTTGAAATTATTGGGAAAACTAGTTGGGAATTTCAAAAAAATTACTTATTTTAATATCAAACAGACAAAATTTGCTGCCGGAAACCATCCTCGAAATTAAAAATTGGACACCAGGTCTTCCGAACAAACCCAAGACGGACAACGTGTGTTTTTCAAAACAGCTATGAGAAAAAATCATTTATAAAATCGATTCGAATCATATTGTTGAAAAATAAAAAAAATACTTCATTGACGTTTCTTAGATTTTTATTTCGTACACACTGCATGTGGTCGTCGCGTCGACTCAAAGTTTTCATGCCCGAAACATATATACCAAGGTGTATTTATATTTATAAAATGTTGTTAAAATAACACTATTTCCGACTAATTAATACATATAATTTATAATATTTTATCGTATATTTTAGTAAAAAAAGAAAATATACGGTTTGTGTGAACCACGAGAAGATCATTCGGGGTAAACCGTAGTTAGTGTGTACTACATACTCGTATATGCATCTTTTATTCGTATCGCGGAAAAACGAATCGACATTGAAACATCCGAAACATGGTTTTAAAACTATAAAACTCCAGACGTACCGATAAAATCGTTTTACTATGAAATATTTTGTAGCAATATTTATATCACACGAGTATCTTTTACCACACTTTTAAGCCCCGGAGAACTCTTACCTATTGAATCAACTGTTTGTGTTGTTGTCGTTTCTGACGTCGCGTCGTCACCGTATACGAGAATCTCGGTTCGTTAGCGTACGACCACTCCCAAAAATATCCCAAGGAATCCGATCGTCGCTTATTGTTGTGATTTATAGCTAAACTTTTGTCCGAAGGTCAAAATACGATTTCCGCGCAGTGTACGCGCATCGACGACGTGCGTTAAATATTAATTTTTCAACGATCTCTTATCGCGTCCAGCGTTCGATAGTGTGAAACAATACGCGCGGTACAGCGTGAAAAACCGTTCAGGTGTAATACATTGGAAAGCGACGACGACGACGTCGTATTCAATCGAGTTGCGTTAGAAAAGTTATTAATATTTAAAACTCGTTAACATTTTTGATTAGTTACAGGCGTGTAAAAGACGAGAAAATAACATTTTAAAACAGTGTGTAATATATCATCATTATATTATTATCATTCGTCTTGTTCTTTATTCATAAAACATTTTGATCGACAGTAAAGGGGAAAAAAAATAAAATAAAAAAAATAAATAGATTACGTCACTGTAGTCATCGATATCGTAAACACATATTATTATA
Source organism: Drepanosiphum platanoidis (assembly GCA_948098885.1). Taxonomy (NCBI): domain Eukaryota; kingdom Metazoa; phylum Arthropoda; class Insecta; order Hemiptera; family Aphididae; genus Drepanosiphum; species Drepanosiphum platanoidis. The sequence goes on from OX402528.1 coordinate 23,773,988, forward strand.
CAACAATAAACGATACTACTACTACTACTACTACTACTACTAATAATAATAATAATAATAAAATCATAATAATAATTATAATTTATAATGATAATAATAATAATAATGATAAAAATAAAAATTATAATAATGAAAAAAAAATAAAAATAATACAATAATTCGATTACACATATTATTATAAATCTCTGTTTCTACAACGAACGATTCGAAACAAAACAAATAGAAAAAATGATCGGATTTTTGGTTTTGCACTCCCTACAAGATCACAACCGGTGGCGGCGATGATGCGTCTCGTCAACGGGATATTTAACTGTCGCAATATTATTATTTAAATGTAATGTGAGTGTGTGTGTGTGTGTCACGCGTGCGTCATGCCGTTTCTGTGATCGCATTTGACAAACCACTGAGCGTTCGGGTTCGCCTGGTACACGGCCATCATGTTAGCTGTCGGTTCTATGCGCCGTTGACCTGTAATACAACAGATAATCAAATATTATTCTTGTGAGTATATTGTGTTGCAGTCCGACCCAACATTTAAATATTAGATTGGGCTTTGGCGTACTCAAGTCGTAAGTTATAACAAGACGTGTGTTTCACTTTTCCTACTTTCTATCGAATAAGAAAAAAAAAAAATCGATATTTAGGGTCGATTTTCACCGTAAAGATGTATAGAACGTTTTGAAAAAAATGTCGAAGAAAAACGACGAATACGGTTTTCCGCAGTTCAGTGTCTGAGATTTTGACTCTAAATATCACGTGGGAAAATTGAGCTGTCACGTATTTGTGCGCGGAGGAGAAGGATAATAACTGTACCGTTTTTTTTTTTTTTTAATTTTACGATCACCCTGAACTGTGAGGATACGTTATTTCACACTCGACGGGCGATAGACGTGCGTTTCGATTTTGTGGTTGGGATAATTTTCAAAACTACACTATATGTATTTAAAACGCAATTAGCACGTTTTATAATATAATATTAATTGATGATGTTTATCATTTTATTGTTGACAATTTGGTATTGTATTTTTAATTTGTCGGGTTTTTTTTTTTTTAATTGTTTTTTTAACTAATGGTATACTATTTGTATTTTATTGTAATCGGGCTTCGATCGTTCGAAACCGAATTCATTTAGTTTTGTGGTATTTAATATTCATCTCTGACTGTTTATCATGTAATTAATAATCGTTTAAATTGTAATTAAACGATGAAGAGAAAGTAGTTGGTAGTTTAAATTCTTAAAAATAAGTGCGAAACGATAAACACAGAAAAAGGGAACCAATATTTATATACAAATCTTAATAAATCACGTTAATTAAATATGATGCGTTACCGATATTGCCACCGGTCTCGTATAGGAAATGCGTCCTAGTAGCCATATCGGGATCAGCGGTTGTCAACAAGCACGACAAGTTTCCATTGGGAGCAAGTTCAGTGAGTGCTCTCGACTTGAGGTCCTTGCGACAAGGTTTAGTCGTGTGACCGTTCTTTGTCACCGTCTGCTTGGCGGCTTCTTCGACGATCCTATAGAACACGAGTTTCGTTATTGGTGTGACGACGATTGGCGTGATAAGACCCGACGGACTAATGAAACACTCACTTAAGTATGACGTCACCGACCGTGGTGATATCAGATAAAAACAACGGTATACCGGATATCCGGAACTGAGGGGCATCGACGCGAACCACGCCATCTTGATAATCCACCTCGTTGTTGATCTTTTTGGTGACAATGTCCGTTTTCTTTTTGCCAAGGAACCTTCTTACCTGAAAAAATAGCCGATCGTCATAATTTCAGTTTTCGACGGAAAAATGTCAAACAAACGAAGAATGAACATGGATTATTTAAAAACCACTTTTTCAGTGCTAAACGCGATCGTTTTTAAAACACCAATTCGTATTGATATTATATTGTACTTACGGGATTATTATTTTCTTTCAGTCTACATTGGTACAGTTCGTTGTTATGCCTAAGCTGAGTCATGAGGTCATTAGGAACTAGGCACAACTCTTCGATGTGGTTCATCAGAGTTTCGGTTAGACGACAGCTACGGGCAGCCTGGTCCAGATGTGACTGTAAGTCTTTTTTCTCCAAATGCACAGACCTAATAACATAGTCATTTGTTTTACACGAGTTCGTTTAGTTTTTGTGTTTTTTTTTTATTCGCAGTGTTGTAAAATATTCGAGTACGGATATTTAAATATTTTTCTTGATATCGAATACGGTTTTAAATGCTTTATTTATTTTATTTCTTATTCATTGAAGTATCCATTTTAAGTATAATAATGCTTTGAACTTGTATTTAACGCTTTACTTTGATATATATATATATATTTATTTTTATTGATATTCAAATTAAAACTGTCACTATGTATAGACCAACTATCGACAAGACGTAAATAACAAAAAAAGCATATTGCGCATTATAAATTCATAAATATTAATTATAAGTTATTTTACTTTGTCGATGGAAATTATGTTTTAAATTAGTACTTAATGCTAATTACTATCGTGGTGCAATCGTGCATGTAAAGTGATTGACAATTCAATCGTATTATACGAGTATATAATAGTGTTATTTTTTATAGTATTTGAAATATTTTTCAAATCTTATTTGAATTTGTCATATTAATTTATTGTTTTTATGGGACTACAGGTAGTATTTTAAACATTATTTTTACAAGTATTTAAATACTTGTTACTCGAAATACTTTTTAGACGTATTTTTTACAACACTCACTGATTATTTATAACTTACCTAGGTGGAAACAAAGATGGAGCTATGATCATGGCTACATTATGTTCGGTCATCTTGTTCTCTAGGTCGTGTCTTTGCTGATATTCCACCAGTTTAGACATGAATTGAAGAAGGACACGTAGAGTGGCCCTGTTTTCTGTGGGTAACAGTAGCACCAAAAGGTTTAAAGCTCTTACAGTGTCAGGTACAGCTGAAAATAAATAATCGGTCAGAAGGAATTCACGATGTATGCATATACAGTGCTCGGAACGCTTAAACGACGGTCATAAAGTACTCACAATAGCTCTGGTAAAATAAGTTGACAAGCTCGTGGGTTAGCAATAACCCGGGCAAGTCTCTGAGCAAACGTTTCAGCAAAGCGACCAGATCGTGTACAGAACATTTTTCTAACAGCTGATCTACTTCTTCGTGTTTGGCATAAAAAAACTTCTCCACAACGCCGCATAGCTTGTCGACTTTCGCTTTAGGGGCGGCCATACGTAGCAGACCTTGTTCCCCTAAACCTCGTTTTTCCAACTGGCCAAGGACTTTTTGGACAATCAAAGGTACCTGAACACGGCGGTTGGCTATGGTTTCGTCACGGTCAACCAGCGTCGATAACGAGACGCCGAAAATCGTACCGTCTGATAAAACAATGGAACGATTAAAATAAACACTTATTGATTAATTTACTGCGCGCGTTTTGTATTGCAATAATTATTACCTTCTCTCCGTTTGCGTTTATGCGGTTTTCCTTTATGAAATGGTATACCAGCGCTGTCAAACATGGCGGAGAGTTCGAGGAACAACAAAGGACGCAATTTTGCTAAATCTTCGTCGCTCAGCGAATCCGGCCAAGTCCTTCCGGTGTTTTCATCGACAGACGAATAGGATTTCTTAAAATAAATAAAAAAAAGCAACGGTTTGATATAATTTTTTTTTCCGATTGAGCGTTTCAATCGAATAACTACCTCCAAATGATAATTGTTGTTTTGCCACATTTGTTCGAATCCCACGTACTGAGAACTGTTCCGATGATTATCGTTCGGTTCGTACAGACATCCGTGACTACGGGTAAGACCAGATTGAGGTGCTGCCAAATCCATACTACTGTAAAAAAAAAATTAAAAATCAAATGTTACAAAGATCAATAGTTATTTATAAAAAAAAATATTAATTTATCCGTACTTTGGAGGGCCGACGTGTTCGTCGGAAGAACTTGAATACAAATGGAGTGGATCACTACCACTGCGTGTTCTGTCTTTGACCATGGGTAGTGGTCGTTGTTCAAACTTGAAACCGCGTACAGTGCCAAGTCTTTGAAAACCAACCATTGTAATGCCATCTGCAAAAATAACAGTACTAATATTATTACCTAACTACTTTTCGAGTGTTCGGTATTTGGTAGAAATGCATTATTTTAATAATATAGTTTATTGCAAAAGAAATATGTAATACATTTTCGTTAAGATTGTTTTGAAGTAAGTAGTGGTTAAATAAAAGTAAAACAGACGAGAAATGACGATAACTGCTTAATAGCTCGTAATAGTTGTTGACAAATTATCATGGCGAAATTTTTATTTTATTGAAATTACAACATTATGTAATAAAATGACTGTTAAAGTAATGTAAAGTAATCTAAAAAAGGGAAAACTGTTAATTTTAATGCGCGTTTTTACGTAGATCCTCATTTCTTTTACCATTACTGTTAAAATTATTCTCTATCAAATAACCATAAAATAATATCTACACATTAAGATTATACGATTAAGTCTTTTCGTGCCAATTATGTATTATTTCATACTTCCAACATTTTAAGATGAAGACTACCTACAGAGTATTTGAAATTTTATTTGGTAGACGATTTCTAAACTACTTTGTAGACAAAAATGCAATTTAAACTATGAAACTATTTCCAAGATAATAACAGACAATTTGAAGATTGTGTAACGGACAATCGGTATACTTACCACTTTCAGAGGCGACGATACCATTATTACTTCGATTGCTCCTACGGAATATATCTCTGGATGGTAGAACTGGCGCGCTTGGCATTCGACGGACATCCTTTTTCGAATACACTCTCAAGTCATGATTAGATTCAATAAACCTGGAAAATATTACGTTGTTTATATTGTTCGTTGCACGTGTCAGCTTGGTACTATCTTATTGTCGTACGGTTAGTTAGTAACGCGTATTGATGTTTATAGTTAAAACACCTTTTCTCAAAGGATATTCGGAGAAAAGACCACCAAATCAATTTTCAGAGATCAACTTAAAAAAGTACTCGTAGATCAACTATGAGGTTCTATGCCTAGCCCCCCCTCCCCAGACATGGTCACCTTAGACCCTTGTACTTCGAGTAGCACGCGAAAACAATAAATAATATCATTATTTTTATCGAAACTTGTAATCGAAACGCAATGCAGTATGTCGTGTATCGGCGTTTACGAGACGTATGAAATATACGATTCGTATCAATCGGTCGAACGTAGACGCGCATCTCGGTTCACATCTCCCTACGTACGAATCGAACGACGAGAGCACACAATAGTAAGTGTCTGTATAATATGTTTCAAGGTGGCACTAAACCGACATATCACCCATAATTAAGTTAACAGCACACACACGCGCGCGCGCGCACACACCGCATGCAGACGCGTACGCCATAATATTTTTAATAACCCGTAATTATACCCTTGACCTATCGAACAGCGTGGTTCATTAAACAGCATTGAGAGAACATATTACGCTGCTCTCGGGAGTCATCGAATAAACAATTTCACTTAAGTGTGTGAACTTCGCCGAGCACACGCATCCATTACTACGGTACAGTCGACGTATGACTACTATGAAATCGAAAACGCGCGTTCGAAAACTTCCAAATGGATCGTGTCCGTGGAACTCGGTTCGTTTTCGCGGGCTGCAATAATAAGATATTAGATATCGAACACGAAACCGCTGCATGGGTGTGTGTACTGTGTAGTAGGTCCGATTATGCATTGCATTCCGCCGAAAAAAATAAAAGCTATTGTAACGGAATAATAATAATAATAATAATAATAAAAGTGGGTTCGCTAAAACAAACGAAACAAAACGTGACTCGCTTTCGTTTTGCGGTGGTTAATTCATAACCTATTGTTTTATCGCGTCCGTGGCTTATTAATGACAACCTTGAGTGGTGGGAAAATTTTACGCGGCGAGCGAAGAAAAAAAAAAAAAAAAAAACAAGTAAAAAAAATAATAATAATAAATAAATAATAAATATGTACTTATACGCGCGCGTGGACTGTGTGTTTCAGTGTGCGAGAGAGCCCATTTACGGGAGCGAACGCGCGCTTAATTACGAGAGAGCCTTGGGACGGCAGGGAAACAGACAAAAGTGATATTATATACATATATATAAATCTTTATGTTCTGTACTTACCGACAAATAAAAAAAAAAAAAAAGTAGTTAAGATCGAGCAAGTGCGTAGTCGTTACGTTATACACATCATTCGGAAGACGGAAACGCGGTGTAATAAATAACAACAGAAAACCATGTATATTACCCGAAACGTATACTTATTGTTATTATCAATGAAAGTAAATAGTCTTCAACATAATGTAGTGCGTTTTCTTCTGAAAGTTTTTTTTGTGCACGCCCACGCGACGGTAGCGTAATTGCGGGGAGGGGTGGGAGGGAAATCTGCCTGAAAATTTTCTTTTCTCCGCTCCCCCAGTTGATTTGATATTTTTCAGGATTAATGGAATAGAAAACGTTTTTGTATCTTAACACTTAACGAAGCCTGGATTACAACAAATTACTACATATTTAACATTGTTGTTCTTTTGAAGGTAGGTATAGTTTCGTTTGTCGGTTCTAGTAGATTCTGAGCGAAGGAGTGCGTATAGGTCAGCAGCCTCTATTTGTCATTGAGATATTTTAAAATTTTGTAACGGATATTATTTTTCTGGGCGAAATTATGCTGAAAAAATAAATACTCAAACCAATGATGAAAAAATTGTTGATTATAGTTTTCGCAGTCAATCTTGTCAGTAATTGATTTTTGTTCAACCGAAACTAGTTTATCGACGTTAATCGGGGAAAAAAAAAAGAAACTATAAGAAACTCGGACGTTTCAAATATTTGTTAACACCAAACAGCTAGAGACTCGCGGATACAACGAAAACAAGTACGAACGAGAACTTTTATTGAAAAAAAACAGCAATTATTCTTTAGACGAAAAAAAAAACTCCTAAAACACACAATAATAGTATTTCAATACGTTTGGATTTACTTCGGCCCCAAACACGCTTTTACATCGATTGCGTCAATTTTTTTTCACCGTCGAACAAAAAAAAAAAAAAAAAACCACGCGACTTCGACGAGTCTCGATTCGTGATTGAATTGTTGTATTTATTATGTGCGCAAGCTCAACGTCGGGCACGGAGAGTGAACGATCGATCGATCCTACCGCCTTCTTAAAATCACGCGCCTCCTGGCAGCGCGTAATTCGTCCGAATACTATAGCTCGCGGAGCCGACGAACAGTCATCGTGGGCGAGACCGGGCCGCCGACGATGCCCCGAAGAGTTCATTGTTAAAAGCTACGTCACATTTGGTCACATAATCGGGGCTCGGCGTCGTACTTGTGAAACGGTAATTAAAACGTCATCGTGTCCGTCCGTACACGTTCTCGCGATCGCGCGGCACGCACGTCTCGGATAACGCTTCGGAATATCGAGAACGTAACGATAATACAACACACGAGAGACATTCGGAACGATATCAAAAGCGGTCCTGCGATAAGAGGTCAAACCGTCTCGCCGCCGCTCGCCGTACCGACAGAGACGTATTTAGAATATTTCACCGTTCGGGTAGGGGCTCGTTGCCCGGAGCAGATTTTCGAAAACAACGCGGATAACGACGAATATTTTTCGACCGGTCGTCGCGAATCGTCGAAATCTCTCGTTTTTCCCCCGAGTCTTTACAGAAATACAACATTGATCTTCCTTCTTTTTTTTTTTTCGTTTTCGACCAATTATTCGTACAATTTAAACGGTTTAGTTTTGTTTTTTTACGATTCGTCGTATAGCGTAAAAACCGCGGTATCCGTTTTGAAATCGGTTCTCATGTTATTACGTTTTACCATAAATTGTACGTATTTTGTTAAAAATAATGAAACGCCCATCGTCGTTGATATTATATTATATATTTTTCAGTAAGCGCGTGCTTTTTTTTTTCCACTTAATTATTATATTGTGCGCCGAGTGATAGATTACAAAAGAACAGAAACGTTATACTTTTTTTTTTGAAACGAATAATTTCTCATAATTACCGACACGAAGTTAATAGACTTATCTTCGTGTTTTGTACGGTTTTTTTCTAAATAATAAATCAGCACATGTACGTTCGCGTTATACAAGAAGTTATAACGATAGTTGTGGTTTTTTTTTCGAAAGTGAGGGGGGGAGGACAGCGAAATTTCTGTCGCCTCTAGCCGGTAAAATCCTAAATACTCCATCGCGTCGCCGAATACCTACCAACCTGCGATACACGCACGCACACACGCGAGAAACGGGTGCGTTAACCGGTGTGTCGAAGCTTATCTCCGGCGAAAATCGACCGTTTTACCGAACGCGTACGGTCGGTAATGGTGTAATAGCGATCATGCAGGGCCTATTCGTTTTCGAAACGAACGCGTGCACGAACGTAAAACAATCATAAAAAAAAAAAAAAAAGAATAGAGGGTTCCGCTATAAAGTCAACGTTGTACAAACAGGTAACAGGTGTATACAGCGGGAAAAAATGTGAAATAGTATATATATATAAACATTTTTTATATATAATATCTGTAAAATCTGATACAATGCGCGTATGTACTTTACAACAATGTTTATGTACCGCATTGCGAGCACGCGTTAGATTGCTGTCAATATGTACGAAATTCAAGGCGTTGCACTGTAGTTTTGCAACGAAACGTTGTAGTAAAGTTCGTTTATTGGAACGACTTGGTTTTCATATTACATCAGACGAAACGTTTCATATTGTTTGAAAACGCGGCTCAAACGGTCGCGGTATATAGGGCACTCGTACTTTCAGCGAGACCTTTTGGTCGAATGGTGCTCGATGAACGGTTTCAACGCGTTCTACGACGGCCGTCAGCCGACTTCACGTTTATCTGACCGTCGTCGGGTGTAAGCCGTTACGATCTGATATTTAACGTGTTAATGCACACATTTAACGTAAACCATATTAAATTCATAGACTGTTTTAAAATCTTGATATGATGAAAAACGAAAACCCAACCTAACCTATTGTTTTATATCGGGTAATTATCTTAATAAACATTATCATACGATAATGCAAAATATCCATTAATTATTAATTGATAAATAACTCGTGAAAATTGTTAAATAAAATAAAAAAAACTCAAAAAATAGCGCATAGAAACGTGCAGATCAATTTATCATATACTTTTGATGTCGACGAACAAATTTACATTAAATTTTTTAATGTTTTGAATATTACCAATGACTTTTCAATGTTTATAGTGTCCATATTGCTATTCGAATTCTATAGACTCGAGATCGAAATATAATAGAAGCGATCCTATCGAAGTATTTAAAACGTTTAATCTCCCCGGAAACGGTCGTAATATCGATTGGATTTTGAATTTTCAATAATTTCCGAGACGTCGTCGGTCGACAAGTTTTCGAAAATATCATTCGAAATCGTAACTACGGATTATTCGTATTCAAAAGCCGGCAACTCTCGGCGGCACCGTAATTACATATTTTTACTTCGATTCACGCACGACGCGTTACGTAATACCGTCGTAAGTACCACGAGAACCGAATATATTTTTTTTCTTCCCGTTGTCTCTGCTCGGAGCAAATAAATGTTTTGATATTACGTCGGGGGTAGGTACACGTCGTTCCGCGCTACCGGACACGCGCCCGTCGTTCGTGTGGCCGCCGATAATTACCAATGGAATTATTATGGAGTTGTGGTTCGATATCGCTGTGTTTTGCCACTTTTGTGAAAAACGCACGTACATAATCATTATCATTGTGTCTGGTCGTTATTCCGTTCTGCAATTTTTCGGACCACAATATTGTGTGTGTGTAACGGCCGACAACTCGGACACGACCGCGTCGTGTCTACCGGGAGACAATAATATGGTCAGAGTATGATGTGTGTGGGGCAGAGTTGTTGAAACCACGTATCTACACCACGACCGGGTTCGTTTGATTTTGCGACTGTGACACACACACACGCGCGCGCGCGGGCGCACAATATGGTACCATTAGTTACTGCTTAAACTCCCGTGACCCCGTGAAGCTAACCAAGACGCCGACTGACACCGGTTGATCTAATTATTTTCTCATCTAGTCGTATCTCCTATTATCCTACGTTAGACTGCAAAAGGAGCAGCATCAAAAATCGATTTCAAAAAAAAAAAAAACATACTGTTGTCGGGTATACTTGAAAAAATCTAATTAAGTACGCGGTCCAATGACCCACGCTAGTTATTATAGTCGCATAATTCGAAAATAAAACGACGTACCGTTTCCACACGTCGTCGTCGTCGCGGTAACAGGACGAACGCGTAAATATTATTAAACTCTACAACTTTGAAGTGTTCTCGACTTGGCACGTGTTCCGGAGAACTTTTACGGCCCCAGAAACATGAATTATATTTTTATCACGCCGAGCTATAATAAAAACAACTATCAATAACACCGTGGCTTCACACGACACGCGTGCATACATGCGTTTTGACTTTGAAGTATTCAAAGTAGACGTGTTTTATGTATTTTTTGTCCGATATCACGCATTAGTCTCTTGTACATTTTGTTATTGCGAGATAGGTTCTTGATTAAGAACGATGATTGTTAATTCTTCCATTACACGTTATCGACATATGGTGCTGTAATTATTTTTTTAACTGTTTACAATATATATTCTGAGAAACGAATTCTAGGGCATAATAACTACGATATCCAACCCGCGAGGCTAAATATTTGATAAAATCGTATTTAATCAATCATTAAACATACCGTTGATACAGATTTGCAATTGAAAATATCTAAATCCGAAACATAGAGTATAATGAAACATAGAGTATAACGAACAAATTATAATTGGATTAAATATCGCAAAAACACGTTTAATAAATATTTTTGAAATAAACCGTTTAGCTGTGGGAGTTATTTCGATGAATATTAATTATAATATGGAAATTTAGAATCTCTGTTATAATAATAGTTTAGAAAATCAAAAGGCGAAATTTATGCAGTTTTTATGATAATATATGCAAGTTTATACAGAATGGAAACGAAAGAATCGACAAGGAATTAGAACTAGATTCGAGCGCGAGTCTTTGTTAGTTGTTGTTATGTAAGTCTTAAAACACTGAATTAAATATGTACTTGTTGTAACCAGAAAATTTTAACAAAAACCATACACATAATCATTAAAGGTAAAAAAAAATGTTCATTGTTCATTTGTCCAATTTTGATCATTGGAACTTAAATAAATAATAAACAAAATTAGTCGAGAAAACCTTCTAAATTTGTAATAATAGTTGTTATAAAATGTATTACGGTTGAATTTGCGTATAATCATATTTTGATTTTTTTAAATTGTATTTAAATAGAAGATAAAAATTATTAAATGTAACCCAATTATGTAATTAAATTACACGTTTTTAAAAATCTGCCCAACCCTGGGTGTGGCCAGTGGGTATTAATCTTAAGTACTTTATTCACTTCACAATAATCCAGTCATGTAATTTCGATTTTTTAAATTGAAAACATTAAAAAAAAAAAAAAAACTCTACTACCCAGTTTGTACAACTTGGAAAAACTTTCGGAAGATTTTTAGTGGAGTTTAATTAACTTAAAATTGAATAGTGACTTCGTCAGAAATTAATTGCTCACACTTTTTGACTGATTTTAGTGAGTTTTATGTCTCAAAAATATAACCAGTTTAAAAATTTTAATCTATGCGTCGTATGAGTAAAACTATCCATGTCTCAAAATATTCCAATTGCATCGAAACGAGTAGACGTGGAGAGGTATGCCTTACCAGATCAGGAATAGAACACTCCGATTTAGCTCACGGCTATATAATTAAAAAAGAAAACGTGCCACTCTGTGAATCCTGTGACGTCTGGATAACTATATAGTATACTCTTTTGAACAATGCTCGCTCGAAATTCGAACAAGTCCGCCTGGACAATGGTATCAAACATATATTATCAAGCGACACAACTAATTTTATGAATACCATTAACTTAACATTTGTGAACCGAAGATTATCATTTTTTTTTTTTTTTTTGTAAATACCATTGTGAAAAAATCAGGTTAATAACTCAATTATGACGGAAGATGTAGGAATAATAAAATTAAAGCAATTTTTGAGATTTAAAAACTATATTACTTATTATTTAGTTATGTGATAAGCTTTTATACGATTTTCCAGTTTTAGAAATATAAATCGCGACAATTCTTAATATTATTATTATATTATTCATTCGACAATTGGAAGAAAATAAAAAAAAATCTAGGAATCTTTAGCACATCTACAGATGTAACGTATTTTTGAAAAGTCAACAAATATTTTATGAAGTTAAAGACTACTAAGAACTAAAAATTTAAACTGTACGACATTTTCCATAAGAACTCTTATGCTATTAAAGACTGATATTTTTAAAAATGATATTTATGATTAAAATAATTTAAAAAAATATAGATCGAAAACGGAGTATAATAGTAAATCGATGACGGATATTCTCGAGAATTGATATAACAAAGCGTACAAACACAGAAAAAAAAATATAGCACTTAAATACGAATACTTCATATCTGATACTTAATTTGGGATTTACCATTTACGCGTATGGCGATAAAATATAGACAATTATTTCCTATATGAGCGAAATCGATGTACTATTTTCATACACGTGACTTTTCACGAGTCCTTTTGAACAAAGGATTTTTCCTAACCCTTGATGATCGGACATATGGAATTTTAATTTTTAAATTTTTAAACGCGTGTGACCCCTTTCCACGCTTAACCTATAATTAAATTTCTTGGTCTTTGAAATCGCATTTCAAAATTGTATAAAGAAGAAAACAATATCAAAGCCTTCTGTTTGATAAATATTGTATAAAATATTATTAAATACAAACACTGTTAATTATACAGAAGTAATCTGTTTGTCAAACAAAATACGCGCTAAACAATAACATTACTAAAATTACATCACTAAATAAAATGGTTTACGTTTGACGATTATATTTGATTTTTTTTGTAACCCTCCGCAGTGAAAAGGTGATTTCCACCAAAGTTCGATATAAGGGCGGTTTCCAATTTACAAAATATGATTCTTGTGACTGTTTTAAAATAGGTGTTTCGCGTAGGCAGGTAATTATTAAAATATATTTATGGGCATTCGAAAAACACGTCATTACGAGAAATCGATTCGAAACGTTCAACACAATTTCGCGTCAAACACGTAAAACGTTGATCACGATGAGATATTAAGTGTTCGATGGTTTAACTCAACCATAAAATTAAAATAAACACGATTATAATTATATTAAATAGAACAGTGAGCAATGTAAATATTTATTTATTTTTTCATATCGAGTATTGTTTAGCGTTCTCGTCAATAATAATAATAATCGATCGAATTAATTTTTTTAATAATCGTATTCCTGTATTGTGTTTGATTGTAACTGCTCGCGAACACAAAGAAAAACGCTTGCAGATCATTTTGAAACTATTGAAACCGTAATAACGTCGTATTAGTTTAAAATGCGCACACAAACGATTATCAAACTAGGCGCGCGCAAAGATAATAAATGTGATGTTAATTTAGCGTTCACAACTACTGTTTTTTTTTTTTTTTATTATTTTTTTTTTAACTAATGTTTTTATTGCATGCGACTTGTTTTGCAAACACGTTTATCTCAAAATAAATAGGCAATTAATTCTGTTCAATAGTATTTCTCGTATGCACCTACTGTTTTTTCTTTTCTTTAACAACGCTCATAATACCCTAACTATTTATTTGTTTATCATAAATTTTTGAAGTGTTATGCAATTTCTTGTAACTCTCGTGAGAGGTCAGTAACCTAAAATAAAAATTTGTCTACTCACTTTGGTAATGGTGTAGTAGATACTGGTATTTCCGTTTGAGACCATGACATGGGTGGACTGTTCGAGTCCGAATCCGGCGTTGCGCTCCTCGACCTGGAGCTAGAGCTCAAACTCTGAAATAACGGACAACACATGTCAGAACATCATGAACTCGAGTCGCGAAATAAAGACTAATCATTAAAAAAAAAAGAAGAATTTGTACAGGAGTACAATAGTTTCGATCGACGCAATTTATGAACTGCAACTCGATATTTTTCGTTTCGGTCTATACGCAATGAAATTGATGAAAACGCTTTTCCTATCGTCGTAACGTGTAGACCTGGAATTTTACCACGATAAGACAGGTTAAAAAATTATTACGAAATGAAATCGTAGGCTCGATAACGGTTTTTTTTTTGTCTGTCTCTAAAGAACACGTGATATAATATTATACCCGCGTTCAAATTATAAATATCATTTAATTTGTATTTGAGATTTTAACATTTCAGATAGCAGATTTAAATTCGAAACACGATAACGATTGTTTGAAATACACACACGGGATCAAAATAGCAGTATCTCTGACTGCGTTTAACGAACAATAAGAATGGGCATCGTGATCACGATTACAGACAACACCAGAAATATGAATAAATTATGATGGTACACGGTGTACAATGTGTATTGCGTACACGTCCGAGTACAATGTTATTGGAAGTTGAAAAGGAAAACATTATTTACTCGAACACGAATATAAATCATTATTAATTTTGAAGGATTGCCGTGTAGCGGTTACGATAATAATCCGATTTACATATTGTTACGCGCCGTCGTTCTGCGGTTCAGAGTTTTAACTGGTCGGATGCTTCTACCTAATTTCAGCTTATCTGGGAATCGTAACCGTCTCGTTAAATATTCACCTTTTGTGTTTAAAAGAGACGAAACCCGTGAGCGCAGTGAAATACAATCTATCTGAACTTGAAAATCGGAATAAATAATTCAGAACCAGGCACGTATGAAATCACTAAAATTATATGAAGATTTTTTTTTTTTTAAAGTTTATGTTACGGTTATTGTCGAGATTATATATGCACGTTGTTGTAATGCGTATTTTATTATTTTACAGCATAACATACTGATCAATCTAATTGTCTTAATCCTTGGCTTTCAAATGATATTAGGCACTGATATTTCGGTTAATATACTATAAAATAATTTACGGATTAAATCTATCTGTTGGTAATAAAGGAACAAAGATTACCTACGCGATGGCTTGACAAAAAAAATAAAACCCATAAATTAATGCTTATAGTGCAACGCACCGTCAAGTTCTCATAAAAACGTAATTCATAATAAATTCCGACTGAGTAATATTTCGTGTTCGATAATATATACGTTTGTATAGAAATAAATGCGTATAATCTCTTGAAAAACGTCTCGCGATTAGTGTTAGACCGATGAGTTATAATAGCAGTAAATAATAATGCGTACATTATACACACTGTTTGTGCGTCGATAAAGAGTAAAACGATAATTTTTTAGTGAAAAGCCATTTTCGACGGCGAACGGATTCTCCGGTTCCGCGCGGAACACACAAACTCACTTCGAAGTCCCGGAAAACGTCTCGGATGTCTGGTTTTTTGTGTCTCGCCTTAAGCTGTCTACCCCTCTGTCGGACCGTGTGATTGAGCGAGTGCACTCTCAGTCTGACAGCGTCCGCTTGCCTGGTAGAGAGATGCCTGATCGCCGGCTCGAGTTCCGAGTCGGCGACTTCACACCCGTTCTCGAACGCTTCGGTCAGGAACGACAGACCGGCGGACGACAGCCAGTCGGCTTCCACCGCTCCTTCCGGCATATGAGCGGCGGCAAACTCTTGTTCCGGTGGACATTCTTCGTCCAGGTAACTGTCGAGTTGTCGCGTTTCCTGGATGATCTTGTATTCGTTCCAATAGTCCTCGAAGTCTTGACTCACGTCCGTCTCCATGGTCTGCGAAAAATAAAAAAAATAAAACAATATTATGGAATTATCAATTTTAATAATATACCAGTGACGCGTAAATATCGCAGGACATTGGGAATTGGTCGAGATGCAGGTGCCGAGAGAATTTGAACTAATTGCTTTAGAAAAACGATTCCGAGTAAAGCGGGTCGATATTTGTCAAACAGTCGAAATACCCGGTTTCGTTTTTAAAATTTCTCTTGCAATAACTGGTGACTTGGGATTTTTACAATTTTCTACACGAGTTAGAACAACGTATAAAAAGAAATCTTGTATTTACAACGTGTAGGTTTTCAAGATTTTTTTTGTCCAACCAAAATTATTTAATCGCCATTTTACAAAAAAAAAAAAAAAATGTAAACGTCTACAAATTGCTCGGAATCTTTTGAAAATTATATCATCTACGGTGAATTGTAATGTAAGTAATTTGTAAAAATGTCACGTTCCTACAATTATTCCTACGTTTTTTACATTGTTCCTACATTGTTGAGGTACAATGAAAAAATATTAGATTTGATTAAAAACCGGTATTCCGTAAATGCTATCGAGTTTTCGTAATTTTTCTCAACTTTCGGAAAAAATTGTAGTTTGAAGTGGACCATCTAAATTCTATAGTATCAATTATACGACATTTTATGCCAGATACATTCCCTGAAATTGAATATAGGACCATTTATTCGGGTCGAAAACGTGATAACAGACAAAAAACACATCATAGTAAAACTAATACATTATTACTCGCTTCATTCAGGATCAAAAATAAGCTCTTTTACACGAAAACGATACGAATACTTTATTAAATTTCCATTCGTGTCTATTTTTCTATAAAACTCGTTAAAATTTTAAAATATTTGTATAACGTGACTCGTTAGATTATGTCTGCATTTTATGATTTCAAGAACTTTCTATGTACCTCATTCCATCGTTATTAAAACGAATTTTCTTTACGGATAGTTCTGTCTATTCAAATATAGTTTAAACTGAATCGATTGCCTTCGACGGTATAGGGTCAATGTGTTACTTGTTCCGTTAAAAACGTGGCGGAGTATTTAAATTTGGACACATTTTTTAATTATTGTATAATATACATTAATTATATAAGGATATTATCCTTGTCGGGAAGTATTTATTTCAAAATTTTAACGATAATATCGTAATAACCGTATTGACCATATCGCCAGGCGCAATCTTGTATTCAGTAAAATTATAAAATAATTAATACGGTATAAAATTAATCGATTCATATAATAACGCGTCTACTGTAATAAAATAATCAATACCTAATAAATATTGTAACTTTTCGATGTTCCAATGGGTTCCGGTTGTTTTATTTTTCCGGATAATAGTTGGACTTTATAAATTTAACCAGTGCAGTCGTGTCTTATGTTGCAGCGCAATGCGGTTGATGCAATTATAAATAAATTAAAAACACGTAGCTCGTACGAATACGTATTCGCTATTCGGATGTATTTTGTTCGGAATTTAATTCACTAAAACACGCAAAGGAAATCATTTTGCCCGACAATTTATATGTGTCTTTGGACATAAAATATATTTTAATTTACATAATCACAGGGCACACATACGCACACACGCGCGGAGAGGCCAAGAAAGTTGCCAAACTTGTTCTGGCGCGATCCGAATGACTTCAAGTTCATCACTGTTTAACCTATATAATTCGTACGACTAACGTTACGGTTTCTGAAAACCGAATCGACCAATTTTCCTCGGACGCCCATTAAGCCATCATTTTTCATCGCAGGCCGCCAAAGTGAAATATTTATCTACGCGTCTCCGCGCACCTACTTCCAGAATCGGTGGTTTATTATCCGGCGGCCGTTGAAAACGATCCAAGATTGTGTCAGAATAAGAACATTGATAAATTAGAAAATCCGCTTAATCGATCGACCGCTGTACACTCTGCACGGTACGGGACCGTTTGATTGCGCGAAACTAATTTTCGGCGGAGTCGAATACAATAATAAATCCAAGTCCGATTGTGCGGCGACGGCAGAAATGAACTGAGCGAATAATGTGTTCGAGAAACGAAATTGCCTTGAAATCGACTAAAATCGGTACGAAAAAAAAAAATGTAGCTTGGTAGACACATTGAATTGTTAGCGTTCGAAATCTATAGGTATCGACACCGATATTTTATAAAACAACTGTACATATTATACGTTTACGTGAGCCATATCAGTGAGCTATTAGGGCGTCGTCGATGATATTAATAATGATATGTAATAAAAACAGCAAAAACAACTACTCGGTGCTACCAATACTGTTAATATTGAAGATGCCGATAGAAATGAAAATTCCAAGACGACGATTTCGCGTCGCATTTGATTTTCGGTATCAATCCTACGAGATGTGCAAATGAGTGTCTGAGCGTGTGCGTACTCGTTTCGATCTGAAAAGTGGTTCGCGGACATCCGGAAGTCCGCCGTTCGATGTTAGATGTGCGCCGAGCGGAAAAAAACCTCGCGCACAATACTACGCGCATATGAACCGAAAAAATTGATTTTTCTCGTCTCGGACAATTTGAAAATCTACGTATGGAATATTATAGTACAATGTTCTCGCTAGATAACATGTTTTCAGGCAAAGTATGAGTGTCCGAGTGATATTAGGCTTCGATCGCCGTGTTAGCTTCTTTAAGGTGTGTCTGTCTGGGTGATCCGAGTTCATATAGTAATATATTCTCAGTAAAAACAGTGTGAAATCCAGAGCGATAATAAAATCAATTTCCGAATTTTTCCTCTCTGTTTTCGCGTTCGAAAAGTAGTTCGGGGTACACGAGTATATACGAACAAAAGGGATTCTCGTTCTGGTTTTAGTTTTAGCTATAAGGTAGGATGACCATATTTTATAAAAAAAAAAAAATAGGACATAATTTGCTATGAATAAAAGTTTAGTATTATGAGTTTACTTTTTAAAGATAAAAAATGAAAACTACTTGTTTTATTGAAAAATGCGATGGTATATTTAATTTTATGTTTTTTTTTTTCTGACGTTATTTATTATACGAAATACTTTTTTTAATTGCATCTACAACAGTTGAAGATTTATTAAACGCGTTGAATTATATTTCCAGTATCACTTGGCGAGAAAACCGCAGAGAAAAAATAAAACGAGATCGAAACGGAAAAGCTGGACAAAAGACGCGCGTTCCGTTTGAATTCGGTCAACAAAACGGGACACCGAGCTGAAAAACAGGATAATCCTGTTCGGAACAGCGAACACCCTGTGCTAGGGTCCAAACAGCTCGACGCAATAACATTAGGAACCGCTAGATATAATATCAAACGATATCCGGTGCATAGATATAGTGGATATGTCTGATTCGACGACTTGTCGTCCGTTTTGAAAAATAAATAAATGAAAAACGGATACAAAACAGCCGATACGACGACAAGTCGCACATACTATTTGACGTCTCTCTCTGCACGCGGATGTAAACGTCGAAATAATACCGCGTGGATCGTGTTCGGCCAACTCGAGGGAACATATACGTACGTGGCCAATAACCGCAACGGGAGACTCTTATAAACGTACGAAAAACAAAATAATCATTATTATTACAATGTTGCTCCGCCGCCGCCGCCGCCGCCGTATATCTGTATTATATAATTACCGAGGGTTTTTTGATCTCCGATATTCTTTGATTAACTGGCGTTCTTTGATCGACGAGAACCCACTGCGTAAGAACCGAATTCCGATCGAATTTCCCTCGAGGGGGCGGGCGGGCGGCCGGCCGAGAATATGGTCTGATAAAATAGCATTATTAGTCATTACGTCGACGTCGTCGGCAGAAAACCCCGTGGTGGTTATTTAACAATACAATTCAAACTTATCCGCGATATATCGATTGAAATATTTCAAATTTATTCGACTTCCGACTACGCGCTTTGAAAAAAAAAAAAAACAGAGTTTCCTTTTCGGCTTTGAATATCGACATGATTTTCTTATATTCAACATTGAAATCATCTTCGGATTTATCAAAGCATTTTTCCGGATTACCGGCAATAATTCCACAGTTCGGAATGTGTAAAGAAAGTCAAAAACATTTAATTGATAAAAATAATTACCGAGTGTAACGTGTCGCGCAGTTTCAATAGAAAATTGGTCGGTATATATCGTATATACCTAATAAGTAATAAAATTGATTTCATCGAAAATATATAAATCACAAAGAAATATCAATAAGGGAAAATAGTAACAGCGTTACGGTTTATAGTTTTAAAAATATTAAGTAATAAAATAACTAATTAAAAAAAGGAAAATAATTTTTTTTTCAAAACTCATATGGTTTTTTTTTTATAGATTTTATCAGCTAATTAATTAAAAAAAAAAAAAAAAAATGTTCTTTCTTCTGTATTTACAATTCCAATTTAGAAAATTGTTGAATAGTTTTTTATTTTGCCGCTGTTGGTGTGGATCGCTTTAAAACCCGTAAAACATATGAACCGAGTCAATTATCGAATAAATCTTTTAAAAAGGAACGTATAGATGTAGAAAGGTTCTCTTCGTGTCAGGGTCACGATTTAATTACCCAGCCTTTACCCTTAGACCAATAAATTGGATTGTTATAACGTATAGGTAGTTTCCATTTTCTAAGCTATAATCCAACTCACAGCATGTGGGGATAATATGACCTGGTTTAACCAAAAGCGAACACATGGAGGGTTTCATCACTATATATATACGAGTATTCAGTATATATAGTTTTTGACATATCGAAATAAATAATAGTGTACTAATTATCTTTTTAAACCTGAAATTATTTTTAACTTGTAAGTATTTTGTACCCTATACGTGCGTGCCTGTCATGTACCGAAAAATACATTTTATTTACCAGGAAACGACTTATAAAGATATTAGTCGATATTAGTATCAAAAAAAAAAAAAAAAAAGAAAAAAAGAAAAATAATAATAATGAAAAATATAGACACAATCTCTCGTAAACCTGAAATTTATAGTTTCTCAAGGAGAAATACTTAACAGTCATTGTTCGAAAAAAAACGAAGGTACTTTAATCTTTTATTATTGCCTGTACGAGGGTGTAACGTAATAATACTAGTTTTAGTCTCATTAATAAAATCCATTAATCTTTTATAAATTCATAATAACAATAAAACTTGATTTTCATTTTATACCTTACGATTGATAAAAAGGTGGTTTCACATCAATCATTTCCCTACAGCCCTTGCGTTTCGTTCGGCAAATGACAATGAAAATGGAAGTTTTTTTTTCATTTTTGTTTCACGCGTTTGAAAAATAGCACCGTCAAAACGTGACGATAAATTTAATCGACGCCATCGATGCGTACACACAATAATTATTATTTCACTGTAACAAAAGTCACCGTGACAAACTCACTAAATTTGAATACTAATTTAAATATTTTTCAGACTTCGGCGAGTAACATCATTCGAATTTGTCGGCTGCTTGAAAAAAAAAAAAACGAACGGTTTATTATTATAATATTCATAATGACTAATGAGTATCAACGTCTCAAGGCGTGTCGTTCTAGCCAGAAGTCCCACTCTTTCTTCCAGGTAGATCGAAAAGCCCGTCGGGTGTATTTTAATCTATTGGAAATGATCCATCGAGACCATTACTGTATCAGTTCAAATCGGCTTACGAAAACCGTATTGGGTTCAAGTGACTCGCCGAGACTTTCGCTAAATAAAATAGTAGTGCAGCGTATTTTTTTGTGACATTCGAGCGAAAACAAATTGCGATCTGAGTAGCTAATAAATTAAAATCCCGTAGGTAAAACGGATTAGTTTAGCAAAGACGAGAAAAATTAAAAGCAGACAGTGATTTATCAAAGCCGCGGTTATCGAGACAGAACTACATGGGTCGAAAAAACTATTTTTTATTCGAAGGTACAATCGGTTCTCAAAACCAGTTTTCAAAGAAGGATAGCACTTTCTGTTTACGAACACGTTACAGATAATCCTACCGGAAAGGGTAAATTAAGATTTTTATGAAAAATAAAGAAAACAATTTTTATGGAAAATTACCCAAATATCAAAACGAATTTGAATAACTATTCTAAGATTTTAACGATCATACAAATTGCATACATCTAAATCGATAAACCGTATTGAAAATTAAAGTTAAAACACGTGTTCTCATGGTTTAATTGATATACTTAAAAACCATTATGAAAATTGAGCTAATTTCTTAGAAAAATAATAACGTGTAATAATAATAATAATAATAAGATAATTACAGTGTACAGATTTGAGCACAAACATTGGAATCGAGCGCAAACATTTTTAAATTGCACAGTTTTAGATTAGGTACGTAAATACAAATAGAAATATTACGTATAGATTTGAAGTTCAACGACGGTTCGAAATTATAATATTAAAAAAAAACTTTTTTGACCTATATTTTGTTCGTTGACACCGTAAGATTTTAATATCGCGGTCTATGATAATTTACATGATATATTTTATTTAATTCGACGTTTTCATGCTCTGTTTGTAAATATAAGAACAAAACCATAAAATGTGTAATTTTTGGAAACTGCCTAGTGGTATGAATTTATAGCCGTGGTAAGCGTGGTATAAGTATAATAAGTGCGGCTGAAAAAATCTACTTATCGGCCTGTTGTATTTTAACCACACTATAGACATGTATTATGTAAAGTGTAATAAATGCGTTCGAATACTATTTTGAAAAATTAAAAAAAAAAAAAAAGAAAGAAAATTCGAATATGCATTCTTTATACTTTTGTACTGGTATAGTTGTATTCATCTAGAGAAACATATTTTCCTCCCAATAACCCTCTGCAATCTTCCGATCCGATAGTTGGGTTTTATTTTCGATCACGTTTCTATCAATACTCACACGGAGGTAGTATTCGAGCCAATCAACTAAAATCAACTGGAATTGATGTTTGGATACATGTTGTATCCACGTCGTTGCTGTAACGGATTTTGAAAAACCAAAAAAAAAGAAGAAAAAATGACGGACGTAACGATAAATTATTTTATCTCGAAATTATAGCGTTCTTCGCCTATACACACATGAAAACAAATCCGGAATGCAGATCGCAGAGCACAATAAATAATATAACGAGCAAAGGTTTTTTTCGCAATTAACCTAAATACCTAATTAAGTGACGTTTTATTTTTTCCGTCCGCCGACTACCGCGGCGGTGTGCCTATTATAAACAAACAACAGGAAACGTACACACGTCGTAAGTATGTTGTTATTATGGTTACCGCGTTTAGTACCCATTACGGTTCATAATTCGTTTAAAATGTTCACGACATCGCGTTCGTTTTAGCCGCGAGCAATTAACGTCGACTGTGACGATGACGATAATATAATATATGAGCACCAATTATTGTTTGTAATACTCGGAACGGTCGAATTAGTCCTTCGTGCTTTTGGGTGGCTTCGAGAACTCAATTAGAGGGGAGGACGACGTACGTTTTAAGTCTTTAATATAAAAAAATAAAAAAACCCCACTATTAATCATACCAGACATTCTGCGTCTGTTTTAAAATGTTAATCGACGGCAAGTATTAAAAAAATCAATATTAATTATTCAATCGAATCGACACTGATTGATTAGGTTTTGAGTATTTACGTTTTTCGGTAACATCCACACAGTTTATTCATCCGTACTCACTGATTGTGAATAGAAATTATTTTCCGATATTAGGTCCACGTTCCAAATATCCTGGCGAAACATCACGACTCCGACAACACGTCAGGAACACAACCCCAAAAGACTTAAACGCTAGTAGTGTCCGTGACTCATTAATAAATTAGTAAAAAAAAAAACCGCGTGTCGTCGGAAAGCGGTTTCCTCCACATCGCACCGTTAATGTCATCAAAACTATAATCATCAAATATGCTTATTCAAGGGCGGATAAGTATGAAATTCCTACCCATGATATCCTTTAGACCTAACCGGCCCGTGTCATTCGCTCGAACGAAAATTTCAAAAACGCAAAATTTAACCGATTTCCTTCGTTTTTTGCGTCTATTCTTAAATTTATCACATCGTACTTGTACGACGAACAACAGGTTCTAAGTGATTTTCATACTGGTATTTTTTTTTCACTGTACGAAAATCAGACGGGTAAAGAAAACTAACGCGTCGACTCCAATATTATATAGTAGTAGTAGGGTTTTTATAAAAACCATAGAACACTCGTACTAGGTGTAAATATTTTAATTTCTACTGATACGAATCGACTGTCGAATTAAAATCAATAGCTGTAGTTGCGTTTTAATTGTGATGAATTGGCCATTGACTAAAAATACAATAGAAATATATTATAACCTATGATGTAAACACACGGCATACGCATTTTAAATAAAACAGTCGCTCGCGGGGTTCCGTCATTAATCTTATATTTCGCACAGCCGCGATAATTTGTCGAGACGTGCAATAATAAATACGAGCGGCGGCCCACGGAGAATTTTCGCGACATCCCGGTGCGCCCCCGTGCTCATTATATTATTTACGCATTTTATACATCGTGTACACGTCGAATTAAAAAAAAAAACACACGCACACGCACACCAAGAAATGAGGATTGATAACAAATCAATATCGAATCGTTTTTTTTTTATATTATTTTATTCGATACCATGGGTTTTCTCCACGTCGGGTCGGGGAAGTGCTCGACTTCTACCGCGTCCTGGTAAAAAATCGCCACCGCCGAACGGTCGTCGAACGGCATTTGACGGTAGATACCCGTTTGACCGGGCGCGAGAGTACGTATACGCGTGACGTTTTTTATTTTTTAATTTAATCCTATCCTCTGAATATATTATTATTTTTACTGCGAGACGTGTACGTTTGCGACGACGTTCGCGCTCGTTCAGCGGGTACCTGTCTACGACTACTCGTCCGCGTGCAATTAATATAATATTATTATTTATTCGGCACACTTATTCGCTTACGAGATTCGCCCGACGACGACGACGACGACGGTGTGCGCTTATTTCCGTTGCCGCGGCGGAGGGTGCAGTGCGTCGTCGTCGCGTTCTTTTGTGAGCGGAACGACGAGTGGGGTTTTGGGTCCGCGGTGAGAGGGGGGGTGGGAAAAAAGGAGCAATATTAGTGTGTTAAAATACGCGCGGCGAACACGTTTGCCTTGAGATGGACCGAACGAGAAAACGATAGGACGCACAAACGGTGCATATGTGTGCCGGGCCCTCCCCCCTCCCCCGGACGCAAAATACCCACGTTGCCGATTCTACGATAGCGATTTATGTATTACACACACACACACATAATAATAAATTATACTTCATGGTTTACATTATAATATATAGATGTGTTTGGAAATATGAATATTGTTATTATTGTTATTGTAGTTGTTGTATTGACAATTTTTTTATTATTATTATTATAATTATCGTTGTTATTATTATTACGGTGAAACTTCCACATTACGCGCGGTGTATCGTGAGCAATGCGATGCAAAAAAAATTCGTGTTATAGAGAAATCCGTTAAATAGAATTAGGTACGTTGATTTTTTTTTTTAAATTTAATTAATTGCGTGCGTGTATGAAAAAAAATAAAAAAAATACACGTCGTCGTGTATATCTATAATATTGTAGTTGTAATCGGTGTACCCGTACACCTATTCTGTCTTGTTGAAAATTCGATTTCCATCGAAATCGACGGCGATCTCGTTCGATTGCTCGTTACTCCTGTAAACGGTAGTTTTTCGAATTTCTGATAAAGTAGTAGTTTTTCTCAACATTTACTGTTGAGTCTTACTGTCGTCTTGATACGGAAAATGCATGATTTTACTGTTTATTTCTTCTCTGCCTTCTTCGTCTTTGCACCGTCGTCGTCGGTGTCTACGTATTTATTTGCCGTGTGACGTGATCTGTTATAATGTGATATAAACAGCATCGAAATATATCCATCCTATCGGTGTTTTCATTGTTTTTATGCGAATAGTTGGAGATTCCGTCGACAAAATGCATTCAACGCGATTGAACCGACAACAATTTCACATTGTTAAAACGTAATGTATGACTAAAATTGAATATTAAGCTGTTCGTTTAAGAAACACGCGGACCGTAAGCGTAAGCCACGCCACGGAATCATTGTTGAAGATTCGTAATTAAAACATTACATATTTGAAACAATATTTGCGATATTCGGTACGAATAGGCGGTGAACAATACTAAAGACATATACAGGCTTATCGAATAATTGAATAGAGCAGGAGCAAAGAAACGTCGGATTCGTCATGCGGATGTAAGTTTACTCGTAACGTATTGACAGTTGTGGTTGTCAAAAGTTGCAAATTTCGTGTAATGATAGTCGGTTGTAACACGAAAGATTCGCTGTATACAATATATAATATATCGTCTCGGAAACGCGTTTCCGTTCAAAGCGCGCGGCGGATATCGATGGAAATACGATTTATCGATCGCTTTTGTTTCGACGACGGCCCCCGTAGATCTTCGCGCGCCGCCTGCCGAATCTCATTACGGTCTGTGCGGCGCGCAGATATTATTACAAACACCTACCGCAAATATAATACGCACACGACATACACACAGACGCGTTGCACACGGGCGTGCTCGATGCTCATTAAGTGTCGACGCGTTCGTTTCATTATTGTTTTGTACTTATAGCTGCCTACGTTACTGTGTCGAAACGCGGCCCAATGACGACATTTTATTATCTATTATAAGCTGTTCGGTGCACATTTCGAATACCAAACGCAATTGCAATCCTGTAACGCGGACTCGCGTAATGCAACACACGATACACGATACCCAAACGGTAGGTGTGTTCAGAAAGATAATTAAAATATACATCACTATTATTGTGAGCTTATTTCGACGCAGGTACACCCGAGTTTTAACGAGTATAGGTGAACTGTAGCGATCGCTAAAATGGTTCGCGCGTACGTTATCGTGTTCTGCGGGTCGCTTGGAATTTAGAAATTCATCGATCCGGCAATACGGTACTGCACGTTACGTAGCGTTACATTTTTCTAAAGAAATCGTTAAAATATAATCGCAATGACGCGACGACACGTCGATGATACCTTTACGGTACGTTAAAATATAATTATTGTAGAAAACATTTGTGGATCTCCGAAGGCGAGTTTACACCTGTTAGTGAAGGCCTACAACTGACAATTCGACGGTAATAGAGTAAAATCGTATTTAGTGACAACTGTGGAAGTTTGACAACTCGAATCGATCACGTTTGTCAGCTCGTCGAATGGAAAACGAGTATAATTTTACATTATTGATTAGTTGACCGTTCGGTGATTGTTTTTGGAATAAATTGTTTTAAATGATGAATTCAATTTCAATCTTACCTTCGTTGAATTGAATTTAACCGTTTGAACGATATAATATGGAAGTCGAGTTTCCCAAAAAAAGGTCTCCGACTGGATTGAAATCAGAGCTTTTCATCAACAATTTTAACGCCAGTATACTGAAACATGATCAACCGAGTTCAGGTAGCAGTCCCGCATTGTCACCTAAACAAATCAATTAGAAACAATGTATAAAATTTCTGTTTTTACATAAATTTATTGTAAAAATTCACAAGTCTGTCATATTATTGTGTTCATTAAAAATATATCGGCCAGAGGATCGTCAAAATCGGTCGCGTCGATTTGACAGTAATCAGTTACAATAATTATTATGATAACAATAAAACTCAATAACGATTTGACGAAAACGCGACGAGTTTAGACGATCGAAACGAAATAATTAACGAACTATTACATAAAATTAAAAAAAAAAAATCAGAACCGTATGTATAACAACTCTTGTAGACAGTATGGTATAACTGTAGGCTAAAACGGGACAAGCACCTGCCGTAGATACGTTATATAAGATAAGGCAGTTGTGGGCTAATACGACGTCGTGAAAACGTTCTAAATAATATGAATTCATTTTGATATTATGTTAAACTATACGGTATACGGAGACGCGTTGGCAAAACTCGAGAGGCGCACCGACCGTGTGCGTATAACATATAATATTATAAGATAACGCATTCGCGTTCTGTGTTATGCTCGTAGTGTACACACACTCACACAAACACAGACACGAGCGCGCGCGCGCATACGATCTCCTCGTCGAAATCGTAATTAATAATAATTGTACGCGTACGAAATGCATTTCATGGACTGTTTAACGCACAAAACCGAAAAAAAAAAAAAACACCTTCACCTTTTTCTCTTCGTCTCTTGTCCCGCGCGGCGGACGAGAGGAAAAGTACTCACATGATTATGTATTACACTATTATATTATGTTCTCGTATATCAAAACATATTATATTTTAAAATATGTGTAATATCGTAACGAATATGCGTGTTCCGTAAATACGTGTGAGTAGACCGTACGAGTGAGACTACGAAACAACACACGTAGGTGGGTAACGTACGATGTACCTGTATAATATATTATATACAGGATGGCTCGCCGTATATTTGTCCCCCGAATTTCGAAACCAGATCTTTGTACATCATACTTGCAGGTTCGCGCAATGTCGCATTTCTAATTTGCTATTTTTTTATTATTACAAAATCGAAAATGGTTTTTGCGCGATTTCGCATTGTTTGTACGTAAATTCGAGTATCGTAAGTTCCCATACGATAGTGAAATATGGTAAAATAAGGGTAAATGTCGTCGATTTTCATTAAACCGTTAGTTTTCATTAGATTGTGTTTTGGGAAAAGAACAACGGACGGGCGCGAACACGGCTGGACACCCTGTATGTAAAACCCAGTATAACATGTGGCGTACACGCGTCATGGAAATTTCTCCAGTTTCACGGTAATCCCGAGAGCGCGCGCCGCGCGAAAAACCGCAATCCTAATGAGATTTAAACAACGCGTATTTGTGCAAACAATGGCTAAGAAGGAAAGGAAAAACGATTTACACGTCATTAACACGCGCTACACGGATCGTAAATGCGCGGAGAGAGAGAGAGAGAGATAGAGAGAGAGAAAAAATAACAATAATAAAACTATGGAAATATGATTGTTATACAGGGTAATATATTTTTAACGTCGTGAACGCGAATAAAAGATTAAACGATCCATAAGAAATGAATTTTTCCTTTTTTTTTTTTTTTTTTCATCGTAATAATTTTTCTCCGCGCATAGTATTATGTATATTGTTTTTGGGAAAATGTCGGCGACTCGGTGTGTAGTACAAATCTAATAGACGCCGAACCAATAAGCGGCGCTTATTATGACCAGTATTTTGAGTGTTTTAATTTTAAACGTGGCAGTATGTAATGATTATAGACGTGCGCCGAAATTCTAAAGGGTATCCTCGGTCCCCCAGCCCCTGCAGAACTCGGCACGTCTAAGTTTTAAACATACTTGTTCGTAGACAACCGCAACCGTACTGGTTCGACACTCGAATCGAAAAAACGTTTTGTCTAATATGAAATCAAACTCGTAACACCATAAACGGGTACGTTTGTAAAAAGTCAAATTATTTTTCTCAAAAACGTTGCCCGAGTGTCGTATACCAATTGACCAGAGGCTTGATTGTGAAGTACTTAAAACAAACCCCGATCATTTCTTACGGTAGGATCTTAAAACACCCCATCCTCCACATATAGGCACCGACGTTGTGGAGATATTTAAACCTACTAAACTAAAGTGATTGCGCCTATACCTTTGTAAAAACGATTGGTTTGCAATCATTTTACGTTTCTCTTGTCGCAGTGCGCACTGCCCACGCTGTTAACGTATTGTCAATGTTACCGCATTTTCTGGGCGACAAAAATAAAATAAGATTTTAGTACCTATAAAAAAAAAAACTATTATTCGACGTTATACACATACATTTACGACAATTTGTTTCTCGGTCATAAATTGAGTTATACGGACTTGTGTAAAAACGAATGATTAGGTAGGTACACGCGCGGAAAACAACGTATCGACCGTTCACGGGTTTCGATTTCGGCGAATACGTTATTTTGCCCCCCCCCCGGTCATAGTTTTTTATCCGTTTTAGCCGGAGTTTTACACGCAATTAGTATAGTAGCGTTGCATATTGATGATGAGTATACCAGATACCTACTCCGAATCGGAATAGAAATCATATTATTTTCACGAAAACTCGCAAACACGTGCTGGACGCGAAAACCGACGTTCGACGTCAAAACGAATCACCCTGTACAGTGTTCACATACAGGTTATACCTATGTGTAAAATAATAATACGCTTGCGGCGTGGCGGCGTTTTCGCGGCTGGACGTTTATGTGGAACACCGCGCGCGCGCGCGCGCGGCGACGACGGCGGCGGCAGAAAAGCGAAAGTCCGCTGTTGTAGTGGTGACCAGAAGATTCTTCTGCAACACTCTGCCGATTCGGACATTTGGCCCGCGGTGTGTGTGTGTGCGAGCGTACACCCATTACTGATGAATTATTATTATTTTTAAGGACGACAAAACTCTAGCGCGATCCTCGACCGTTCCCGAGGCGAATTTCGCAAAACACACACACACACACACCGACGTCTATAATATTATTATTGCCCGATACGCTTTGCCGACACACACCTATAAAGAAATATATATATATATATACGTCTGCCGACGCACACGACTCGTTTGTTAAGGTACCTGAATTGCACACGCCGGGTACATACCACGTGCGATCGAGGTACCCAATAATATCCTGCAATCCCGTCGAGCGGTTCGTCATTACGTGCACATGACGTAGGCACCGGATCCGTTATTTCGCCGTACACTCAACGCCATGATAAAAAAAAAACAACATAATCGTAACGTTATGCACAGATCCGGGTTTTAATATTCTAGAAACTAGCAGAAAAACGTGCTCTAAACAATAGCCGAAAATGCCTCCGGTTAGTAATTTCTCGATTTTTTCATATTCGTATTGAAAAGAAAAAAGGAAAAAAAAGAGTTATACCGCATAGTGTTTTAGAACTTTTAAGGATAATGCGCGTCATCACACGAATCGAATCACGTGCGCGGAGTGCATTTTTCTAGAGGCTAGAGCACCCCGCGGAAAAAAAAAAGAAGATATCCAATTCGCGTTATGAAATCGAGGCTCAATTATTATTAGTCATACGATATGCCCGCGTATCCGTGTAACGTCGGCCTCGTCCGCCCAGTGCGTCCGCGCAATAAAATACCATATTCTAATGGACGTACGAGCAGCCGGAGACAAAAGCTTATTGTACCTACCCCTACATATTACTTATAAATTATGCCTACGCGTGGTCCAAAGACAACCTACTCGATGCGAGCGATGTTTACAAAACGAAACAAAAAGAAAACGCGTGTACACAACATCGTTGTATGAAATAATTATGAACGAACGCGCATTTATCGCGTGTAGGTTACCTGCGCCTACACGTTAACAATCGCGAAATCGTAATCGGATTTCCGACACGGCGTTTTTCTAATAATTTTTCCGCGACGAGGCCGCGTGTGAGTTTTAAACTTAACGCGACGGCGGCCGCCGTATAATTATAACTCGAACAAAAGATTCTCGGCTGCGGACGCAATAATATATATATATATATTCGTATTTAAAACAATGTTTACACACTCCCGTGCAATGTGCCCGTGTAATTTTAAAACGAGATTCGACCAGTTTGATTGGATTATTAATTATACGAGAAAATAATAATAATTAATTAATACACATCGGCTCATCGAGAGTGTGAAGTTCATTGCCGTTGTGACTCGCATTCATCGATTGTGATTATTATTATTAACTATTATTATAACCTCAGTTGCACTCTCGGTTACGTTACGGCTAGAGTAACTAACTACACAACGAGTCATTCATTATTGCTATTATATACGTATATACATATTATATTGTATAAGACAAAAAGTATACATTTTCGAGTCGTGAGTAAGGCATATTCATAATATAATGTTGTTTATGTATAGGTACGCACGTTCACCAAATTGATTTATATTACATGTTGGAAAATCGTATAAACTATATAATAACACGGCGAATAATGTTCAATAATGTTTATTTTCGTTTTTAACTACCCGGTAAGACTTTTATACGTTATTATTTTACATCGGTTACGTTATAATTATCAATTATTCATTATGATTTTATTAACTATCGACATGAAATCATTTAAGTCGTAAAACGAACCGTGCGTTTGAAATGCATAATATTATAGCACCAGTATATATAATACTACCGTCGTCGTCGTAAATCGATCGTTATAAAAATAATACGAGTTATAGGCGTCTAGGACGCATTGTGTAATTGAACCTATAAAAACAAACGTTTATTAGTGCATTTAAAGCATTTATTTGTGCATCGTTATTGAAACCGATACATTTCATGATAATATATATTTCTTTAGCACTGTAGTAGTACTTAGTCATGCATAATTATAATCCAACCATTTTTTTCTTTTTTTTTTTTTTTTTTATTTAGAATTTGGGTTAATTTTTATTTATTATTATAATTCGTAAGAAAACGAGTTTGCGATAAAGAAAAAAATAAAATACGACGTTTAAAAGTTAATTAATGAAATAATGATCACAAGTATATGCTATTCAACGATTTAGAATCTATAACGTCGTCATGCGTTTTGAATAAAGCTGTTTTAAAACCGAAGGTTATTTATGAAAAAATACTGAATAAAAACTTGTTTATTTTGAAAAAAAAATTACATTGTGTACAATTTGTACGTCGTTGTATATTATACTAATAACACTATTACTTTATTTGTCACTTGGATGATAATAAAGAAAAAAAAAAAAATTGACAAGAAAAACGATTTTACGAGTAGATATTACAAGAGTGATAATATTATTATCGAGTAGGTTATAGCTACTCCGAAGGAGTCTGACTTGTTTTTGTTTGACCGTTTATAATATTCGACTAAAATAATAATACCGTTGGCGCAAACCATTATTTGCCGTTCTATACAAATAACTATTTATTTGTGACTCGGACGACAGTCTAATTTAATTTAATTTATATTTGAGTTTTGGTTTTTTCTCTCTTAAATTTGACAAATCATCAATGTATAAAAGAAACAGTAGAATGAAATCGGTAGTTTTTTTTGTCTACTATTAACGAAAACTTGTAAAAAAAATAAATCATAGTCGTCATTGAGCAACATGACGTTACACGGCACATAATAACGCATTCTTTGTTCAGGCGACGTAACACCGGTGTGTTCGTCTTTTTTGTCTTACAACAAAAAACATATACTCGAAGTACCTAAATTTAACAAAATAATAATCATCATAAATCATAATTAACAATAAAATATTAACTAGGTGCCTCTGCCTACGTGTGAAAATCTTGTGTAAGAGCAACATTGAGTACATATTTTATAACTCTACAATAATTAAATAGATCGGAACATGATTATTGTTCTCGTAGGAAAATTCAAAAATTTACTCTAAAGTTCTTTAAGTACAATTAATTGTGCCTACGTACCCGTTGCCTGTTTAAAACAATATCGTTTAGAAAACGATTACATAGCTGAAATTTAATATTGAAAATGACTACGTATTACGAAAAAATATTTGGAATATCGCTTAAATAATTAAACGTTATGCTGAATTAGATTAATACATATTATACAGTCTTATAAAAATTGCATTTAACTTTGAGCCGCATTCGTGTATCTCGTATTTTTTGGAATTTTACCTAGATACTTTTCTCTCTGATTATCTTGAATCTTTTTTTTCTCACAATTGAAGATAGATTTATTTTTCATCCAACTAAAATAATTCGTTAGTATTGAAATTATTTGTTTGGTATTTTTAATTATAATATCATATAATTTATTCAAATAAGCTTTAGATTCTGAACGAAGTGGTGAAGAATGTATCTATTGACGTGTGCGTGTTCTTAATATTATTATTTTGTGTGTGTGTGTGTGTGTTTGTCTGAGTATACGATTTTGATTAGTAAGACTTGGCCCAATTATCAACTACATGGACGGTTTTTGGTCTTGTGTCTAGATACTTTTTTTTCAAGTGCCTCGCCCATCTCTGCCGGCATTCAGAATACAAAATAAAACGTTTTTACCAAACCTATGAAGAATTCAAGTGGTCGTTTTGAAATCTTTCGTTTTGCAATTCGTTATAAATAAAACGAGTCGCCGACTTCGAAAAAAGTACTACAAGAACCGTACGAATGATATTGGTTATGGTCGACGCTAATGCGTATAAGCGCATACTGTTTATCGAAACAAACGAACATGTCATCGGACACGCGAAGTATCTGATATCAAATCGAAACGCATGTAATTACGCAATACGATACCGAACAATAATGTGACATAATAAAAAGTCACACGAGTCGCCGCATATTATATGAAATACGTTTTTTTTTTTTTTATGTAATATTATTGCCGACGACACGAAGTGACAGATCACAATCTGCGAGCACGTCGAACGGCGAATCCGTAAAACGGGCGGTAAAGCGGCGGCGGCCGAGTGAATTCGATTAGGGTGCGTGCGGTTTCGATTGATCGTCGCGCGAAAAGAAAACTATCGTTTTCATAATATCAATAACGAAACGATATTTCCGTCGGAAAACGGTACGACTGCGAGAGACGGGTGCGGCGGATAAGAGCGCACGAGGAAACAGTTACGTTCGCGCGAAGAAACAAAGACCGGAAAAAAAAAAGTCAGACGCTCGGCGAATCGGATCACGCGAAAACAACGCGACACTGACGATCTGCATTACGTGTGCATTTCGTCGGACCAACGGACACGGCACGTTATTAATTGTGCACGTCTCGTCTGTGACACAGCACGCGTGTGATGAGTTTATCGCGATACAAGTGCATTACCCGATTTAGAGGCCAAAAGGAGATGTAGGAGTTTTTTTTTTTTGAGAAGGAGAATAGATCTACAGGCGGTAAATCCATTGACATTTCAGTCGGTGCTAATATACCCGTTCTACAACAATAATAGCCCCACGATTTTACACTCGTTTTTTCACCTTTTGTGGATAATAAGGCCACTGAGGTACTTAATGAATTATAAATGTACAACGCACTTAAATAAGTTATTAATTCAATTGCAAACATCTATTATAGGCAAGTTTAAAAAAAAAATAAAACTGTTCTTTGTACAATATAACGTAATATGTATGATGATGGCGCTAGTCGATACGAGCAAAAAACAGTACTTTTCAAATCACCTCCTCCCCCTCCCCCTCCTCCTCCTCCTACTACTACTACTGCTACTACTACTACTGCTACAACTGCGCACGTCACTAAATTAATTTTCCACGTAAGAATTTTCGAAATCGGCGCAATTGATAAGCACGCGATTGAGGGACATCGACGCGTTTACGACCATAGGCCGTCGAATTTTTTGACGATGTTTGCGCACGACCGCGTCCAATCGTCGCGGCAACGAATTCGATTAATTAATTAAAAAACGTCGATTGCGCTCGCGTGCTTGTGCGAACGATCGCGTCCGTTCCCAGTGGATCCCGCGCGACGAAGTCACGAGCGCGTCGTTCAAAGCGATTTGCATCCGCGTGGTGGTGGTCCATTCGGACGCGCGTGTCTCGAGGATAGGTCGTGCAGATTCGCGCACGGTTGTTACGTCCGTCCGAACCTTATAACCAGTAGTGCCGGGTGCCGAGGAAGTCGTGACCGGCCCTGTGGAAGGACGAGACGACGGTCGTCGTAATATTTTTATTTATTGTTTTTCTTTCGGTTTTTTTTTTTTTTTTCATACTTACACGCGCATCGCGGACGGGCGGCGTGTGTGCGAGCCCGGCGAACACAATGCGTATTTAATAGCACGAAAACGTTATTTCGGCGAGAAGATCGGTTGCGCGTTTTTTTCGTTTTCGTTTTTTTTTTTTTGTCGGCGGTTACGCACGAGCAAAAACTCAACGTATACACGGGCTCGTCACGATAAACACATAAACCGTCTCTTCACTTCAATTATAATTTTCAGCACACACGCGTCGATATCAATGCACATATCGAACACCTAAATTGGTTACATAATTTGCGAATTAAAAAAAAATCAATGACGCCGACGCGTTTCGCGAAGATTGCCGCCGCCGCCGCGCCGTATCGTGTTTCTACATTGACGCGGGGTCGGGTCGGACGTTTTGCGATTGGTACGTTTCGATCGGACTGTGTGCACTCGGATTTAATACGATATAGCGTGTAACACATAAAATAATAATCAAATTTGATTATAATATTTATTATATTATTATTATAGTTGTCCGAACGGAGCCTTGAAACCTCCCGAGGCGACCTTGAATTTTTAAACGTTATATTAATTAATTTGTGTAAAATACGTTTGGTAGGTAGGTAGGTAGGTAGGTAGGTAGGTAGGTACACACAACGGTCTCGATTCATAAATCATATTCATTATAGATAGTTAATAACTTTTTTTTTCTTCCAATTTTCATAACTCGAACACACAATAATGTGTCCGAACTATATAACTCATTGCGATTTAAAACCAGTGCAAGGTCAATCTGTAACATTATTACTTCCGAATAAAGAAAAACAGTGTTCTTTATCTTATGCCGTGGATATTTTCAAAGCAACAATTGCATTTTAGTGTTGTTGAACGCGCGTGTGACGATAATATTGTAAACGATATTTGATTATTTTTTCTCGTACAACTCTTTTGCGACATATCAAGTACGATGTTGTATTTGAAAAACGGCAAGCCTTAACGTTAAATTACTCGCGGTTTCACAATAAAAATATTAAACTTCGGCTGTATTGTTCGTATTTAAAATAATATATTCTATTGTATTATCACGATAAATGATTCCGTGCACAGCGGTGCATACGTATATACCAGGGTTTCGAAAAAATAAATAATCGACACCCGAAGTCGAAAAAAGTATAGATACGAGTCTGGAGGTAACCGATAAGTGTATATATGACCTGATTAAAGACAATGATATCATAATGGACCACCGCGAGAAAACAAATCGGCGACCGCGTTGACGATATTTCGATTACTGACCGTTACACGATGTCAAGAGATTTGCATTTACAGCTCGACAATGACAAATAAATATCGCGCGTATTATAATAAATTCATAATTAATTTAATCCATTGTTGGTCGCATTTGTAGTTTCTCCGCCGCCTCTTCTTATCTTCTTTTCTCTCCGCGTACAACAATACACCAAACAGTCGATTTTTATTACCTCAACCACGCTGTCGAACTATTATAGGTATAGGTACATTGTTCAGACGTACAATGGAAAACCAATTTCGTAGACTTCGGCGATCCATTCGAACTTGTCGATGAGCGCGACAAATATGATATGTTTTATGGCCGTTTGTGCCTAAGCGAAAAAAAGTTTTTTTTTTTCGCACGGGCGAGACCGCAAACCGGAAACTTTCGATTTTCGACCGCAGAAGATAATATATATATATATCATTATAGAACTCTCGTTTTTTTTTTTTTTTCATCGACTCCAAACAACAATAGGAAATTCGAAATATTTTTAACCGCTAACTTTTTTTCAGTCGTGTATTTCCGATGTTGTGCCGTCCGACCGTCACGCAGTCACTCGAACGTCTATCCGAACCGTTAAAAGTCGTTATCTAAATCCCTTGGCGGTGAAAGCGTCATCGTTAATTTTATATTCTACTCGCAACGTTCTATCACTCGATGTGTTAATCCTTGGGAATTAGAATAGAGCTTCGAAATATGCGTGAACAACCTTTATTGTGACCACGCGTGTTTGTATAGGTATACCGCGACACACGTGTACAAAAAAAATCGTCTCGATATCTCAACAGCGCAAACACGTGTCGGCAACGTAATATTATTATGATTTTATAATCATTGTCTCGTCCGCTCTACGATTTTATTATTGTGTGGAGAACTTTAAGTTATTATGCTTGATAAATCGTCCGTCGACCGCCGATAATTCATTAACGGTCTGAGGAATGTCACAACAATAAACTTGTTCTGCATAACACGCAAAATGTTTACACCGCGTAAAGGAGAAAAAAAACACATCGACTTTCTCATAATAATTATTAATACAAACGAAACGCCACACACTAATGACAACGGGCATAATGTCAACGAAAATGTGCAAAACTTGTGCATTTTACCGTCGCGTATACCGATTTATGGTAACTACTTTTTAAGAGTGTACGTTACGTATAAAAATACGGCCGGGTAAATTACTCTCGAGTACATATTATATAGGTACCGCTATTACTCAAAAAAAAGAAAAGAAAATAAACCGCACGAGTTTTTTTTTTCTCGCTTGGCAAATCGACAATAATATCGTTAAAATGTAATCGTTTTGCTCGACGATATCCACCAAAAAACTAAACGTTTTTCCTTTGCGTCGACGGACGATTATAATAATATATTATACGGCGACAACGACACGTGTATCAATAAATGGAAATATCTGAACACAGCCGCGCGCGCGTTTGTAGATATTTTCTCCTTTCATATTAGCATAAATGTCTGTAAACATCCATGTTTACACGTTTAATATTTATTATTATCTATTACAACAATGCATATGTTTAATATGAGCAATACGTTCGTGTCATTTCGAAACGTTTAGGTGCGGCGGCGTATATATAGGCAACGACGCGACGATAGAGGATAAACGAAATTAGATTTAATTCCCCGACGATATTATTTTTTCCTCGTCAATAGTATAGTTGGGTATTACAAACCGCGTATTATGCTATTACGTCTAAACACTCTGCACTCGAATATAGAAACTATACAAGTGACGACGTTTGTGTCACGAAACAATTACATTTTATGTTTAGATTATAAAGTTAGCACGAGTGTAATAATAAAGCACGACGGGCGTCCACCCAAAAAAAAAAAAAAAAAACGTATCCGAAATAGAAATTTCCTAGGGCGAAAATTATAAATTTAGTCGGGTAGGTCAGAGTTTAAATTGCTACTCAAAATTACTCAAAATTTACAGAGGTATACTTACAGTGATTATAACAATAATAATATCTATCTCTAGTTAAAACGCGTACGTAATAAGAAATTATAATACATACGAATAGACGAAGAACATTAAAAAATATAACTTTGAAATAAATTTCTACCGATCTTTCATTATTCTTATAAAAAAATGTCCTTAAAATTATTTCACACGTATATTTTCGGTATATTTTCGTCGGACGTTTTTTACCTTGCCGGATATTTGTGGAGATTTTTACCAAGATTGAGCGCCACGACGACGTTGAACAGTTGAATGCGCCTTACACTGCGCATAATACAGTAACACCCATTCGCCCGGTGAAATCAAACAATCAAACTTGCGGTGAATCGTCTTTGATTATTGTGTGCCCACAGACACCCAGAAACGTGGTTCACGTAACAATCGGAGATTATTGTTTCTCTCCGTTGCTGTTTATTCGTGTCGCGTTCACGATTCAATAAATATTTCCGACTAGTTAAGGATCCAAATTATGTGCGTTATGTAAAATAATAACCGTCTAGTGGAAATACCGATCACAACAGCGCAACATATGAATACACCGTCCAAATAACGACGTTTCGTTTTTATTGAGCATCTATTATTTCATCTGATCACCGGCGTTTTTAATCAATTATTATCACACGTACTCGCAGCAGACACTGTGTACCCCTTATTCGCATCGAAAGAAAATATTATTATACACTATTGAGACTCTATGATTTTTTCAAACGTTAAATAATAAGTCATTTCTAGAGAGATTCACAACTATTCAGTTGCACAAGCAGTTACACATGT
Source organism: Drepanosiphum platanoidis (assembly GCA_948098885.1). Taxonomy (NCBI): domain Eukaryota; kingdom Metazoa; phylum Arthropoda; class Insecta; order Hemiptera; family Aphididae; genus Drepanosiphum; species Drepanosiphum platanoidis. The sequence continues at coordinate 23,813,591 of OX402528.1, forward strand.
AACATATTGACACCGACGGCCGACGACGTGTTTTTCGCAAGTTTTACTAGCTCATTTGTTCTCGATGAAAAATAAAATAAAATCAATTATTAAGAAAACACGTTCATTATCTCGGCGACAGCGATTGAAGTGTTGCGTGATGACGGATTAGTCTGTAGTGTCAGATATATTACGTAATCGGAAGATTTAAAATAATACGTTTCTATAGAACAATATTATTGGTCTGTGTGTTTGATTTGTCTATGATTTTTTTTTTTTTTAAATTTATTTTACGCCTAGAGCCTCATCGCGAGGTGTGATGGTATGCACTCGACTGGCCGTGACGCATATGCAATTGGAATTATTTATTTCATACATATATATGTGTGTGTGTGTGCATTAAAAGACGATTGCGAAATGTACGTAAGAAAAAAACAATGGATATTCTAAAATAAATGCATAGCGCGTAAAAATAATCTCGGTCGTATACCATATACGTAAAAATACCGAATAAAAATATTGCTTACCTATCAGGGGGAATAAATTTTTTTTTTTTATCGCTATTGACGTACGCTATATATTACGACAGTCGATAAAGATCTCGGTAAAAAAAACACTCATATGGTTAAATCAAAACGATTTCGCCGATTTTAAATACAAATAAGATTTTTTTTTTGTACGCGTGTCGTCGTTGTTCGGAGAGAATTAATATTGGAAAAAAAAAAAAAAAAACCATTGGTCTTCAAAAATTAAAATCATCAACACAATTGGTGGCGAAATTACAACGCGGTAAAATGCAAAGTCCTTATAGTTGTTCTTTTGGTTGTCGCACGAAATTGGTATTTATTTAACAGGTGGGGCAGGTATAAAGAATTCGAACGAGACAAATTTAACGCGTTAGAAAAAAAAAAAAAAAAAGGTTTTTTAGCGTGTGCGAATTTGTTTTTATTCCAAACGGATGCTCACCTGTGCGTCGTCGGTTTTTTGTTTTTGCTTTCCTCTTCGGTAAGAGACTTGTTATTTTTTTCCTTAACGAGAACGGCTATTATCTCTCTAAAGTACAGCCCGCGTTCGGTTTACAATACACGGAGGTGTTTAATGTGGACAATACCCCAAAAATTGTTAACCCAAAAACACACGTCATTGTAAGACCAATAGGTTCCTCGCTCCGCTCTGAATCTAAAATAAACTGGAATAAAAGCGATACGCATTATTATTATTATTATTATGCGTTTCTGAATAAACAATTTACACATTTTTCAACACGAATAAATTACTCGGCGCATATAATATTCCGTGCGCGACTCGGCCGCGCCGGCGTAGAGTAACGATTGTTATTTAACAACATAATATTATTGTACGCGAATCAGATATTATACGCATTCAGCAGAGGTATGTCGCGTCATTTCGGTACACCGTTTATCCCTCGAGTTGTATCACATTTCACATACGCGCGCGAAACAATAAGTCATTCGCCATGTCGCGCCGGCGTCTCGGTTGACCGGACAAAGACAATATTTTGCGGAACACGACGTTCGATATTTTTCACACCGAATCCGTCCGCCGCGCCGGCGCAAACGCGAAACGTAAAAACATCGTAACCATAATAGTAATAAAGAAGTAAAGTTTCGAATTTCCGCATTAAACAACACGTCCGCAGTGCAGTAAAAAAATAAAAAAAAAAGAAAAGAAATTAAAATAAATTAAAAACCAGCATTATGAAACGAAATTCGCCGCCACGTGTGACGTATTACTAAAAAAAAAAAAAATTATATATTATATATACTCGTATTTGGTGTTGTTAACATTAGCATGTTATCCAATTTAACCGTCTGTTACAATATTACAGTGTTAACCGGATTATATTATTTACGCGCGTGAAACGATATTATCGTTAGAGATTGCTGAAATTTGCGTGAAAATTAATTAAAAAAACTAGCGTATGTTAACGAACCAGAGTTTATTGTGTTTCAGTAACAGAACGACGCGAAACGCGTTCGCAAATTTTCTTTCTATCGCACTGCCCCCCCCCCCGCCCCCCGAAAAAAAGCATTCGCCACAAAATCCCAGTCCTAGTCAAATAATAATACTATAATGTTATTAAAATACGCTCTGCCGCGACAATGGTATAATTACTAAACACGACAGGCCCCCATCGGAACCGACAAACTGATTAATCAAACAATATTGAATTTGTAGATGAGCTTAAGCCAAAACAAATCGTGACGGTATTTTTTGTTATTGTTTTTCATTTTTTTTTTTTCTGTACGTTTTGTTTATTAAGTACAGCGTTACAAGTAGGCTAGCTCGTACGCTCCCGTATTCCATGGACTATAATATACGTATATAATATGTATATGCGTGTGTTTACCTTCTATTATATCGTTCTGGTGAGTTGACATGATTGTTGCATGTTGGTGCGGTAATTACTAATTCTTTGATTTTTTTCTATTTCGATTTTTTTCACCTTGTCCAATAATATATAAATAACAAATGTGTGAATACTTTGGCTCGGTCTATGGAATATCTAGGTCTTATGTGTATTTATTGATTATGTGCACTTATGTATATGAATATAATGTGATGTGAGAAAATTCGTTTTTCATAACCTACTTTTGATTTCGATACACCGAATAACATGGACAGTACGACGACGGCGGGAGTCTCAATGTTACAGATCGGTTTCGGTCGCGGGCCGGTAGCTCACCGGAGAAAAATGTACTTGACGAAACCAACGCTCGATCTCTCTGTTCGGCCAAAAACACTACACGAGACATTAGTCATCGTCGCGGCCATCGCGCGTTTACTCATAGTTCAATTGCGTCATGTTTTATATACGATTATTATGTGAATGAGTGATTATTTGGTAAAAAAAATTAAAAAAATATTATATCCGGCCGACGACACGTCAATAAAACAAATGATACATATCGAGAGTTTGTTTGCAATTACTATTGCATGATTAACACGATTATGAAATGATCAGAATTAGAATGTCATTAATTAGACCGTCTTATTCAATACGATTTTCTTTCGATAAAATCGTTCAATTATGACTAAACTCGTAGAGTTATTTAACAGTTCTGAGTAAAAAAACTCGAACAACAATTAGGTTAAGTGTGAAATAAAACTAAATCGATCCGTTATTATAGTTTATGTAATATTATATTGTTACTATAATATATCGAATATTCAGAATATTCATTAACTTTTAATAATTATTCACGTTATATCACAGAATGAAGTGTTATTCAACTTAAAACGGGAGTATTTAATTTTAAATCGTAACAGATATTAATTTACATAACATATTTCAGGAAAAATCCGATTTTAAATAATGCGTTCGCGTAATAATTCAAATGAAAGTAAATCGATAGCAAATCCGTAACAACAATAATCAGTGTTATCAAATAGTAATAAAAAAAAATTAATTCCTGCTGATTAATCAAACTGTTAAACGAGCTCACGTTTAAACGGAACAAAAAAAAAGGCTTCTCAAGTGTATAATATTATTATAAACCGCTGAATATAACCATGTTGACGAGACTGAATGCGAATTCGATGTGAGGACGAAAAAAATATCAACAGGATTTCGGTACCATAGTGGAAGAACCAACAAGTGCGTTTTCGAACACAATTTTTTGGAAATGTCTGCTCGAATCGGTCTGTATTCGATTGTGGAAAACGATCGCTATCGAAATAATACGATTCTACTGCGGGGAAAGCGGACTGGAGTTCGTTTTCGGCGTAGAACGATTTACTGCAGGCGTGTAGATTTCTGAAAAACCAGACCGACAACACGAACATTTTCAACCGTTTTCACGTCGACGTGTGACGGGTTATTTTTTTCTTCCGATCGCAATACATACGTAAACAAACTAAAAACGAAAACCGTCGAGCGCGTCAACCCGAATGAATCGATTATCGTCATCGCGGCTCCGTCGTGCATTACCATAAATTATTATAATTATTTATCGCGCGTTATGTGTGACGTTCGAAACGAGTTTCGTTTCGCTGGCCCGCGCGGTATTCCCGTATTGCAGAGTGTAATATTCGAAATTCACTGCACTCGTCGAACGACGAGACCGACGACGTGCTAATATAATGACGTGTGAATAATTTCGTACCGCCGCGCCGTCGACGAAATCGCTCGTTTCGAGTGGCCGGTAGGAGGATGGAGGGAATAAACCTCGCGGTACGGGACGTACAATACCATAATAATATGCGCGCATTGTATATCACACGTCTAGTACGCCGCAGCCCCCGCGTTCGGTAGAGTATTTTCATTCTTTCCTTTTCCGCCGCCGCCGGTAGATGTTTTTTTCCGAAAGGGTTCGCTCTCGCGTGGAAAACGAAAAAAAAAAAAGCGATCCGGCGATAAATCTCCCCGGCCGAGTTGGGAAACCAAATGGTAGCCCAAAGGTCGCGCTAGTCGCACGCGGCCGGCCGCCGCCGGTAATAATTTAATATCGTAATCGCCGAGACGCGATCGATGTGGCCGGCGATTGTGACAAAAAAAAAAAAAAAAAACTCTTATAAATTATTACGTGTACGTCGTCGTCGTCGCCGCGATAGAATATAATATACCCGTTATACCTACTCGTCACGGTCGGCCGCCCGGCTACTATACACAATTCGCGTGCTCGTTTATACACGATTATTATTATTGTTGTTGTTGTTGTTGTTGTTGCCGTTGTTATATTGTTTTATCGGGGACAATGTGGCCAATAGTGAGTGGGAGTCGGCCGAGGCGCGCGGTTTTTTGTACCGCCCGAAAATTATTGACATCGGTCATTTCAGCTCGATTCGGCGCGTGAGAGACGAGTCGGCGGTGGTAGTGTACAATATTTGTGCGCGTCGTCGTTGGCGACAAACGAAAATATCGCTGAAAACGCTTAGAATCAAAAACAACACCACTAGCTGTCATCTAGAGGTTTTCGGTCGATCGTTTGACTCGTCGTTCCCCGAGCACGTGACATTTTGTCCGTTCGATTCGTAGAAAATCCTTCGTCTCGGCGGCGAACTGTTCTCCTCGAAACCGCAAAACAATTGATTATTATTCGTAGAATTATCGACCGAGCGCGTTCGGTCGATCTCGAAACACACTTGTCAATAATATAATGTTATCGCGTGAACACGACGGGACGAGGCTAAGAGCGCAATCGAATTCGAGACATTGTCTCGATCGCGCGCGAAACGATGTACCCACACACAAGCTGTAGGCTACAACAGCCGTATCGTCGGACGCGGTCCGCTCCGAACGCGTCGCGGGTCATCGAAATCGCGCTCACACGACCTGCGGATTTTATCTGAACGCGTTCAAACGGCCGATTCCCGGAGACTTGTATTATAGTCGGTCGTCGAACATTGTGCCGTTGGCGCGCCGCCGCAGTTTCGCATTCGACCGAAGTACCGTTGCGTCCGATTCGCGAGCGCCCAGTCGTCCAGGAGTCATTCGGTCGTATATATTATACTTGTGTATACGTATACACTCGAATGGTTTTTTTAACGCTATTATTTAATGTACCTATATATATTTTCAATTATGTTCGATCGCCGATTTTACGAGAAACACAACGCTCAACTGCTACGAACTGTGAAAAAAAAATGTATATACGTATCTACACTGCACTTCGCGGACTTGTGAACTCGTAAACCTTTGCCGAAATTATTCGATTTTTTCTTCTCATATATACGTATATAATATGTATACGAATTTTCATCCCATCGCTGTCGCGAGTCTTCGCGTCGCAAACGAACCATAAATCCATTCGTACAGACAGTTTACTGTATTCGATATTAAATATTTACGTCGATTGTAAACGCACACGTGAATAATAATAATAATAGTTTGCCTAATATTATTATTGTTTTTACCGTCCGTTCGGCCGTAGGTGTTACGCGTTACATCGACTGTAACGCAATATTATAAAGATACGTATATAATATGACGTATCGCGTACACAACGTGCTTTTTTTTTCCCATAATTTTATTGCGCCCGTTGTTTACATCGTCGCGTTAAATCCTATCGGAGATTTTACCGTTTCAAAAACTATAAGTGTAGTATACCTATACTCTCGTACAGCGTTGGAAACGATTGTTCAGAAACAATATCCAAACACTATAAAGACGTGGAACTCATATAAAAATACGAGAGTAACGAGAGAAATAAAAAAAAATTAAAAACTCATCGATAAGACATGCAATATTCGTACGTACAGCGATTTTATAATAACGACTTCGATAGTATTGAAACAAAACGACTATTGTCTGGCTGATTTCGAACAGACGGGTGTATATCTACTTTTAAAATATTGTAAATACTTGAACGGTAAAGATGTGAGAATCGCTTTACGTGATATCATGACGATTTAGAAATTTCAAGTCTAGTTAAGTTATTGTTACAATAGTAGAGAAAATAACGTAGACTTTTCGTAAAGTCTACCTTTACTAAGTACCTTACCCGTGAATGACGAAATACTTTATGTTATCGGTAAACAAAACGATATCGAAGTGTTAAAACGTTGCACATGTTGCTTAATATTAAATGTAGGTACACATAATGTTATGGTGATTGCCCATTTAGTCCTAGTTACAAAAATCGATGTTCGACAGTGACACAATATTGAAATATAATTAAACGAAAATATTAATGCACTTGGTAATGTATGGATTTGAGATTACGCAACAATGTAAAGTATTATTACTCCGCGTTGAAAAAGTACAGTTGAATATTTTAACGATTGATAATTGTTTTGTACGGGTTGTTGTATAATTATTGATCCCCATAAATGTGATAGATATTTCTAAAACGAAAAACACTATCGAACGATTTGAAAATGTTAAAACTATCGGCGTTCTAATACCAGTTCCATTGCCGTCACGCGCGGGGATAAATATAACGCATAAATAAAAACATATGACGTATCGATCGTAAAAAAAAATGAAACACGATAAACCTTTTTATGGTAATATGTTCTTACATAGCTCTCGTCCACTCCTTACGTCTCTAGAAGTACTTTATCACGTCGTTGTTGTATGAATATCTCTAATGTGTAATTGACATATTATAAAAATTGACAACTCTGGATGTAATCGTTGGAAAAATGTAACGTTATTATTATTATTATTTTTTTTTCAATTAAATATTACACGCGAGGTAGGTATTTCTAATTTTTTTCAATCATACAAAAGCACTATGATATTATTCGTCACAAAGCGTTAGTCGGGAAGACCGCACTCTCCACCCTAATGTCATTCGTGTTCGCTTGGGTCATCAAATACTTGTTTATAGTCTTAGACGAGAAAAAAAAAACAACACCGTCGTCGTGGGAACGTGAAAAACCGGCCTAGACGTCGAAACCCTTTTTCGTATAAATATACATATAATATCACATCATTAATTGTATTGTGTTCAGCCGCATAGGTGTAGAGACTGGTGGTAGGTACTCAAATAATCGGACGGCCGACATCGACATCGGTGCGTTTAAAACTGTTTACAACTCGGAAAATCGTAAAACGTATGCTTTACGACAAAGATTTCCGGGCGACGTGTCTCTTCTATCTCATTCGATCAACATACCAGATTTTCAGTTTTTAGACAATAAGCCGTAAAAATCCAACGTTATTCCACACTGCCTATACTGGCGCGCACACGGGTAGAGCGTTGAGCGCACACGCAACACTATGGCGGCGACCTCAACAGTCTATCTAAAAAAATAACCACAACAAAAAAAAAAAAAAACGACGTATAATTAAAACGAATTCGTAAGATACCGCCGGATGAAGCAAGATTCACTGGAATGATAGATGTGTTGGTATCTATTTTGTTTGAATGCGAATAGAATACCAAACTTTAAACACATCATAATATAAACTATATTATAATAGATAGTGCGCCAAAGAGTGTTTTAACAATAATAATAAATAATAAAAAAAAAAACACACAAGTATGTTAACTACGTTATTATCTTTTAAACCTAGATTACTCTATATGTACGTATGTCGTATGTATACGTATATATACGTATATTCATAACATAACTGTATTTGTTAGGTTAAGAGAGTTTGTACATGATTAGGAAAGAATAGTGCACCACTCGCGAAATGTGTTTGTGCACGCTTATGCGGTTTCACACTGCAGGTTTCTTCAATAGCTTAACATAACGTAACCCAACCAATACGGTTAAATATATTATACGTATATCATAAGAAGCGAGAGCATTTGTTTTAAATAATATTATGTAACCGTTAGAAAAGTACTGACCTATCTTTTTGAATGATAATTATTAAATATTATTATTAGAGTACGTGATGATCCAAATGATTGCGTTTTTACACTTATCGGTGATAACTAATAACAATAAAAACGATCTGTATTGAAACAATGTCGAACACGACCATCGAAGTCCTTATAATAATATCGAGTGTTATAAGCCGAAAATCGACTGCGTAGGTGAACGTCAACGACGATGTTCGTCCGCCGTTGTAGTGTTCATCAGACACGGTCACGTATACTGTTGTTTATAAATATATATACGATAATGTTGTCCGGTTCCTCATCCCCGTAAACTTTTTCTCGTGAAATCTCTCTCTCTCGAGAGAGAGAGAGAGACGTGCCGCCGTCTTATTACGCCCGGACGACAACAACTCGTCTCGACCGAACAATGATTATTATTTCCGAACATTCGACGATTACCCGTAAAGCAAAGAAAACTCGACGAGAGTAAAGTCAAACAAGTTGTAATAAATTAGTTTGAAAAAATGTAATCTATTTCCACAATCACGTAGATTAAATAAAAGACTACGGTAAGTAACGAATTGAAAACGACGATTACTCCTCTGGTGCCCCCCTTCGGTTAAGATTTCATCGGGAATCGAGATGGAACAGCAATTTTTTTAATTTTTTTTTACACTCTCTATTTGAAAATTCGAATACTTATATCACGAACAGTTAAAACGCGCGTACGACGGTAATATTACCATCAGACTTGTCCTAAATTACACTCATCGTAAACAATCGTTTGAATTCGCATATTTGACGCAATCGAAATTTGTACCTTAATGTTGTTATTGAAATTGCAAATACGAATCATAATTAAAAATTAGACATGTGATAGAACAACTGAAAATAAAACTATTACGCACGCGTTAAAAATATTTAAAAAGATATCGCGAGAAACGACGGGAAATTCGTCATATTTTTCAAACTATTCGATTAATGACAAATATACTGGTATCGGTATCTGAAGCTTGATAAACGTAGTAAACGACAAACTAAAAATACAATATATTTCTAACTGATATTATAGACGTCACGAGTTTTGGAAACATACCAATATTTAGAATAATAAATACCAGCGGGTTAGGGTCAAGACCGCATCGTACACAGTCGTCAAACATGTTCGTGGGAAGGATGGGTTTTTTTTTTTCATATGTAAAATAGACTTATAATTCGAACCTCTGGGATTTCATACACGTTACCGTACAAATCAAACGTATATAAAAAACATCTGAACATTACACGTTTAAATGTTGCTATAAATAACAATCAAATAATTTTCGACTTTTTAAAGTGAAAGCATAATACGTACTATTTTCGAGGGTTGTACCTTGTATGTATGTGCTGTATCACAATCGCGATAAGAGCTCGGGCAGTATTTAATATGTTTTCGTTTCGCGCGAAACAACTTGGACTCACCTACCTAGATCGCATAGTTTTTAATCATATAAAATTATAAACCATGAATTGTAATAATAACCGTCATCAGACTTTGATCGGCGGCCACCGTGAGCCATATGGTCTAACATAACTATCGTATGTCAATAATAATCGTTCGTTAAAAGGAAAGTGTATTTATATTGTTTGCCGAGAATAAATCGAGAACAATAAATCCCTGCGAGATGTACCGATTAATCGTCAAGCCTCTATACTCAACCTCAACCGAGGTTATTACCTCGCGAGACAAACGATATCCACCCTGTCGGCGAAGCGTAGTTTACTCTGGCGCGTCGTCGAAATTCGAATGAAAAATGACAACCATGAACATTATTATTATAATATAGAGGGCGAAACGAGTTAAATAGATCGAATGTGATCCGACGGCGGTCTTTGTGTTCCTGTCACAACATCGCAACGAGGCACGCGGGTTTTTATTTTATTTTTTTCGTACTTATTTGAAAAAGGTGACGTGATACTTTTGATTCTAGTACGACTCGAGCGAACAATAATTATTATTATCACAGGCTATTGGGACGACGCTGCAGCATCTGAGAGGAGTGTTTCGGCGCGCATGCGTTTCGCCCAAACGGAACCAAACGATTGTAATCGATTCGTACGGAACAAGACACCTCCGGACTCGCGAACCGCAGCGGTGCGCCCGCGAGGTCTAAACGAGAAAAGCGCCCGGTGACGGTTGCGGTCGACACACAGCGTTCGACCACAACGATTTCGATTCATTTTTCATGCTGTTCGCCGGCCCCGTGGTGAATAGGATTCGACCGGCGAGTGTCATCGATCACGGGACGACACGAGAAATCGGATCACCGGATCGCCCCCGATTTTTCCTCGGCGACGATTTTCACAATCGAAATCACGATCTCGTCGCCGTCAATGACGTCACGCGTTTTTCGCATACCCGGCGAGGATTCCCCCGAATCGAGACCGGTCGTAATGTTCCTTTATCGCAACACTCCGGGCAGGACACTTTTTTTTTTTATTGTTACTGTCGGAGATAATACCCATTAACGTTTATCGATAAATTTATAGACGTCTGACAATAACGCTTCGTTTATGATATTACGACGCCGCGTCGCTGTGTTCGAGACGATTTTTCGTTGGCCGTCGTGAAAATTCGAAAACCCGACGACGGCTCGTCCGGTCCGCACTTACTACGTCGCCGTCGCTTTTATCGCTATCGCCGTCGCGTTTAAACTCGCGCGATAAGTCGTTTGTTCTCCGATACGCGTACATTATCATCGGCCGACCGTAACACGTCAAGTGGCTGTGGCTGGCACAGTACTGCCTGTACTGTGGCATTATCTCCATCGGACGTTTAAATATTTGCAAACGATTACCCGTAAAAAGTTTTACGATTAGTCATTCGTCGGCGCTCACTGCGACTCAGTCTGACGGGCATTTTAATGGGACGCTAAAGTGCCGCCCTTGTTCCGAGCGGGTACGCGTGATCCGAAGAAATGTGTGAGAAAAATTATCAACCGTTTTCCAACGTCATTATATTATCATGTATTATTATTATTATTATTATGGTACGTCATTATTGTACCTGCCCGCATACCTGTTTATTTTTGCATTCGACGGCGGTTAACTATTTTCGAGTAGAAAAATGTCGCAGGAAAAATAACGTAAATGTTCGTGTTATTTACATTGACGTCGACATAAAATGGAGTCTCCGCCGATACACGTGCGATTTCTAAAATTGTTTTCGTCCGCGTCCTTTATCATCGCCGCCTGCAGCGAAAATCGATCGACGTTTATTTCGGATGTATACGATTTTTTTCTTGTTTCTAGAATGCCATTTGTAATAGCCGCAATGATAATAACTCATGAGAGTCATGATCGATTTCATTGAATTTTAATGGAGCCTCGTTAATAATATTCGGTCATGAATATTAATATTTAATTATGTGTGGTTATTAATTTAATTCGTATCTAAATTTAGATCTCGGCGCTTGAAATTCTAATCATGTCCAATAGGAAATACGTAGGCACCCGAAGAACAATAACAGTACCCTACGCCTACGCACTACGGCCATTATCAAAACGGAAGATTGATTTATTTTTCGCTGAAAATGTGCGTGTGACACAATTTTATGATTAGAAGTCGAAGAACGCGCGACGTGTACCTATTGTCTGCGAGTCCGTGCGGAGTATTGCAAATTCATTACATCACACACCAAAACTCTGTGACAATACTAATAGCGATAGCTGCAGATAGTGTCAGATGAAAATTGTTTCGATCGACACATTTACGATGCTCCACTATACTGCAATAATAAGAATAATAATATTAAAATATTTCCAAGTGGCGACGATCCGGTGGTGAATGTTAGTCATTACGGTAGTTAGTGCAGAATAATTGTGGGATATCAAATTAGATGCTTCGTTACGAAGAAAAATCAACATTGATTTTTTATATTGAGATCGAGACGAAAAAAGAAAGCTTAATCCATTGATTGGTAAGTAGTACATTTTTCACTAATTAACGGACACGATATTATTCTGGAGACCAGAAATGAAAAAAAGGACTAGAAAAATAGGAAATTCCTTTGTTCTATAGAAGTAATGATTTATTTGACCTTGGAATCATTTCATTACTTCAATTTATGATCTATAATAATCACCTCGAGATTCAGGCCCACGGCGTGTTCGAATCACACCTCGGGACCAAGTGGGCAGACAGTGGACGAAACGTTATTAGATTACAAAAGAATAAAAGAAGCACGTAAACTAAATAAATTATTAAATCGTCAAAACGATGATATGGTAAAATAATAAGATACATGTTGAGAGTGTTTCGAAGACTCACATTTCGATTGTTTTTTATTAGTCGTTATTTTATTTCAAAAGTATGTTTAAATCAATTTCCGGAGAAATCCAAAACTATATAGTCAGGTATTTAGTTAGAATAAGACGGAAGAATTGACTGACCTAACTGACGTAATTACCCAATATCATTAGGTATTAATACAGATTGTAGGTACCCACAAAATATGTTTTATAATTAAAATACGCGCAGAATTGGATTATTTTCATTATCTCACGAGATATCGCAATGTCCAAATCCTCGGTGGGACACAGTATGTCAGTATTGTAAAATATATCCTTACCTTAGATTTGGAAAACATCTCATTCGAACAGCTTTTAGCTTCATTCATAAGTAAAATTCTTTTCTTCTTTCGTGGTGATTTTTCTGCGCCACCTTTACGCTTTTGATTTAATTCCGACATTTTTAATTTAATAATGTGATCAGACTTTTAAATCAAGACAATTTAACCTAATCTTAAACTAATATCAACACTTTATTAAAACTAGAAAAATGGTTGAAGATGTTGAAGGTATTTTTCTTTCGACAAAGTACCTAACCGCCATAGAATATAACATAAGATTCTCAAACTATCTATGGTAACAGGTAACCACTAAAAGAAAAATAAATCTTGGAAAATAATTAATATTTCAGCGCACATTTATATCCCACGTTTATATCAACTTGCATGTATATCAACTGCCCCAATGCCGCCGCCACGAGTCCAGTTTTACTTTTTCCAAATTGTTTAGACGCTGGTGAGCGTATCTTATCTTTATTACAATCTACATGTTCAATAGCAGGCCATACACGAACAGTTTAACCGTCAGTTTTGTCCCTCGGCCGACCAAATCGGCGGTGTTGGTATAAAAATATCACGGACCAGAGTTCCAACGTTATCGCTAAAGATATTTTTGGCAGATAAATATTATATTTGACTTGTACTATATAATATTTTGTTATTGCCGGCAAACAGATAAATTGGTGTTTACTGATGTTAAAAATTTTAATAAACGCATGATGATTTGATATTTTTTTGATCATCAATTTGCCGTAATATACTAATTTAAGATAATTATATAAAGAAGCGGCCCACCGGGAAAACTCCCGAATTCCCGGCGGTGCAATCCGCCCCTGGGTATTATTTACTACAACGATGAAATTATTAGTATAAACGAAAATACACTATACTAGTTGTTTATGATATTATGAACTGCAAAGACGTGTTAAACGCATTCTTTTACATACGATTATAAAATAACGTATTGCACGGTTCAAGGTGTAGCCGCGTTCAAAAATTGATGTTTTTACCCCATCACATAATCAGCTGGTAGTACTGTCAGTAGCGTCGTCATTGCATCATCATTATGATTTACAGTGAAGAAGATTAATCTGCCATTGAAGACCGTCGAATACTTTCGCTTATGAGATGGCGTATGGAAAATACAAGTAGTGCACGAACTACGTTAGGTAACGGCAACGGATCAGGAAACATTAAACCGTTTGCCATTCAGTGAATAAACTAACTCGACGGAGTTTATCTAAATTAAATCGATACAACAAAGACGGTACGTTTAAATCGAGCCTAATACGCGATTTATTAAAATTTAACGACTCGATGAAACCGTTTCTCTGTTCCGTGAGTGATATATTATCTATTATCGCATAAAAAACAATTACTATGAAATTAATATTCAGTTATTTGATCAGTTTATTGATTGTCTAATTGAAATGTTTAAATGGAAAAAAAAGTCCGAAAGACTTGGTTAACAATTATTGTCAAACCCTACTGCCTAGTGAACATTAAACGACGACAGAGTGAGTTTTCGAGTTGACCTATACTCAACGAATGCAACTCAAAGCACTTACTGGCGCTTCGAATATTAACGTTTTCATACAAAATATATCCGACAGACAATATTCAATTCATCATTTTCTAAAATGTTCATACGAATTACCGATTTGTTTGTTCGTTCCATGTATTACGATACAAGTATTACGACGTAGGATTTGTTTTTTCCAAACATAATTACGAGTTAATTTTTTATTTTACGAAAATGTATTCGTCATTTTTAGATTACACGCACGAACGCATGAAGATTCTGCGTGTTGTACTTGTATAATTTCCATTCGAAATCACTGTTGGATCTTGTTATGTCATATTAGACATTATTATCACTCTCAATTACCATGTCTTCAGACACGCTGTTCAAATAAAACGCGCGCAGAGTACAGCTATTGCGGTTCCATAATTTGCTGTGATGTGATTTTCTCCAAAAATTACATTTTGCCTATCCGTCCATTATCGAATTCAAAATCGTATCCGAATTTCCGCGAGTTATATGAATGTTAAAATCATTTTTATTGAAAGTGAAAACATCATTATCGTTTTACAGACTTTGTAAAATCTTTGCAGTCGCACACCTTTACTATTTGAGTACGCGGAAGTCGTGTGTATTCATTCACAAAACGAAATTGATTTTTTTTACATTTATATTTTTTTTTTTGAGACTCGATTTGAAAATCCGATATCTTTATACCATCGCTAATTATTCCGATTCGGCTATAAAAATGTGAACAAAAACCCTGGTTGTCCGACAACAGACTTTTTATTTACCGGATTTACGTTATTATCAACACGTACGTAGTTAAACATAACAGACCTATACGAAGGCCACTCAGACTTTAAATGTTTAAAATTCCATTAAATACCGAGCCAGTACAAATGGCTTATTTATTTTCATTGGATCGCCTTAAAATATTCACATTTCTAACTTTAAGTAAACAGTTTCACTTGAAACGATAATTAGATAAATCCTTGAAATCGATTTATTTACAATACGCATGGATTTGTCAACAAAGCCATATCGGTTTCGACGGTTTCCTGAAGGATTATACAATAATGTCCGACGTTCGACTGCACAATTATTATATTGTTGACTATAAAACGAAGAGTCCTTCGAGTACATTTTTGATGCAACCGTCTCGATATAATAAAGAAAAACGGAATCTTTGTGTTCGACCAAACCTTCAAAAAGTTCGATATCGATTCAAATTACTTTTCGCACAATACATTATCGGAACTAATGATGCGCGGACGAGTTAATGTGAATTGATTTTTTTTTTTTTTGCTCATTATCTCCCAGATCGGAACAATACAAAGGTGATTAAACATTTCCCGGTCATAGTTGGCATTATATTTTAACATCATCTCGAATCGTCGGTAAATAAAACAAAAGCGTTCGTATTATACTAGTTTTTTTTTTCTATCCGCGAGAAAATGTGAAATCAGTTCCAAGCGACAAATTTCGGTAATAAAACTGAATTACTGCAATATGGATAATATACTAGCGAATCTTTTTTTTTGCTTTTTACATCCGCCATTTAATTACCGTTCCGTGCAATTGAACTCGCGTTTATGACAACTGCGTTTATTATCTTCTATCTCCCTCTCTCTGTGGCGTAATTAGGAATTCGCTCTATGACTGATGTACATCGCATAATGATTATTATAACAACCGTTCACGAAAAAAAAAAAACTATCGTCTAAAATCCTCCGGACAATTAATATAAAGCCGCGTGATAAATAAACGATTTCATATACTAGACAACTACCGAGAGACGTGATGGAATAAAAATGATAATCAGGTATCTAAATATAAAGCGAACGTGACGTATAATAATGATATCACATGCCAAAATAAACGTTACGTTTTTATTGAGATAACACCTTAATTTATTTTACGTTAAAATTTATATCTGTGGTATGTCCCATTACGAGTCTTATACATTACCATAGTTTCAATCAGTAATAATCACACTAATTCCCCGACCGACGTCAAAACTACCTCCTAAGGTCATATTATATATATATACACAATCTCTATAAATTACTTAGTTTTAAAAGGGAGAAAAAAATGTAACCGAATGTTGGGGAAAAAAATGAATAATAATCAAACTATTATGTTAAACGTTGGTAAAATAATACACAATGTATTTTTTTTATACTCGTATCTTGGACGTATGATTGAAAATAAGTTGGAAGTTTTTACTTATAACCTATAACGGCTATAGCCATTAGGTAAATTGGTACCATTTTGTTTACTTAAAAAAAAAAAATAAAAAAATACTTGTGACCAACAAGAAATTTATGTTACATGGTTTATTAAATCGTCAACTATTCGAATTTCTCAGTTAGTAAAAAAAAAAAAACCCCAGTATTAATAAATAAAAATAATACGTTAATAATTACTATATTATGTGGGAAAAATGGTTGGAATAATAAATGAATAATGATACACGCAGACTGAAAAAAAAAATAAAAAAATATTAAGTTATCTAGCACCTACCTATAAAATATATAAGCGAGTCTTTTAGCGAAAAAAATATATAAATCTTGTATTTATAGTATTTCAACTATGTATAATAATTATAGTAAATATTATTACGTAACAATAATACAATTTCATAACGACTAAAGCACAACGACAGATAATTTTTTTTTATTCAAACATTCTAGGAAGCATCATTTTTTTTTATTATTTATTTCGTATCGTTATGCTTTTTGCACTCAGAAGTTCCGTATTATTTAAGACGGTTAATTTCGAAAGTGATTGTCACGAATGAAGTAAGATTCAGCCATAACAATATTATTATTTTAAAATAAATGAAATTATTAAGTATTTAGAATTTTATATTTCATAATAAAACATAAACGTGAACATCATTTTTTTTTTTTTTTACCAAACGAATTCAACTTAACCGAAACGATATTTAAGCACTAATCTCGTGTTTTGAATAGGTACTCGAATGTCAAAGAAAGCTACGTCAAACGGAAAACCAATTGTAATCTAAAATCTTATACGACCGCGAATGTATACAAATTCTATGTACCTGCCCATACATTTTTCGATTCATAACATTTTTTTTTTTTTTTTTAATAATAATAAATACAATTATGGTAAAAGTGCCGCGACAACAGACCATTAATGATTTTACAAATCCTTGACCCAGTTGAACGAGCAAGAAATGTATATGATATGTGTGTGTGTGTATTGCGGATCAAACGCATCATCTCTTAACTCCATTGACTAGTTCTAGATAATTAATCGTATGAAATTCCGCGCAGAGTTACGGTTTAACAGATAAGATACTGAAATAGGAATAAAGAGAGAGATAGAGAGGGAGAGAGAGAGCGAGAACACGAGAGAGAGAGAGAGAGAGAACGAAATCAGTGGCGAGAGTGTACTATGGAGGGGTCGAGATTTTAACGGTTTGCATACATACGACTTTAAGGTCGACCAACAGGTTACAAGGTGAATTCCACTCTTATACGTGAACACATTATAGTAGGTATACATGTGTACGTATTGCAGTGATGATAATAACAACACCGGTTAGATTTCAGACCAGCAAACATAAAACCGAGAATGCACGCCGAATAAAATCGGTTCGAAAATCAGGTGACGTAGTATAGCAGATCGTTTAAGTCTCCTGTTAAAGTCCACGGTGTTTTATTGATAAATCATCAATGAATCAAAACTGAAGGCAAACTAGCATCCGAAATCACTCTTGTTATACATAATAAACTGTGTGAAAAACGTTGTTAAAAAAAAAAAAAAAATTAGAGCGTTGCGTTATAATATATATATATATACTGTGCGTGTATAAATCGCGCAAAATATGATACTAGATATAATAATCTTACATAACGACGTATAAATAAAATGTATGTTTTCTTCTAAACGCCCGTGTTATTCAAATATTGCAGGTTATATTATTTCGTGGTTATAAATGCACGTTTAGTTGAGTTATAAAAAAACACGTCGGATATCAAATAAATTATGTACCTATATGAAATTCAATATTCTTTATATAATTTCATGGTAAGCACGTACACGGTGGGTGTAAAAAGTTTTTAGATATTAAATCGTGAAAACAGTTTGTAGTTAACCTACTCTATTGTAAGTAAATTAAAAAAAAAATAAAATAGGTAGTATAAAACGGGCGCTTGATAAATAAGACATTTTGATTAAAATATGGATTGAAAAAACATGTTTCGATTACAAAAAAAAAAATCTAAGGCTTTGCCCACTTTGGCCTTGTTCAAACAAAATATATCACTGTGAAATAAAATTATAATGTATTGCACAACAGCTATGGTGTGTACGTGATAAGATTTTTAAAACCACTTATAAAAATGATCGAGTAAATTATTTAAAACATCATACTGTAATAGTATTTCTTATTTATAATTTAAAAATTCTTAAAACATACATTTTCGTATACAACATTCGAACATTTATAATGTTAGATATGCAATATACGAGTATGTGTATAAGTACTCAAACCTAAGTAGCGACATTAAATTAATGTTACAACTATTAAAATAATTACCGAGGTAGGTAGCATATCAATGACCAGAGACCTGAAATTGTCAAACCCTTAATTTTTGGAGTGGGTATAGTTAGATTGTCTGTGTAAATAGCTTTTACATTCGAAGGAATAACCATAAATAGTATACACGCCTTCGCTTGTGAATAGGATTGACTGCAGGTGGAAAATAATAATATAATTACAACGTCGTTGTCCGATTGATCAAACTGAAAATGTCCCTTGGAAATTTAGTTAAATGCTTGTACAGAAAAAAGGAATTCACTAAAAAAATAATACGACGATAGAAACACAGTATAAAAGTGATGATTGCTTTTAAAATTTGGAACATCAGACGAATAAAAGAATCTCTCTATACGTGTATTGATTTTCAGATTGTTGACAAAAATTACTGCGAGCATTTATGACAAGCATATCGATATCACATGGTTTGCCTGGTGGTCGAAAATAAATCAGATTAAGTTATCCGAACTCTCGATAACAGCCATGACTTTTTACTGAAATGTTTTGAAATATCGAATTCAAATTAAAACTGAATAAATAAAATGAAGACGATTTTATTACGCGCGCGTATTCTATAAACGCTCGAAACTCCACAGACGACCCTAAGTCAAAATTACTACTATAATAAAATATTATAGATATGCATGTATAAATACGAGTAAAATGTTTGCTTCTGCATCGGCAAGAAAATATGCAAAGCTTTACGATATGTAATGTACACTTGTTTGGAAAATTCAAATCCGATAAAATATTCCTATCGTTTAATAGACTTTATATTGGTAACCAAAACAGGGATCGAAAACCAAGTTAAAAGAATGATTTGTTTCCGGCGAAAAGGACCCGTCCGTTTAAAAGGCTCATAACGTGGATATAATCAGTGTTTCCGCTTTTAATAACATCTACGTTTTCTCTTGTTAATACCCAACTAACAATGTTAAAAACATTGATACCACATAGGAAACGAACAACAGTAAAGGCGATTGGTCGAATTCGATAGTTAAATATTGAATTTTAATGTACCGCACATATATATATATACACGAAACACGTTTTAAGATTTTCGAATTGCAATCTGTTCAACGTATGGCCGACATACAGACGACTTAAATGTGATCAATAACGTAGCGCATAGAATAATTGCGTTCAATGCCGTGCGGAAATTTCAAGGGTAGGTACATAATATAATGTTGTTCGAACGTTATTCCTTAACGAGTGAGTTTTATAGCTATAAATTATTATACTTGTTGGAATATCCGAAAAAAAAAAAAAAAAAAAAAAAAAACGTGTATAGTACTTGGTGAAAAGAACAAGAAAAACTCCGCGCAGATGTCGGACATTCCGAGGGGACGGAGAAATAGAACCCGAACACATGTCGGCACACGAGTACAACACGCGATATCAGGTAGTTTCGAATGTAATGTCGCAGAACAAAACCAAAACAAGTCGATCGCGGCGGCAATAGGTTCGAATAATCCGTGCGTACACAGGTGAATTCGGTTTCCGGACGAAACCGCGCGATGTTTTTCGAAAACGAAAAGTAAGAACAACGAAACGTTGTTGAATATTCGGTCGCGCGAATCGTTTGGCCCCGGAGCCGGGTTTTTGGGAGTTTTCAAATTGAAAAAAAAAAGGTCAGATACGCGCGCGCAGTGGTCGTGGTAATGAAACGGCGAAAATCGTATTGTAAACAAACAGATGACACTTACCTTTGTGATGAGCTGTGCAGCAGCAGCAGGACACGGCCGCTGGTGTATCGCGCGGTCTCTCGACCGATCACTCGAAGAATCGCATTTGAAACCGAACGCGGGGCGAAAATTGCGATTTTTTCCGTCGCGAGCCGTAGAAAACGACGATTCGTTATTTTATTTCGTAATTAAAAAAAAAAAAAGAAAAGAACCAGAACACCGGTGAGATTCGAAAAACACACGACGATTATAGTATTATTTATCCGCGGACGAGACGACGGACGACGGGAGAACGCGCGCGCGCCGCACGGTCAACAGCGACTACTCGGTACGGAATGCGGCCACCGACTGAGCGTAATCGACAATCGTAATGAATAATGCGGTGTGTGGCATGTGCACCGCCGCCGCCGCCGCCGCCGCCGCCGTCGTCGTTCAACAGGTAATATTCAGGTTAAGATGGGCACAGTCGTATCGCGGGTGGGTGTTCGGGTGACGACGACGACGGGGTAAGGACGAAACGATATTCCACGAGGAGAAAAAAAAAAAAAAATAATAAACAAAATTATAAACACCGGCTGTGTTGTTTACGTTTACGACGTGTGCGTGCGTGTGTGAGAAACGTATTTTTATACCCGAGGATATACGTACGAGACGTATAATATATCATATTATATATCCGAAAATACGAGTGTGCTGGGGGTGGTAAAACAACCAAGGAGAAAACACGAGGGAAAAAACACAATAAAACTACCCCGCCCGCGACTGGTCTGAGACGGAGGGTTTTGTTACCTCGAGCTGTATATATAGCGTGTATTATTATTACATCCGAGGCATTCTATATAATATATATATAAATAAATACATACGGTGTCTCTCGGAGATCTGACAAATGTAGGTACCTGAATAATAACTTTTGTTCTGTTCAGTAGTTTTATGTTTTTTTTTTCTTAACGTGGTTTTAGTGGCTATAACAAAAATAAAAACTGCGTTATATTTACTATATATATATACATTTTTTTTCAACTAAAAATCAAAGTATAAAAACTCTAAAGGTTTTTATTTTTGAATATTTAAAATAGCCGTGTTATAATTTTGTTGTTAAAAAAAATTTCTGTGGTGCCGAAAGTATTTATTCGTGATTAGACGTAGATTTTCCACAATTTTCCCAACATTTGTGTACTCTATCTTCATTGGCCACAAGAATTGTAGTGTCCCGCTACTTTTTACCTCGTTTTTATTTCGTGCAATTTTCACAATGTATTTTCCACGTAGCTTTACAGTAGATTTTTAGCGCAATAAAACCAGTATTAATATTTGAAATTTGATCGTAACACTATTATGATGTAGGTGTACGTACTTTGTATTATTCTTAATCGGTAAACGTTTAAATATTACGTCGACTAATTATATATTTACAACCGTGCTATATTATTATAATTTTCACTCGATAATTGCTTCTTCTTTTTTTTTTTTTCGTATCCGCCGGTTTCGGGTGGAATTCGCAAGTATTCGAAACTGACCTGAAAACGTTACAACAATCACCCATATAAATAAACAAATAAATACCCACGTAAAGCATATTCCACATACATTCGCGCATACACACACACACACCACAGTAGTATACGGCCGATTTGGGACGTAGATATTGGATCTCGACTGCAGCAGTATACGTCGGACGGATGATAAAGTATTTTTATTATGCTATTTTATTACTTCTACACAAACACGTAGGTTTTTTTTTTTTTTTCATACGCTTATACTACTTGTACGCGTATAATACGTCATGTTATTAGTATAATGCGCACTACAATAATGACAATAATGTTATAACATTTGTATCGGTACCTGTATACATGTGTATTTGAAGCGCGACAATCGAGTTTATCTGTTGCCGCCGCCGTAGTTGACGTGCGCGATTTCACACTCGCGAAATTCGCGGAATCGAAAAGTAAAAAGAAAACAAAATGTATCGGCCGTTTGCGCGTTTTTCCGTATGTCCGTCCGCGTCTGATGTTTACATTACCGCGATCCAGGTGAGCCGCCGGCCCGAGGCGGATACTACATTGTTATTACGATTTCGTATTACAGACAGAGCCCTACGTCATCCTTTTGCCGCCGCCGCCGCCGCCCTCTCCGCACGGTTTCGTTCCGACGACCGTTCGGTTTTCGATTATACGTATTATATTATGTTTGATATGTCGGCCAGAAGTCGAAGCGCGGCGGCGTTCCGTTCGCGGTGCTCGCGGTGAAATAACGCCGATTATTGTGCTACGATTATCAATAATTCGAAATCGCGCGCCGAGTATGACGCGTGTCCCGGCGGAACGTGACGCGCGGACGGTTTTAATGTTTAGAGGAGATAAACGTTGAAATGAATACAAAATGCGCCGCGTTTTCGGGTAAAGAAAAAGAGATAGATAATGTGTGACACATGTGTACGTACACACAATTATTATACATCCGCAGATTATTTTCTACGGTGTCTCGAAAGCGCGCGAGAACAGGTATAGGATAACGACGACCGCGCACCGCGGATCGATCTGCAAATACTTTGAGCCACACGATTTATCGCCGTTTTACGCGCACGTTTGATAAACATTATCACAGATACGAAACAACGTAAATACGCGTATTGATAATCGTCGGCTCAAACGATTAGAGAGAAAAAACGACCAGATCTTGTGCAACGCCGCGCTAGTCGTACGTATGCTTCGACTGTACCTACCTACGAAAACGACGATTGAATAATAATCGACGCGGTTGATTGCAACTATAACAATAATAATAATAATAATAATAAATCGAAAAATACGCTATGCATTAAATTGCGCGTTACAAAACAATTATGACTTGTCAAGCGGACACAAAACTCACTAAATGAATAGACTACTTTTTAAACGTCCAACTGTGCTTACGCAACGCGCCGAGTCGATTTGTTTCGATTCGATTGTATTACGCTTTTGAAAACTCCGCTAACGAAAAACAATCCGAAACCGCAGATTATTGTTAACGCTGTGCACAGTCTAAGGGTAAAATGCGCAATATTTAAATATTCAATTCGAACCTCGATCGATTCCCAATATCGAACGGCACAGTGATATTGTAGCGCACGCGACTCCGATCGTATCGACTACAACACAATGTAAATAAACAACGGAAGAAATTGCGAGAGAGAAAACAACGTGTAAGGCAATGACTAACGACGAGTGGGTAACGAACGTTTTCATTTCGATTGCGGAAAACGCGTAGGTACGCGAACCTACACGATTGTCGAACGCGATACGGATGTTTATTTTTTATTAAAATTTCTTACCGAACGACTCGAGTGTTATTCTTTATGTACGTCAAAATATCATTTCCACGTCATAATTATCGAATCTTATGTTATGTGCGTATCTCGCGATTGCGTACGATTGTAATATTATTATTGTGTGCGCGTGTGTGTAATGCGCAGAGTCTATACGGATAATTTATTGTCCACTTAAAGTCGTCTGCGCGCGTATGCGATAATAAATATAATAGTTTTACGCAACGCTCCGGAGTTCGAAACGTAATATCCGCGCAACAACAATAACGTACGACCTCAAGATTCGATTGGACGGCAAGCTCGCGGTGCGTGTTGCCATTTTTAGAGGGGCCGAAATTTAATAATTAGATTGACTACTTGGGTGTGTTTTCGCGTCTCCTCTGCCGATGAAAATAACGCGGCGTTCTCGTCGTTATTGGCGACGACGACGACGACGACGTGCCTACCCGTTTCTGTCGACCGTAAAAATCGTTCTGTAATTCGGTTTTTCTACATGCGATTTCGGAGAGACGGATTTTTTTCCTCGTCTTCGTACCGCCGCTGTGTTGATGACGTATGATAATAATTGTAGTACTACCTCTACCCGTCGTCAATGATTAGATATAATTCTGAATACTGCTGATGATATTGTCATTTAGTGACGAAAAGTTGAAAAAAAAAAATGGATTCTTAAACGTATGTAATGATGTATTTTCATGATATGTAATCTATAGTAATTCATAACGACGACGTCGACTAATTTTTTTCTTTCTTTCTAGAAGCATTCAAACAAAAATCCGAAACATCAGAACGATGAATTAAGTGGCGACAATGAGTCACGGCGCGGCGTTTAAAACATTTAAACGATTTACTATTTTTAAAATATTCTAAATGAAAACAACAAGATATAATAATTGAGATGTGACAGTGGGTTGGCAACGATTTTCTTTGATTTCAGAATTGTCCGTCAGAAGAAAACAACATAATATTTATATTTATAAACCAACATCGAGATTTTTATGAGTATTTAATTTCTTTTCTTTTTTTTAATGTGATTTATAATCGAGTTCTTCTTTAGAATGATATTGATTAATCGCATTTTAATGCAATCATAACGATTAATTCTAATGCGTTTTTATTACTGTCTTGCTTAGTGTCGAGTATTAGAAGTTATCAACAATATGTTATGATAGAATAAAATATATTTCATTTTCAAGAGCAATATTTTATTGTTTTTTTTTTCTTGATTTACTTTCCACGAATAATTATACATTTATATTTAACGCTTCGACGGCAATAGTCGATATCTAAAGTAATTTTACAATTATTGTATACTACTTCACTTTCAATATTATATTGAACCGATTATATGATTAAATAAAATTATTAACTACAACAACTTATGTACATTTCATAATAACATCAATCTTT
This sequence comes from Drepanosiphum platanoidis, assembly GCA_948098885.1. Classification (NCBI taxonomy): domain Eukaryota; kingdom Metazoa; phylum Arthropoda; class Insecta; order Hemiptera; family Aphididae; genus Drepanosiphum; species Drepanosiphum platanoidis. Next base: position 23,838,917 of record OX402528.1, read on the forward strand.
TTAGTCTTCAATGTACAATAATTATTGTTAAAAAATAAATCGAAATTTTTTAATTTATTACGATTCACGAGCATTTTATTTACATTGTCCATAATAGCAGTGATTCATCTGTAGTGACAAACATACAAATAAAGGATCTCGATTATTATTGAATTAATTGTTGGAACATTAAAAGACATGGTTCCCAGTAGATCCTGACCATTAATAATATTATTTGGCACGTTTACTCGTTGGCACTAAACCTTTGGTACTCGATTTGATAGCTCATAGACCTTGCTAATCAAAACGAAAAAAATAAAACAAGCTGTAGAACACTATAGAATGTCCTGTGACTTCTGAGAGATGGCCGTGAATTATATTTTTAAGACGGTCAGATCATCCCAATCAAAGGCATCGCATCGCGTGTGTTGGATGATTTTATTGCGTTTTTCGTATTATTTTTAAAACACCGACTATCTGGATGTTTATGTTATTTTACAGTTTGTATTTACAGTGAGAGTTTCGCATAATTGTTCTTGTACACCGCTATAAGTACTAATCATACGAACTGTTATTGTTTAAAACTTTAAAAGTACTTTTATAGTCTATTGTTCTGTAGTAAATGACTAGTGAAGAATGTATTTATTTTTTTTATTATTTTTTTTTTGCGATATTATTTTTCTGTTCACACTTTTTAAAGTTGTAAAATACGCTAACATATTCACGCGGCTACTTTTTAAACTGAACAAATAAACAAATAATAGGTTTCGTTTAACAAAAATGGCTTTGTTCGTGTTTATTTTTCTTTTTAAACGAGCAATTTTGAATTTGAAATGATGATGTTGTGCTCATAGAATATTATTCGTATTAAGTTGAAATATTACATCGTAAATCCGTCTTAAATATCTTTAATGATTAATAATTTATTCAAATGAGGTTTTTTTTAAATTTGCCTCGTTTCATTTACTGACAGATAGGCAGAATCACAAAATTAATTGAAAACAAAGTCTGCACTATTAAGCAGTTTATTTGAGGTAAATAACAATGACTAATCGCTATAAAATTTGTAATAAAAAATTAATAACAACCATTTAAAAATGTAGACAATGACGTGATTAGCAATTATTTATCTGTTGAAAATATATTATATTGATTATATTTTACATTTAAGGCTGTTGGAGATTTCATTTCGATTTCAAAATATTGCTCTGGTGTAGGAGGAATCTAAACGAATAATATCCACTAAATTATTTCAGAATCGTTAATAATAATTAGTATTTAGTAGTACAGCGGCGGTCCACCTCACATCACTCTTCAGAGAGACGAGTTGCGTAGGAAACATCTGTCGCAGCTTAGTCATTGAAACTCGAGCAGTATGTACCGTAGCCCCGTCCTGTTGGAACCAGATGTTCCCCCATATCTGTTTCTTCCATTAGCTCTTCCAATTGTGGTTCAAAAAAATTGTCCAACATGGAAACGTAACGTTAAGCGTTGACAGTTACGGCTTGTCCATTCTCCTCAAAAAAATAAGGCCCAATCACCCCAAATTTGGAAATCGCACACCACAAGGTCACTTTTGGGGAGTGAAGAGGTCTCTTGTGAATTTTCCGTGGATTGTTTTCTGCCCAATAGCGAAAATTTTGTTTATTCACTGAGCCTCGTCACTATTGAAAAATGTTGACCTCACATGGATCCGATTTCAGAAATCGCCTTTAACAATGCATCGCTGCTGGCGGCCATCATCTTTCTCATGTCATTTTTAAAATGTGATACATAAAACGGCATGATGTACTGAAGAAAATTAAATAAATATAATTTCTGTAAGTTGCGTAGTTTTTTTTTAATAGCCTTTCAAAACTGCACTGTTTGTTTCGCCCCACTCTGTATATACGCATTAATATAGCAGTAACTATGGGCTGCGGTACTAAACGTTAATAACCAAAGCGCTGTTATTGCTCATATCGAGAAGTCACGTTCGATTGTCAACATTCTCATTTTGTCTATGAGTTTTTTTCCGTGTCCGCGTGTGTAGAACCTGTAGAAAATGGACCCCAGTACACCCCTTACCTACACGTACGGTAAGTTTAGACGAGAGTTCGGCAAACAGTGTCGGTTCGGCAAAAGTGGCCCACAAATATTGGTGAGCATTATGCCCGACCCCAGCCTGGACGAAGATTGGATACCGCAGAATCCGGTCAGCGTGAGCACCAGCATAAGGACCGAGTGGTCGGTGCACGAGGTGAGCGATACCAAACGTTTTATTGTATACATTGTCGGCGTTGGCCAGATTCACAGTATTTCGGTGGCGCGTGCGCGCGTAGGTGAATACGGAACGCGTCGAGTACGTCGAGCGCGGGATGTGTCACAAGGAAGGCGGCTGGCCCAAAGAGGTAAATCAAGACGATCCGGATCAAATGGCCCGGTACCGAAAGAAGGCGGAGAAAGAAGAATCGTATATAAAATCGGTCTTGAAAATGTCCCAAGTGAGCAGCGAATTCCACGAAATCCACGTGATTATTATAAATAACGGGCCTAGACGGAGACCGAGGAGAGCTCGACCACGAAAAATATTGTATTCGAGGTTAACGTCTCCCCCCCCTCCCCCATCCACTACAACAAAACCGAGCGTTTGTACGGATAAAAAATAGTTCACAGAGAAATAAGAATTGTCAGTATTAGTTTTGATAAATCTTACAATTATATATACATTTTAGTATTTCGACTACATTTTTACAAATGTAAAAACTTTTATAATTAAATAATTCAATTAGTGTAGGTATTTATTATTAATCAGTAACACGTTTTTTTTTTTTTTATGAATTTAATAAACAGTCTTTATACAAAACTTTCGATGAAATTTGGGGGGGATGGTTGAACCCCCTCCCCCTCTGAATACGGTCATTACGACACTGTTGTAGTATGGATTTTCAAATAAACAGCTCGTTCGTATTCAGCGTTTCATACGGTAATTTTGTCATTGTTCGCCAACGATATAAAATGTACGTATTAAAAGATTTTAATACATTTTTCGGATGTCGTTTGACACTGTTACATTTGTATTGAATTTTAAGTACAATTTGATAATCTATAGACTTATCGGCACGAGACTACAAACCGAGTGTACGGTTATACTCAACGAGTTGAGTCAAAAATACACATTTGGAATTTAAAAATGATCATTAACGATCTAGTTAATCGAGTAACACGTCATTCGATTAATTCATAATAATATTACATTTACCTACTAACAGACAAATCCGAACTGTACCGTACTTCGACGTTTGGTTTTTATACCGAACTCGATATAGAAAATATCGAACCTAACTTTTGAGTTTTAAGCGCACGTACAAATTGCAGCTTGTAATTAATTTAAAAACAAAGTACCTCATTCGAAGTGTAATACGTTGAGAAATGAATAATATTCGAGTTCAGTTAATTTTATAAATAATCTTATTCGGTTGGCTCGGGTTAGGTTTCGAATAGATAATTATAGATTCTATTCCATTTAGTTTCGTTGACATATAACAATAAGTTTTTCGAATTTGGTTTGGCTCTTAAATCGATTTTTAACCCATATTACATCAACTATTATTAAATATTAACAAATTATTTAGACAGCCAATTCAGCCGGTAATATTATTAGAAGCGTGGGCGCAAAGTTTCCTTGTGTCAATTTATTAAAAGTTCTAGATTTCTAGATTCAGAAAGGTTCGTTAGTAGAGGCGTGTACGTTAAAATTTAACGGAAATATCCAAATTACTTATGGTATATTTTTATTTTTTACAATTATTAACTTTATTTTACTTCTCGTTTTAACAATATAATATTTAGACGAGAAAGTGCATGTGTTTTAAGATTTTTTCCAAGTCACATTTAAGAAATGTTCAAAATCCGAGAGCTGATTCAGTCTCATAAATCACTGCTGCGATTTTCAGGTCGCCGAACACTATATAAAACAAAACAACGCGTTAGATCTTTACCAAGAGTATTTCACCGATCCGAAATGCCAGGAGATGCAAACATTAACCCCGTCTTATCGGACGGTGGCGATAATGTCGGACCCGTGTAAACCGACCAGACCGGTGCAGCACATTTCTTGGTCGCCCGAACAAGGCACACTGGTCGCGGTCAGCTATTCCGACATGAGATTTCAGATGGCGGATCCGAACAACAGCAACGACTCTTTCATATTCGATTTGGGTAAGGAGAATACAATGAGAACTTACACGACGTTTCTTATTGCGGATAGAAATTCGTCTCGTCGATCCGCAGACTGTGAATGAATAATTTGTATTTTGAATTTTCAGAACTGCGAATGCATTTATTTTCACACGTTTTCCGCGCGAGTCGATTTTTTCCCCTACGAAATACATAATGGCATTTTGCTTTCAACAAGGACTAACGTATAACGCTTTTCATTATTTTTTAACTCGATAAATTCTTTTATTTGATTCTTCAAAATCTAAAATTATAATTTCGTTTTCACCTTTTTTTTTTTCTTTTTTGCTTACGATTTACGTGACTTTACTTGATTCGCGTTCGAAAATAATAGTTGAACGAGTATACTATACAATAAAATAGATATTCAATTATTTATTCAAAACTTTAAAACACAATAAAGAAAACTATATTTATTTTCACATTATTTCTACTTATTCAACCACGTTGTTATAATTTCTATTTGCCAGTACAGCTCATAATAACAATAGGTTATTTTTACGAAAATTTAAATTAGAGTATAATGTAATATAATTATTGATATACTTGTTTTATTTTTGTTGATTTTCAGTTAAAAAAATGCGCAATCGATATAAACGTCGTTTTAAACTTTTTATCACCGTAGTAGATAATAATTATTGTAGGTTTTTCTGAGCACGTCAATAATCTTCCAGTAAAATATTAAATGAACAAACTTTTATTCGAGAAAAACTCACGGACACCATGTAAAAACATGCGACTTGCAATCTCGTGTTCGCAGAGGACTCTACCAGGCCGTATTTCACGATCGAGTCGCCGCGCCCGATCGTCACTCTCGAGTTCAATCACAGAGACGCACAGGGTCTGGCGGGCGGCTTGACGAGCGGCCAAGTCGCGTACTGGGACATCCGCAAGGGTTCTGCGCACGCAGCCATCAGCGACATAAGGAAAGGGCATCTCGATCCCGTCAAAAGTCTGTGCTGGATCAATTCCAAAACCAGCACGGAATTCTTTTCCGGTTCCAGGGACGGTCAGGTATGTGCGCGCGTAGTATCGGCAGACGCGAAACCTCGGGAGACAAGGCGGAGACTGCGGTCGCCCGCTTTTTATCGTTTCAATTGATCGACGCATGAGTGTAAAATTTGTCATTCGGCGCCGGCGTTCGATCGGGCTGCAATCGGCCCGGGAAAAACGATCGATTTTGAACGGTCGATACGATAAAATTAAGATCCGACAACTACGACGATTCGTACGAACTACGGCCGGACTAACTGGCCGGAGTTATTGTTGTATAAATGTGACGGTTTTTTGATTTTACAAATTTTATTGTTTTCAACTGAGTACGTGACAAGTGAATTGATTTCGTTAAAAGGTCCATAGGAAAATCGCAATATTATTTTGGATAAAGGAGCACATAAAGTCCCGCGGGCTACTCCGGGAGCCTTAATTTCATTTTTTCGTATAATCGTATGCCCAAGTTGGCGAAAAATAACGACAGTAGGGGTATTCAAGGTATTATCGTCGCGGCGGTCATGTTTCTAGGTCATGTGGTGGGACACCCGAAAACTCTCGGAACCCACGGAAGTATTGATCTTGGATACGTCGAAAACCGAAAACCCCGACGAGCCGGAATGGACGAAGCGGGCTCGTACCCACGGAGTAACGTGCATGGACTACGATCCTTTGATCGCGTCACGTTTTATGGTACGTATTTATACACTTATTAACTCGGGACAGGATTATTTTATATTCAGGGTGTGCTGCACTTCGAGAACTGTCTGTGTATGAAGCTCCGAAATTTGTTTTCCGTCGTTTTCCATCAAAATGTTATTACGGAACGATTTGATATTTTGTTGTCGCTGTTTTTTAAAAATTGCAATGGTTGATTTTTAAACGTCCGGTTTCGATACTCGGTTATTATATTATTGAATCGTAGACAGTAAATTGGAATTACAAACGGTTGCGGTTCGTCACGTTTTGATGTGAAAACGCGGCCGTCGTATACGTTTCCGCGACGTATCGAAATTCGACGGGAAAAGCTGTGCACACGTTTTTACACGTACGCACTAAACATTTTCATGCGGGTATCGTTTCGGGGCGCAATCGGGGTGTCCACCAAATATTGGCGAAAACATTGCGGACGCACTCGAGCTATAAAAAAAGGCACTGCTTCGATGCCCGAGTGCGAGGCGAGCTGCCGAGATAATCTCGTTTTGAGATGATATGCACAAACATTTAAATTCATTTTTGTTACTCACAGAAAGCGTGTGTCATTTATTATATTCGATTTTAACATTGTTTTCGTTCGACAGATTGGCACAGAGACCGGGCTGGTATTCAACGGCAACCGCAAAGGTAAAACTGCTTTAGAAAAGATATCGGCCGTTTATAATTGTCAGTACGGTCCCGTCTACTCGGCGCAGAGGAATCCCGCGTTTTTGAAAAACTTTTTGACCATCGGTTTCTGGCAAGCCAGCATATGGTCGGAAGACGTCAAGGAATCTCCGATAATATGGACAAAGTGCGTACCTATAACAGTATCGTAACGATTAGCTAGAAGTTATGGGAGCTATAAAAGGCAAAGTGTGCGTGCAAACGAACGGGGACTAATGGGCGCAAAGTTGGGCACGCGGACATTTAGTAGACTGTTTTGGGCGCAAACACATCGAATCGATAACTTTCGATTTAATAGTATTCTGAACAATTATTTTTCATCGTTACTGACGAAATCGTTTGACTTGTCCGGCGAGAAAATAATCGTAAAAATATAGAAATTATTTGACGAGATAATTTCATTATGTTTTTTTTTTTTTTTCTATCTAGTCATGCCAAGTTTATAATTATTACCAAGTACTCTAAGAACTTTTTTTATCATTAATTACTAATAAGTTAATATTTGGTAATCTCCGTGTTTTTATTTTAAGAAATCCTAACTTTCCATGTGAAAAATGTAGACATTTGTCTATAAAATATGCACTATTATTGAAAAATCATCAAAATATACATGGAAAAATCTTATTTCAACTCGTCGTATGTGTCGACGAACTTATAAAACTAAGTCTGCTATAAACATAAAACTTACACGAACACATCAGGGGCGTAGCCAGTAGGTAGGCCTGGTAGGCCCGGGCCTACCCAGATTTTCTCATTTAAAAAAATACCAATAATATTAAAAATAATATATCAGACACTTATACACGTTTTTACAACAGTATAATCTATATATATAAAAATGGAGACAAAAAATTCGAAATTGCATCAGCTGAGAACGGCTGGGCCGATTTGGCTCAAATTTTTTTTAAATGATAGAGAATGTCGGGGAGCGGGTTTATAGCATAAATTATGGACCTAACTCCTGTGAGTTAGAGATTTAGAGACAAAAACTAAGTTACACCGGTGACGAGTTTGCTGTTATGAAGAAAAGAAGATTAGAATTTTTACTTTGAAAATATATTATAAATTAACAATAAGTATATTATTAGTCACAACTTTACGAGTACATAAATTAATATTTATAGTTGTATTTTGTAAAAATATCAGTATTTAGGTACTTAAATAAAAATTGCATCTTTTGAAACTATATGTGCCTATGCTTCTTTTTTGGTTCAATTTGTTTTAATTTTTAAGTAATTAATTATTCATTTATTGATAAGAATAATCATTGAAAACTTTGAAATTACGGTAGGCTAATAAAAAAAATCAGAAAAAGTCCCAATTACCGTCGGTGAGTAAAAGTTTTATAGTGGGCCTACCCAAAAAAAAAATCCTAGCTACGCCCCTGGAACACATGCGAATCCTATAACTTCCGAGCTCTAATATTGTTATAATAATTATATTGTTTACCTTTGACGTAATATTTGCTGAACCGTCCGCTTTTGTTCACAAGGCACCACGATGTAAGATTGACCGACGGCGCGTGGAGCGAATCGAAGCCGTCGGTATTCTACACGACCCGGGCCGACGGATGTTTGGACTGTTGGGACATTTTACAAAAGCAAAAGGGTCCGATTAAGACCATCAAGGTGTGTATCGTTACCGTTATTACGCGCCGTGTAAATCGTCCCACGTTGCGTCTATAATATTCTGTTCGTATATACCTGAGAGTGTCTCAGAGACGCCATAATTGCTGTCCAAAATTTCCCTTGTTATTTGAATTGTTTTGCCCTCGAGTATTAACAACTGGTATTCGTTTTTGATCGACATCAAAATGTCATAAAATTTCCATTTCGAATTCAGAACAAAATTATCATTATTATTATATGACATGTAATAGTAGTCTACTAACTTAATTATAAACCGTTGTAGTTTTAACTGTTTTAAGTAATATCAAACGTGTTGAAATAAATTAAATATTATAAGTTAGTACCTAAAGTATGTATATTTTATTAGATATCTATTATGTTACCGGAAAAGTTGACGATTTAAGAATTATTGTCGTTATTTCCCAGTCATTGTGAACAATGCCTGGAAACATAGACAATGTTGGATATTTTATAGTTTTATCGAAAATTGCAATTATTTTAGAAAAATTTTTTTAAATAATACATCTAACTATCAAACTGTCCAGTTTTATGTTATTATCGTTATTTTTATTGTCTATTGTAAAAGAATCGAACGCGGAAAATCGTATAGACACCGTCCTTATGAAAGATAACACAGAATTCTTGCAAGTTTCAAGTCGATAGTGAATTATTTGAAAATTAATTTAAGTGAAATTCGACCACGTAATTTCATTATTAATTAAATTAAAAAAAGTTATAATAATAGCTTTTCAATTCGTGACGAACATTGTGAACCGTTCGAAGTAAAAAAGCAATCCAAAATGACGTAGGTATTAGGTATACACCAGAATGTGACCAGAAAGAAAAGCATACGAAATATGAGCATGATTAAGTATAAAATAAACATTACGATTATGATTTAATCTAAATAAAATATCCGATAATTTAATTTGGCCAGTTTAATTTAATTTTAGCATCATTATTATTATTTTTATTTGTTTATTTCTTCGAAGACACTGGACGCGGCGGGTTCATGTGGGGGCCCGTCTTTTTATTTAAAAAAAGTGACTTTTATGACTGTTTTCATTCACTGTCGCGACACTGGACGATTGTCATCTTTTCCTCCGGCGGCGGTAACATATAATACAAAATAATATTTGACTTGAAAAAAAATTCTTTAGTGAGAATGTGTGAAAAAATAACAGGATAACAACTGACCTGATAATGGGGGGTGATGATCTCTTTAAACGTTTCTAAATGAAAATGAAACGACGCTAAATTGACTATATTATCACAGGTGGCCGACAAGATGTTGAATTGCATTCGGTGTCACGAAGGCGGATCCTTGCTGGCAGTTGGCGACGACTGCGGCAAAACGCATGTGATCAAAATGAACAACTGGTTCGTGACACCCCGGAAGAACGACAAGGCGCTATTGACGGCCGTGAGTGGATCGCGTGAATGTTTAGGACCTCGCTACTTCCGAAACCCGCCAATCCGACGGACTTGATTTTTCCTTAAGCGCGCTCGCCACTTTTCACGCTTCTGTCATGCATACACTCGTATATATTATATCATTCGAATTCTGATTTTTGGAAAAACGCACGTGCACTCAAAGATGTGACACGTATTTATTTTTTTACATCTACCGGAGTGCGAGGGCTATCCTGTGTGGCAACGTCAACTTTTGTTTTTCAAATAGGCATTAACGTTTATTAGTTTGGTTAATCGTATTTTCTGGTAATTTCAATGTAACCGAGTCGCGAAAACGTGTAATAAAATATTAGACCCTTGATCCCGTCGAAGTCGGACTAGCGAGGAGGTCCTGTGCTCTACAGAATTTCTCGGCGGGCCATATTGATTTCGCGTTTCACCAACAGATGTTCGATCGGGAAACGAGGCGGGAAAAAATCGTAGAGGCGAAACAACGAGAACTCAAACTGAAGTCGTCGGCCAAAGCGGACACCGCGGAAATGATCAAAGACAAACAAGCTCGGTTTGCCGAAGACCAGGCCCGGAATATCCGAGAAATGGAAAAAGAATTCAAGGAATTGGTCGCTGAAATCGTAATCATAGTTCTTTTTATTTCTCTATTGAGCAAAGATGTTCTTTTCCTATGTTCATAACGAAAATCCGGGGTATAAACTAGTTTTAATATGTCGTTTCTATTTCCCATAAAATACAGAATTTGAACGACGTTGTCGTGAACGAAAACATCGACGAAATGGAAAACCAAGAAGAAGAGGAAATCCTTGGAGAAATTCAGAATCAAATTGAAAACGCATAATTATATAGTAGATGGATAAAATAATTTCATCCTTTATACATACATACGTATAGTACGTATAGTATACATACGTAGTGTGTACGAAATAAAAATCTAAGAAACGTCAATGAAGTATTTTTTTAAATTTTTTTTTCAACAATATGATTCGAATCGATTTTATAAATGATTTTTTCTCATAGCTGTTTTGAAAAACACACGTTGTCCGTCTTAGGTTTGTTCGGAAGACCTGGTGTCCAATTTTTAATTTCGAGGATGGTTTCCGGTAGCAAATTTTGTCTGTTTGATATTAAAGTAGGTAATTTTTTTGAAATTCCCAACTAGTTTTCCCAATAATTTCAAAAAAGTGACGGAAAATGGCAAAATTTAAAGATTAAAGGTATTCCATATGAAATTGAATTTTTTTTCGTTCCAAGACAAATAATCGAAAGAAGTTTTCACCGAATACTATTACACTACTATTCTCGAGAGATAGTATAATATGTGGTTTTGAATATTTTTGTGTGGTTAGTAAAAATTTGAAATCTTTGATTTTTCTTATAATAGGTGTAAGAATATGTAGACACACAAATAATTGATCCCAAAAACACGTTTGCAAATGATAACACCACAATCAAAGGTTCAATATTACTCGTATGTTAAGTGCACGGTTAGCACGTAGATTTCTCATACATCGCGCGCACATTGTACATTATAGATAATATACGTATATACGTAATACGCGAGAAGAAATTTCCCACTCACTCTCTAAACTAATAGAAGCCAGCAAAAACATGGGTTTATGTATCAACGAAGAAAAAACTAAACTTATGATACTATCCAGAAGAAACGTAGATCAATCAAACCTGAAAGTGGGAAGTATGAATTTCGAAAAGGTGGATAATTTCAAATACTTGGGTGTTAATATAAACAACAGCAACAACATGCATAAGGAGATAAAAGAAAGAATATCAAATGGAAATAGGTGTTACTTCAGCATAAACAAACTATTGAGATCAAAACTGCTATCAAGAAAGTCTAAAACCACTTTGTACACAAGCTACCTTAGACCAGTAGTAACCTATGGATGTGAGACATGGTCCACAACAAAAGATAATAATAAAAAACTTGCTATATGGGAAAGAAAAATACTAAGAAATATATATGGACCAGTGTACAACGACAACCTAGGAATATATGAAAAAAGACACAATGAAGAACTGTATAACCTGTATGAAAAACCAAATATACTCACATATATAAGATGTAAACGCCTAGAGTGGTTAGGACATGTATGGAGAGCGGATGGAGATTTATTAAAGAATGTTCTGATACGAAAAATAAATAAAAAATGTCCACTTGGAAGACCAAGAACAAGATGGAAAGACACAGTAGAAAAGGATACTAATAGACTAATAGAGACTAATAGATGAGGATGGCAACGTTAGACTGGACTTTGAACAGAGAAAAATGGAGAGGCTTACTAGTGGCAGCGCAGGTCCTTAATGGACCGTTAAGCTGTTGATGATGATGATGATATACGTAATTATATTCATCGGTCATACTGGAGTTACTCGCTGCTCCGAGTTTCCCGAGACAAGTGAAATCTTTCACTTCGATCTACGATCTGGTTCGAGTCGACTGGTTGTTTGATGGTTTTTCTTTTTTGTTTTACTCGTTTTTCGGGCCCCGTAACGTCGATCCGCGTTAGCGAATTAAACGTAAAGTGCGTACATACGAACAACACGACTTGGAATTAATATGTCACAGCGAAAAAAATTCGATCGTATAACACACATTGGACCGTCGTCGTCGCGGTTTAACACTGAACTCGTTTTTATGCGTATTGCTTTTTGGACCAATTATTTCCGGTTTCTAACGCGCGTAGTCGTCGTCGACGATACTGCACGGCCGCTGTTCCGCGCTCTAACGAAATGTACGATTTTACTTTTACGTTCTTTTCGAAAAACGTGTCTCCATAATATACACTTGTATTTGTCTATGCCGTAGATAATAATAATAATAATAATCGTTACTTAGTACGGGAGTCGTGAATAAACGCCGGCCGGACGGTGAGTCAGCAGCGAGGACTCGGAAACTCGGGCCTAGGTTTCGTCGTTTGCTCTCGCGAAAAATCGTGTCGATTAGTCATATAATTTCGCACGACGTTCTCGTCTTGATTGAAAAATCTCGTCACTCGAAAACGAACGAGTGAGTCTGAGGTCGATGCGGCAAAATTATAATTAAAATCGACAGTTATGCCGCAGAGTTTTCCCAGTTGTTATCATTCAAAGTGAAAACGCGGCGATTAGTTACTATTAACCGTGACGTAGGTACACTAGTCACTAGTGGATAAATAATAGTTGCCTAATAATTAATTAGCAAACTTCTCGTGCCCCCACGTGGAATAGATTTTCATTTTGTATATTGTATTGAAATATTTAACATTTTCTATTTTATTTATTAATTTTCGCGAAAAAAAAATCACGAAAATATGCACATTTTTTGCAGTTAAAAATTCATAATATGTATTATTTTCAATATCAATACTTAAAGCCTGGATTAATGTATTACACGATTCTCGAGAAGTCGCTCTTTCTAGTGATAGAGTCGCTCAAAAGTCGCTGCAGTTGAACATGGTGAAAGAGACGCATGTATAACGGGTCTTCGACAGTTTTTAAGTTTCATAAACATAAAATACAATAAGATGATCAATTATAATAATTTGGACGAATTGATTCTAGATGTTTATACTTTATTATAACTACTGCGAATTCGGATAATTAATAACAGAAGAGTTATGAACCAATATAGGTTATCGATGGTCGTTCTAGGAGAAGAATTTTGGAGATTGGAGTAGACAGAAAGTGTCTGATAGAAACCCGTCGATACTTCAAAGGCAATAGACACGTAACACGTATATTAGATACTATAAACAGTAAATAATATAATAATGTGATTTTTTGAATTTAATAGACACAATTGTTACAATAATATTTGATCCTACGTCAATATGGACAACGCGAAATCATCTAATAAATAAACAGCAAGACATTGTCGATAAAAAATAAACTTGAGTTTTCACCCGGATTTTTTTTTTTAATAGAAATCTAAAACTATAAAGACCAAGACACACGTGTTCCTGAAAAAATTCTCGAAAAACAAATATCAAAGCTAATCGAATGCTCGAATTATAACGATAGTAAAATTATCGGTGTATATAATTGTTATGAAAAACTAAATATATCTAGACGTTTTATTCCGTTCGTATATTTTTTAGGAGCTTTCTAGAACGTTTAGGCAGGCCGCCCATCCCTATTCGCGCCACTGCATACCACTCATGCGGATAATATTATTTATTAATCATGAAAAATAATAACCCGCGATCGTTGTTATTTGTTTTTGAAAAAGTGTATTAAAAGTAAATAAACAAGTGAACACAACTCGTTTATACGCAATATCTTTACAGATAGGTATGTGTCTAAATAAATTTAAAAAAAATAAAAAAATAGAGGACGCAGACGGACTAATATTACCCACGGTAGGTAGGTACTCCTATACCAGTTATGATAATGTTGTGTGTACACATTCATAACATCATAACCAATAGCAACCGACCAACTAACGTGTTTGGGTATTATATTCTACAGGTGCCTGCCTCTCTACCTACCACCGCGGTCGCGTTTTTTCCCTTTTAAGTTTACGACGAAAAACATTATCCGAATCGAAACGAACACGACACTGTAGTTATTAACATCGGCGATCGGCGGCGCGCCCTGACCAAACGGAACAGGCACTTTCCTACAGGTTTATCACACGTGCCTATAGTTCATTTTTGTTTGGAATTCGAAACTATTAAATCGTAGCATTTAGGCGCCTCCTGCGACGAGCGGTGACTATAAGTGAATAGTATACCTACGAAGAATAACAACAAATTTAACGTATATGTATATAAATTTTAGCATCTAAAATCGGGTGCACTACGCGACACGCTCATTATGCGTACGTAAAAAAGTTGAGTGTCAACGACGTAATTTCAAAGCAAAAACAGTAAACTATCTTCCATTTTTGTTTTCATATTATTACGAGACAGTAAAAATGTCGTGCCCAATATTATAACAGTATATTATATAATAATACGTATATATATAATAACGGTAGAATTATTTTCGAGATGGTTTATCATTAAATAATTTTGGGTAAATTGATGAGAGAAAAAACGAAGAACTGTAGTTTCGACGACGAAAAATGTGAGCACGCGATTTCTATAACACTATTATATTTAAATCACTTTCAAGAGGGCCGCCTTTATCCGAGTAAATCGCAGCCAAACTTTTATTCACGATTAATAAGCGATGTGCGTAGAAAGAAAAGTTAAAAACGTTAAGCCTTGAAGCCTTTATATATTTATATCTATACACGTAGATGGATAGATCGATCGATAAAAATAGCCAATTATGAATAATAAACAAGTATCGAATATCTGTGTAGGACGTGTAGTTGGACCGTGTCTACCTAAACCATCACGCTTATAAAATATATGAGATAAAATCAACCAATAAAAGTGTCAAACAGTCGTTCACATTTTGAACATCGTTTTTACACCGAGGTTAGACACAGGAGTCCAGTCATTCGACAGCAATCGAATTTTTAATAAAACCACCACTCCTCGTTTTCTAGTCGATTTCCCGCCGGGCCTCCCGAAGAAATAAAGTGAAAAATTTCTATTCGATCAAACCCCAACTCTATCGAGTTGCTAGGTCTTGTGAGCACTTTTAGTACAGGGTAGGTATGAATAATTCTAAATTTCAAGTGCCTTTGCAGTGCATTTTATAGTACCGAGTATTGAATAGGTATTCCATGACGAAATTATCGAGTTCGGAAAATAATTCTAAGCGAAAGCAGGCGTAAGACACACGGATTACGTATTAAATAGGTACGTACATAACATACGTTTGGCGCTGATTTACTGTCTATGATATTGTCTGGGCGTCTCGCGTACAACCGTAAACACGCGAAATTGCTTAATTATTTTTAATTGCTAACGCCTGATTGAAGAAACGTATTTATCATTGTTCCGAAAAAATAAACTACCGATACAATCGAAAAACCATGTCCTATTAAAGAACCTATGTATCTACCTGGTATAATTGCTAACGCCTGATTGAAGAAACGTATTTTCATTGTTTCGAAAAATCGACCGGTTTAATCTAAAAACTATGTCCTATTAAAGAACCTAAGTATCTACCTGGTATAATTGCTGATTTAATTAAACTGGTACATAGTACCTACCACCGAACGAAACGGATTATTGACTAAAATAGTACTTGTACCGGAAAGCGTTCAACAGAAAGTAAAAACGTCATTGTAAAGTCGATACATTCCTCGCTTCGTTTGACGTTTCAAATCTGAGGAAAAACAATTGCTAATCAATTGCCTACAATAACATTTCAATTATATTATTGTTCACCTGCTCATATTTGTATTTTATAGAACGATATGACGTAATGTGCCTGTACGAATAGATATCAAACAGCCAGCGTTGTGCCAAATGTCTGAATATAATATAAATATAAAAAAAATACAAGCAAATAGTGTTGTCGTTATGTTTAGGTATTTATTTATTAATACGTTCGTGGCGATAAAAACGTGTTCGCAGTTGGTTTTGAAATAAAAACGCGGCGAACGAGATGAAAAGAAAAATTCTCGCGCATATATTATTATTATTATGAGTGAATTGAATTCGCAATTTTTCAGTAGATACTATATAATATTATATACGTGTTTATATTTTTGCTAGATACCTACTTATACCTACAACACTGTAGTGACGAGAAATTATTTTTAGAAAAATAAAAAAATACTTATTTCTAATAATGTTCGGGATATTAATTTGGACGGTACTCAAATACACTGAACTATACGAGACAACTTGAACCGTCGTCGGTGAAACAGGTTTGTCGAGGTCATGAAAAATAAGACCCTCGGGGGAATTTAGTCGGAGGAATGAGTTAATAATCATGTACGTTTTTAGGGGCTTATCGAGGTAAAACGTACGCGCGATTGGAGAAAAAAAACGAATCTGAAATAACGTAATTAAAAATATATACACACACACACACACACACATATATATATATGTACATATATATATGTATATATATATATGTACCTGCGTACAACGAAACGCTGGAAAAATATTAAAAAATACAATAATTATTAACACCGTCTAATCCAATGAATCCAGATGAATAGGCAAGCTTCGAAATATAAAAAAGAATTCAACTGTGACGTAATTAGAAAAAAAAAGTAAAAAATACCAGAACTATCGTGTCCAATCGTTAACCCGCACGAATAGGTGTAAAAATATGAAAAAGAAATAAAAAGTGAATCAATAAAACATAATGGTTATAATGATGTTTTAAGGTATTCGTGAATTCATATTATATACTATATCGGTGCAGTGTGTAAGGGATGACGATTTTTTGAATCCAAAATACAACGAAAGCTTAGTAATTTTTTAGTCTTGACAACAATGGTTTTTTAGAAGAACTATTACGATTATTAAAGACGCGTATATATATTTACCCACATGCAACGATAACGGAACTATTCGCTATTGTTTTAAAATTATGTCAAATTAAGATTCCGATCTGTAGATGGTACGGTATGTGTAAATTTAAAGTCACAAGCTTAAATAATAGAAAGAAAAAAAACGTAGCCCATTACCGCTTTAATTTGACTAAATCTACATCGTTCATAAATAAATAATTCATAAAAAGCGCAAACTCACGGCTATTTACTGCATTTTGGTAGAACCGGAATTAGGAATTTTCACACCCGGAAAAATAATCATGTACGGCCATTTCCTATTCGGGTAAAATAAACTACAGTCTACGTTCTTCATTATTTCACAATTAATCCCTCCCTCTTAAAATATTACATTTAATTTTTCTTTTTTAAGAATAGATAATTAGAACTGTTAATCTGTAAGACAGTGTATTATTTTTTACCTTATTGTGAAGCACATAATCTCTCTTAACGATTACGAATTGGAATTTTGAAACTATTATCGGTTTCGTATTTTTTACATTTTCGACTTTTCTGTCGTATTTCACCATTCATTGGGTTTTCAATAATTTCCATCTAAAACGATTTTAGCACTGTATTCATTTTCTTTTAATTAATTAATTTCAATTTGAAATTACTAAGAAAAATATGTAAATAAACACGAATTAAAGAAGAAATAACATAAAACAAAAAGTAAGCTCATTCTGTTTGGAATCTTTTTATACATATTTCACACTTGTCAAAGTTAATAAATTGTATTTTATGGAAAACTTGTACTCACACATATAAGTCAGAGTGCATTTTCACAAGGGATTTGAGAAGGTACTGTCCACGAGTCGCATCATTATTCATAAGTTTATAACACACGAATGGTCGCACGAGGTCTGTTTGACTGTTCACATAAATCTTATAATTTGTTTAACACTTTGAACACGAATACATTTATTACTTAAGTACAAGAATTAAACTTTATTAATTTGTTATATTTTTAAATAAAAATTATAACCGAAATGACAAAAACATTGTTATTTTCGATCAAATTATATTGATTGACAAGAATTAGATAGATAAAGCGACTATTGGAGGGGGGTGGGGGATAAAGAAAAGAAATTATTGTTTTTGTTTATTTTTTATCTAAAAAGGAATTACTGATTAAAATAATACCTAACGAAATTCATTATGAATTTAGTCACACACGGTGTGTTTTTGACAGGCAACTGATTATAAAAATAGCTATAAATTTAACAAACAATAGTTAAGTGTTCTAATCAGCTTTAAATAATAGTTTGACATATACATTAAAGGTATATCCACACAGAATAATGCGAGTTACTAACAATGACTTATTTGAAAGATTAAAACACTTATTTATAGGAAAATATAAAGTTAAAAAAAGACTTAAAATCAAGACAGTTGCCGCCGCTGTTGTACTAGTTTTGAAATAAAATTTATCAACGAAAAATTCAAACATTTGTCATCAAAATTATGAAATTATTTAAAAAGAATGATTGAAACTATTGAAAAAAAAAAAATCTTAAAAATGTGCCCGTAAAACACTACAGCACATGCGTGCTTGTTATAAAAATAATTTATACAAATTCGCACAAATTATAAACAAAATAACAATAATAAAAAGAAAAAATGTGCCACTTTTTTAAATTTGCTCTGAGCAATGTGCTTAAAAAGGTTTGCTCTATAAACAAGCCCTTGAAGTCATCAACAAAAGACTTTGTATTTAGATATGATACATTTGTAAACAAAACTATATTTACAATAAGTATATATAAAAAAAAAAAAAATACATATATGTGCATTTATAAGTTTATCTCTTAACGTTTAATAATTTAAAAAATAATTACCCCTCCCAGAGAAAAATTGTGTTCACCCGATGTAACTTGATCATCGAAATATGAAACGTACTGCATTTTGCATTTGTGGTACTCCAGTAAAATTAAATACTTAATATTATAAAATGTTTAGTTATAGCTTTTGACATTAATTGATATTTCTATTTGAGTTATCATTTCCGTTGGTATATTTTTCATGAAACAAAAACAAAAACAAAAAAAAAATCAAAATCTCATACGATTCTTTTCTACTGGTGTTCGTATTTATTTTTTATTTATAACAATTCACAAAGTAAAATAAAAATTATGTTTTAATTTTTACTCTATATTTTTTAAGGAACAAATAATATAAACTAAAAATAAAAATAAAAATGATACATTTATCAACTTAAGATATTTAGTTTCATATAAATTATTTAACCCAATATAAATTGACAAAAAATTAAGTATGTTTTATATAAAAATTCTTTGTTCTGAAAATAATATTTATACCTTAAAATTAAGTAGGTACCTACTCATAGTATATATTATATATTATGATGTGCATGTGTGTATGTATATAATTAATATATTTTATACTGTAATATTTATAATGAGAATTCAATTGAAATACATGATTCATCATTGCCAAGAAAAAAAGAAAAATAATAAAATTGAACATGAAATTTTCTGATACACAATGGAATGAATAAAATGGTTTTGGATTTAAATTATCCGTGTCCCACTCAGTAGAATCGTCATTGTTCACAAATTAAACCATTGGTCGGTTAATTCGATAACAAGTTTTTCTTTAGTTACTTAGTTCTCCTTCTTGCAATGTATGATAGTAACCGGTTGCCAGATAAGAATGTTAAAATTCCCAGCACGAATAAATATTTCAGTGTAATGAACATATCTAGGTACATCCAAAACATTCCAAACAATAGAAATATACCTAAAAAAAAAAAAAAAAAATAAATAAAAACAAATTAACAAATACATAAATATTAATGATAAAAACAAGGATAAAATAAATTAAATATTTTAAACTTACTAGCTAATGAAGCATGGAATCCTAATGAACTCAAAGTGAACGGGAAGTTTTTAATATTGACTCCCAAACGAGCCCACTGAAAAAAATATGATATTTTATTGATAAATAATAAGACAACAATTACTTAAATTACTCAAGCGTCTAATACTAACCAAAACAAAGAGAACCAACAATGGTGCCAGACTTAATACAGTAAATAAAAGAGACACAACACGGGGTGGTCTAGGTTCAGGTTCTCTAAAAGTATGCTAAAATTATACATATAAATAAAGAGTTAGTAACAGCTTATTACACATAAACAATCATTAGTGATAATTGATAAACGTACTGAAATTAATTTTTTTGGTTTATAATAATCTGCAAATGATTCAGAAGCAACTGATTCAAGTTCGGAAAATTTTAATTTAATGTCACCAAAGTTCCAAACTATAGGATTTTTCAATAAAAAGTCGCCAACAATTAAATCTATAGAATATACGCCAGAGGCATGTTTGAACAATGGTGATTTAACACCCAAATCCTGAAAATAAAAATGCATATTAATACATAATCTAGTGTTTTACCCACAATATTGTCTACAATACCATGTCAAGTTTATAATTATTTTGAGAATCCAATTCAGCTACAAATACACTCTGAGATCCAGTCTTGGAATTTGTAAATCTAATGAACACTTGGTGCATTTGTACATTTTTCTTATTTTGATAATCTTTAATAGTAAAACGTATTATGATTCTTTGCATATGATCCGCTTTCAATTGAGAGGATAACTTTTCGCCATATTTCAAACTGAAAACATATAGAGTTGAAAAAAAAAGCAATGACAATATTTGTAAATCCATACGTTTGAAGAGATGGGCCAGTTTGTTGATCATTATCAGTAGTGCCAACTTTAAAATTAACAATGTTGACAGTAGAAGCTGATACTTTAACCTCGAGTGGAATAGCAGTATTGCCCAAAAGTGGAATTTTGACTTTTTCTGTTGGTATAGCACTTATTACTAAACTATAGATTCCCGAGGACAAATCTGGTTCATTAAAATCTAATTCATATACAGTCCTTAAATAAATAAAAACAAAAACTCGATTAATTTACATAAATAAAAATTAACAATTTAAACGTAATAATCATACTTATCGGCAGTAGTTTTGAACTTATTCTTAGACATAACAACTTTGTTATTTAGCATTGCTGATTCAACACCTACTGAAAGAGATGTTGTTAATGGTTCTCCAAGCAAATTAGTAAATCGCACTGACAGTGTTTTCTGTGTATCATCTAAGTCACCCATTGGTCTGACAAGTGTAGCAGCAATTGGCAAGTGGTACTAAAATATTTTTTGAAATGACAATGAAAAATAAAAACAATAAATGATATAATATTATAATGTTCATAAATAGAAATCAGTAAACAACGTACTTTATTAATGGATAACGTTTTAAGAGCATAAAGTAAGAAGTATGCTCCTTTAGGTGTTTGTACTGATTTACGAGACAATAAGTAATTACTAAACATTAAAGCTTGATCATTTTGAATTGGGAATGAAGTATTACACTGCACAGCGTCACAAAACTTATACACTCCAGTCAATACAAGAGCTAAAATGAAAAACCAATATAAATACATATTTAAAAATTAGTTATTAATAATAATTTTATATGTAAATATACCTGTAACAGACAGGCCTCCTTCGAATTGTAAGAATTTACGGTCCACTTGATCCACTTGCATAATTGCATCAGAAAGACGGTTGAATGCAAAACGTCCTTCAGGCCCGAGACTTGCCAATAAATGTATGGAATATCCAAAACTATAATAAAACATATAATTCAATTCTAAAGAAAACACAACACAAAATCTAAATGTTATTAAATTTAAAATAAAAATTTAATGAAAATTCAGTCTTAACACAATAGAATATTGATAAACTTAAACATAATAATATCCGTAAGAGGTCAGTATTTCAACTTAATGTGTCTGTATTTTTGATCCTGACTTAATTAATAACTTAAAGGAGAAAATATACATTATGTGCTCTTTAAACTAAAATTTAATTTATTTATAATTATACTAAGGCATACTCAGTAATTGTATCATCAGGCTTCATTTTTCTTTTGATAATGTTAATAAGTTTAGTAATATCCTTGGGTTTGATATTGAGATTGCTCAAAATGCTGACACCAAAGTATAAATCAGACATATGTACATCTCTGATGTCTTTTTTCTCCAACATGGCATGGACATCCTATGATTATAATTAACTGTATCAAATCTTGCAAATTAGTTAAATAAATAAATAAATTATATTACTTGAACTGATTCATCGACAACTAATGTGCCTGGACAATTTCCAATCGCTTTCCACGCACTTGTTGAAAAATATACAGAATCCAAAGATTTTGATTTGCCAACTAATTTCGTCAATTTGTTACATACTGCCTAAAATACAAATGTAATTCCAAGTAAATAATAGAAAATACATAAACACACTATTTTTTTCTTTGTTATTATTTACTATTTCGTATTAATAATTTTAAATAGGAATTGTATTATTGTAAATTGAAAGTAATAGAGATATATTGGGAATTTTTACGATGATTTGGTATAATAATACATTAAAGATGACACATTGTATCTATTACAACTAGTTTTTTATACAAAAAGTAAAAACAAAACTATCTAGCTTATAAAACTCGAGTTATTCATGATATGTTTTCAAAATTTTCAAAATATATGAATAAAAATAAGTATTAGGTATATAATTTAAAAAGCAAATGTTGTTTAAAATATTTTATAAAATGTCACTTCATACAGTAAACTGTTGGGTTTCAATAAGGATAGCAACTCTACAATATGTTAATCAATTATTTTACACAAAAGTTTGTTTAAAATAAATGTCAAATTGAAATAAATTATGTTTTTCAACATATATATACATACATTTTTTACTCTAAATAATGAAATTAGTTTTGAAGTAGTGGTGTGAAATACCTCTAAGGAAAGTAAGCAGTATTTTAATTTACAATAGTCATAAATTATAGGTACATGTGGCACAAAGAAATTATTAAATAATTTTAATCAATATTCATTGACAGAGTTCTAATAAAGTACAATTGTTGTTAAATAAATTGAATTGTTGAATTAAAATCTGTTAAGTCGAAAATGTAGTGATATAAAAAGTAAGTATAATTTAAATGACTGTAAATTATTGATTACATAATGCCACGCTTATGGTTATATTATACTATATGCCGATTGATGTAAATATAAACTCGATTAGTAAGCAAATGTTACCTAAATGGTGAGAAATTAATGCAACAAAATTAAAATAGGATACTCACTTGGGCATCTGGTACTTTTTGATCAAGCTGTTGCAAACCTGCCACAGCATAGAAGACGTCGGACAAATTATCAGACTCCAGTCCGGTGGACAGTACACTTTGAAGTTGCGCTTTGTCCCTGTCCGTTAAATACGTGTCAACAGACAGACTGGCCGACAGGCAAAGGCACCCGGTAAAAACGGAAAGCAATACGACTGCGACAAAAGGACAACGATAAATATCATAACGATCCGTCTCGGACAGACGTTAGACGTTCGGAACAATATCCAGACGCGGACCGTATATGTTTATGATAAATTATTATGTCTTACCGGATTTCATGACGACCGCTTACGACGAACGCGCGAACGACAAAACGTGTGCGTGACGATTGGTTTTTAAAAAAATTAAACCATCACAGACGGTCGCGAATACTGAACGAATGAACAAATATAATATATTAATAAATATCGAAAACAAATATAGTTGTGTTTGCCGTTCTGACGTAGCCGGCGGAATATTATACTTGTATACTCGGTCAATAGTCGATGTGTTATCATCGCTTATCCCGTTAGGTTATGTTTACAACACGTCGCTTTTTTAACGGCAAAGACGTGTCATTTCGGCAACCCCGTTTATCAACGTTTGGTTAATACCAAATGACCACATGTTCCGCGATAGCCCGGCGTTCGACGTAATGACGTGCACACGTCACGTCGTTTGGAAGCAACGGCCGTTTCAACAATATTATTATTATTATAAACGACACTTGGAAAAAATGAAATTTCTTCCCCTTAAAAAAGGCACCCTCCGGAATATCGTCCTCTATATGATTGTTATTCGTTTGTTTCTTCGTTTCTTCGACAAGACAACGGGCTCCACTGGACAGATTTGTGTGTGTGGGGGGGCCCAAATTATATACAGTAAAACCTCTATATAACGGACCCCCCCCCCGAGACGAAATTATTACGGAAAATACCAATAGTCCAGATATTGACAAATATACTGTAGGCCAGGGTGACCATACGTCCTGTTTTATACAGGATTGTCCTTTATTTCGGCTTTGTGTCCTGTTGTCCTGACAAACTTCTCTCAGGGGACGATTTTTGTACCGTAATTTCAAGTCTGTCCCATATCATAATCCCCAACAGTGGCCCCCGTGAAGCCAAGGAATCGGCGAATAGGCTTTCACACATAACTTCCGTAATGTCCGTTCGCTGCTGAAAAACATTATCGTTTATTTACTATATTTATGTATGACATTATTGAATATAATAATATAAGAATCTATACTTTTCAGTTGTATTTTTGGATTTCTGTTTTTACCATAAAGCTGCGACAATGGTACGGAGAGCGAAGTTCAGGCAGTGTTGAATAATCTCTATGTTGGACTTGCTGGCACAACCCCATAGTTGTATTCCATAAATCCATATCGGTTTAGTTATCACAATGTACACTAGACGTTTACTTGTAAGTTTTCTAGTTCAGAATGTCTTATGACCAGCCAATAGAGTTGTCGCATTTTCTTCTTAATTTGCAGTTTTTTCTGACAAACATGGTGTTTCCATTTGAGTCATGAGTCAAGGTGTATTCCTAGATATTAAGTCGAGTCGCTTTGTGGGATTATCTGCTGTTCCAACAATACTGGTTTATAGATGGTCTTACGCAAATGATTATTACTGTTCATAAATTCTTTCAAATAATACTGTCTTGTGCTTTCATATCAAAATAAGGTCAAATTACATAGAAAAAGAAATCGGGTCAGCTGATCTTCCTAATAGTTATGTAGACAAAGTAAATCATAAATCCAGTAAAAATATTTCTCACAAATGAATAAGAGGCATAACAGACATAACATGTGCATTTTATAAATATATTACAATATTATCATACATATATTTTAGATAAATAGATCAACATTTTTTTTGTGAACAAAAAAGAAAGGAAGAAAAGGATACAATATGAATTATCTTAACATATTTTATAGATTAAAACTTTCTCATGTATACTTTCTCTGCATTGAATACATCGTCTATAATTGTCATTGTCATTGTCTATATAGATATACCATTTAAACTGACATAGAACTACTTAAATCAATAAAATTATGAGTAAATACAAATATCTATATTCAACTTTCTAATTCTAAATTTAACATTTAGTTAAAACAAACGAATCATTTTTAAATCAAATAAGATATGTATTAAAGGTTAAATTTAGATATAAAACGGACGTTTTTAAAATAATTACTTAATATGGATTATATGTACAATTAAATATAAAATGTATATAAATCATTTATGAGAGTAAAAAATAAAATAAAATAATTGTATGCTTTAAAATTAAGCCATACTATTCATTGTGATGAGTGTCTAGGCCTCGGAACGAAGCCTATTCTTTCTTGTACAGCTTCTTGTTTGGTTTTTGTGTTGTTGACTGCATTATTACCTAATAGAGTTTTTTGTTTTTCATCCCTAGCTTTTTTAAGAGCTTCAAATTCATTTTTAATTTCAGCAAATTCACTTAGATCCTCAATCCTGAGCTCCAATCTTGTAGGGTTCAGTCTGATCATTTTTACCTAAAAAAGTTGAAAAATTAGAATTATTTGAAGTTAGAACATATTATTGTTATTCATATTATTCGAACGTGGCGGCAATAATTTATTAATTATCAGTAGGGCCCGGAAGTTCATGCATTTGCATGTTTTTACTGAATGGACTGAAAAATTGCTAGATCAGCTCCAAATTTGAATTATACTTATACAAATCCAAATACATTTTATTTTGCATCTAATTGCATCATAACTAATTATGTTTTTTTTCCTCATATTTATTAATAAAAAAAAATAAGGGCATTTTTAAGCGCATAAGTGCATACATATTTCAGTAGTTTTTAGTGCTTAAACTTCCGGGCCCTAATTAACAGAATAAAACACATTTTTAGTAAGCGTAAAAGTATAAAATTAAAATCTCTGTGGGAAAAAATTGATTTTTATAAAATGCAGGTACAATACCTAGGTACAATATAAACTATATAAACCTATAAACCTAGGTACAATAATTTAAATTTAATCAGAGTTCAGAATAAACTGGAATACATAATGTAAATAATATAACTATGGTTTCCAATGCCGCCGTGGCATAAACCAGGTAATCTGGACGACTGCTCTGGACCTTGCATTCTTCTTCGTTGTACCATTGATTTTATAATAAACTTTATATTTTGTTTATTGTAAAATCAATGGTTGTACGTTTAAGATTCAATAAAAAAAAAAAAAACAATTTATTGGAAAATAACTGTCCCGATAAAATTAATAATTTTATTATTACACTAGAAAAAGCGAACGGAGTTAATTTAAAATCAATAAAACCACAACTATTTTGTACTTACCGTGCAAAAAATAGTCGTATAGTAGTTTACAAGTGAACGTCGTAATCGTGATATTCGACGTACAATATAAAGTGTCTTACGAAGGGTGAAAGAAAATTCCAAATTAATAAAAAAAATAAATAAATAATTTTTCGTTGACAAAATCACTGGCGATAACGCGACCACCACAAGACGTCGGCACCGCGGTATCAGAATAAATAAATGGCGGTATCTGTTTACGTCGGCTCGTATCGCGGTTCATACCACGATTATGGATATCAAAGATAACAAGTTATCACGTAGCCGCGGCGTTTTTTTTTTCACGCTACTCGCCCGTCTGACGCCTATTGGCTTATTGGCTATTGCATTATTGCACTTCGTTCTCGCGCGCGCGCATGGTCGGTAACGCTTCAGAGCAGACTAGAGTTCGTCCGCCGTAACACTTCTTCTCGCCGCTTTCCGTTACCTCGTTTTAACCTTCTCGGCCAACCCGTCGCGCATCCCTTCCGCACTACATCGTTACCGCGCGCGCGCGCGCGCTCTCGCAAATGAAGAACAATAATAATAAGTAAATAAATAAATCAAAAAATATACGTAACAACTTGTCGTCGTTAGATCTTTTGACCGTGATCCGCGCGTGACCTCTAGAGGTCGTTCCGTAGCTTCAGACTGTTTTAAAATAGAGTGCACTTGGACGCGGTCGGTTGCTCAATTGAGTAATTGACAGCAAACGAACTACAATAATTCCGTCGTCATTGTATCTGTCGCCAATCGTCGTCGGGACCAACTGTTAGTTGTTGCAGACATGATCAATTAGAATTTATTAGAATTCGTTTGTCTAAACGGTCATCGCAGCCGTACGCTCGTCCTCAAACTCGAATTTTACTCGGTTGTTTACGGGTAAAGTATATATTATATTTATGTTTTAACGGACAGTATGTTTCTTGTGTCTTACGTTTTTTATTAATTTTTTTGGTTTTTTGTTAATTTTGTTGTTACAGGTACAATACATAATGGAGGAAGAACAGAAAAGATTCATAGAACGGGGTTCCCATAAGGGAAAAGGCATTGCCGTGTTCACCAGCGGTGGTGATTCTCAAGGTTGGATAGATTTTTTAATTCTATAGTTTTATTTTTATTGCCCATGTGCATATACCATTTACCCACCTACCTATTTGTTTAGTTAATTTAAGGAGAATTGTATTTGGCTTATGACATTGCTAAAATGAACAGCTTTGATATCTTTAACCTTGATGACATTTGTCTTTTTAAGTAAAATTTAAATCTTGACGTGTTTAATTATAATTGGGCTTAAATCATTTTGATACTACATTATTCTATACCACATGTGTAATAATAATGTTGTTTGAAATTGGAAGTTGGCCTATAAATATTAAAGCTAAAATATATTATACAATTTTAAATATCATACAAAGTATTCGAGTTCTATATAATAGATATATTATTATAATATGATATATGTATTATTATTTAAACAATATTCAATATAGAATATTGATATCATAAAAGTATATCAGTTTATCAGATATTAACGAACTTGTTCAGTGGGTCCCATTATCTTTTGAAATAAACTAATAATAATAAAAATATCGATAGCATTTTAGTTGATTATTGAAACCTATCATGCTGTCTATAATATATTTCTAAACGTTTTGTTCAGTTTGAAATTAATATTTTTTAAATTCAAAATTTTTTATTTTAACATTAAAAATAATTTAGTATGGTAAAATTGTTTGTTTCATGCTATTTTAATACATTTGATTTTTAAGTTTTTTTAAATAAAAATATTTATAGCAATATTGTTTTTAGTAAAATACCTATTTGGATTGTTTTAAATATTATTTTTAATACTAATTATCAATTGAAAGTTTCCAATAAAATAAAATTAATGAGTAAAATTAAATAAGGTCATTTTTATACAGAAGGAATTTAAAATTTAAAAATATGGTGTTTTGAAATTTTAATTCTTATTTGTTTATGATTTCCAACTAAATAACACAATACATTTTTTTTTTATGAACTTGTGACTCGCTTGTTAAAAAAAATGTTTATCTAATGTATCTATATTCTATATTTTATTATTAGATACTTTTACATTACACAATATGTACTATGTACATTGTACACACATTTAATCAACCAATCTATTCAAATGTTTTTTATTTATTTCATGTTTCATTTTTTTTTTTTCATTTCATTGTTTGAGTATTTTTTAAATTTAAATACTTTTGGGAGTTATTCTTTATTATTTTTTCATAAATTTGTAAGTATAATTTTTAACAGTAAAAAATCATCAAATAATTTTTCATTTAAATAGTATAAAAATAGTATGTCTATTTTATTTGAAAGAAATGAGACGATGCATTCATTTTAAATGCAACAAATCACATTATTTTCAAGCATTGCATGAATTGCACTATTCTAACTTAATATTCAAATATTATATATATTTTAATTTTTATTAATTTATTACTTGTTCATTATAAATCATAAATTAATTTTTAACATGTTTGCTGTAGATAAAGTTTATTGTCATCACTACCTTTATACAGATTGTCATGTAGTTTATATAGTCAGCATTAAATGATAAATTTTAAATTAAATCAGAATTGTTTAAAGATCTTATCATATTTATATATTCAAAAACTGGGTCTATAAAATTAATTTTTATTGCATTAAAAATAATTTACCAATTAGTCAATTTACAGTATAGCTTGGTTAGGTAAAACTATACTATGCAGCAAATATGTTAAATAATTTTATCTTATACTTTTATCAATATACTTTGGATTACTCTATATTCATTATATTTTTTAAAATTAAACATTCTGTAATAAATACCAATATAATTTATATTCATATTTCAACAGGTATGAATGCCGCTGTCCGTGCTGTTGTTCGTATGGCTATATACCTTGGTTGCAAGGTATTTTTCATTAGAGAGGGTTATCAAGGCATGGTGGATGGTGGAGATAACATTGTAGAAGCAAATTGGTCTTCTGTATCATCTATAATACATAAGGTGTGTTGAGAGTGTTGAGACTCGAGTATTTTCTACTAGTAAAATGTATTTATTACTATTTGGAGGTATGCTTGCTTTTATTAGTAGTCTAAGTTATGCCTATATGTTCTCATAAATATGTAATATTATTGGTTCGTGCTATGTATTTCAATGAACTACTTGTTTTGAATTTTTATTAGTTGTTTAGTTGTATAACTTGTTATTAGAAACAAGTCATAAAAATATATCCAAAAAGGATATATCATTGCAATTCAATAATTTTATTTATTTATTTAAATAAATATGATCTTACATAAGTTATAATTTTTAATAGTGAAAAATATCTAGTTGGAATAATTAATTTGATTGTATTCATTGGTATTTTCATCAGGTCTTTGTAATTAATAGGAAACAATTGTTCATTACTTAATTATCATAGATGTTATGGACTTTTAATTGAAAGACAATCAACTAAAATAAAACAAATATTTGTTAAGACAAAATTATAGTTATAATCACAAACTATCATTACATAATTTAATATCAATATTATTAAAACTTTGAGTATAATAATAAACGATAAAATTATACAGTTGAAATAACTTTAAAATTATTTTATTTTTATAATTCATTGTTTTTTTTTTTCTATTTAGGGTGGTACCGTAATTGGTTCGGCAAGATGTATGGATTTCAAAGAACGTGTTGGACGGTTAAGTGCTGCTTGCAACCTAATAAAACGTGGTATTACAAATTTGGTGGTTATTGGAGGTGATGGCTCTTTAACTGGAGCCAATCTATTTAGACAAGAATGGTCTAGTCTTCTAGATGAACTATTGGAGACTTCAAGAATAACTAAGATAGAACGGGAAAAATATGCACAATTATATATTGTTGGATTGGTTGGTTCAATTGATAATGATTTCTGTGGAACAGATATGACAATTGGTACAGATTCTGCTTTACATCGAATCATGGATGCAATTGATGCTATTGTATCAACTGCCTACTCCCATCAGAGAACTTTTATTATGGAAGTGATGGGACGACATTGCGGGTATGTTTGTTAGGTCTAATAATTATATAGATGAATAATTTAAAAAGAAATTGAAAAAAACTCCAAGAAATCAGGTGATTCTATGACCTTAAAATTTTGTAGTGAAATTGAAGGAATTTCAAGGAATTTAAATAATTTATTTTTTTGAAAAAAAAAATATATCCTTGAAGTTCTTAATTTAAGCATAGTTTTTATTTAACGCTTATTCACATTTTGGATTTATTTTATATTTAAAAGATTAGATTTTGGTATACATAATATTATATAGTATATAGTATGTACTATAACATTTTGGAGCCTTGGAGGATATTGTTTTGTTTTAATATTTAGGAGGTGAAGTGGAACATAAGATAAAAAAGTACTTGTTTATGATAATTTTACTGACGGTTATTAAATTTTTGTGTTATGTCGTTTGGCATAAAGCATTAAGTTTTGAGTAGATGGGTGATTATAGTAATGTTTTTTTATTTTTATTGATTTTGAGATAATTTATATAGGTATGCACATTAAATATTATTATGTTACATGCCCAAAGAAAAAATATTATTTGTAATACATTTTGGACTCAAAACTGAATTTCATTATTGCCTTTGAATTATTGAAATGTTTTTGTATTCATTAATTATTAGTAACTTAGTTAAATTTATGTTACTTAGTATTTATAAGAGTTTTCAGTTATTTATATAACTATAAAAAATGTATCAAGTAAAAATTCTATGTCCTTATACTAATTTTCAAAATAGTTACGTTTTTAATAAGTATCATATATAAAATTTGAAATTTAATATATTGAATATACTGGTATAAACCAAAATAAACTACTGAATAAGTAGGCTCCAATGTATAATCTGTTCTATTTATTAAATTAATTTATCTGGTCAAAATCAGCTGAACCGTTGGAATTTGTTGATTAAATATTTAGAAGACTAATAATTGTTTAAATGAAAAATGAATAATTTTATCTATTGTTTATGTATACCTCTACTACTTTTATCAGTCTCTACTATTTTTATCATATTTTATTCTTATATATTTTAATTTTACTTCATAATTTCTTGTAGATTAGCAAATGTTAATGCAATAAGTTTCGAATATTATAACTAATTAATTGAAATACAGTTGACTTTTGGTAACTCAAATCTTGATAACTCGAATATAAAAATTCTCCTTAAAATCGCCATAACATTTAATATTAAAATGATTTTATTAATTTGAGAATAAATCAGACTTGGTTTTGATATCTCAAATTCTTGAGATATCATTATTTTATTCTTTTAGTACTAAATTTATTTTATCACCATGATAATTTAAATTAATCTGTATTTGTTAAATATAATTATTTGTATACACTAGACATTACTTACTTCAAGAGATTTCAGTTTTAATACTGTACTGTATATATTAGATTGTCATGATGAAGATGCAGTCAAAACCCACTATTAAAACTTATCATGAGTGAAGTTGTTAAGTGCACTTTAAAAATATTACGTAAATGTATTGAAAGTGATGAAGATATGAATGATTTATTAAAATCTCTTGGGTTTTTAGAATAATTGATTAATAAAAATGTATTGAGTAAAAAAATACAATTTTAACTAATTAATTTTTTCAAAAATACATATAATGTTCAGAAAATATTTGTATATATATAATGTGAATTTGAATCTTATGTTTATTTTTTATTTTTTCTATGTAAATTAAAAAAACAAATTCATTTTTAATATTTAAAATTTTTCCCCCCTTGAACTAAGAGTTACGATGAGTCTACTGTATTTATTGGTATAAGTTTTCTTTAGTTTGATTTTTAGATATAGTAGCTGGTTAATTATATTTTAAATGCTTTTAAAAATAATCAATCAATCAAAATTGTGTTTATTTTTTATTTTATAATTTGTATTTGAATTTAGATCAGTGTTTCCCACTTTTATATTATGATAAACTATAAAATAGTTTTATCTTTTTATGATTCATCATGCAAAAAGACAACTAAAACAAAAAAAAAATATAAAAATAAATTAATATTTTATTTAATTAAATTTTTTAATCAAAAGCACTTCATTCATTTGAAATTTCAAATATCTTTTTTTAAGTATAATAATTTCTAAATCGTATATATTATAGAACACATATTTTAATGTGAGACTTGAACCTAGTATGTTTTTCATCATTTTCAAGAAAGTTTGACATCTATAATTTTACATTATTTACAGTATTATAGTAATAATTAAAGTGACATTCTAAACTGTTATTGTAAAAATAAGAGAAAAAGTAGATTATACTTTAAAATTCACATGCATTTTCACTTCAACTTTTTCTGAAATGTTTAAGAAATATATTAATACACAATGCGTTTTTTAACAGTAGCATAAAAACGCTTTGTATAATACAAGTTATAGAACATTTTTTTGAAAAAAAAACTATTTCAAATCACAGTTTTTAGAAAATGTTTTGCAATGTATTTGGCAATACACAATAGTTTACATTGTAATGCATGTTGGAAATTGAAAGTTTAAAATATTCAATAAATATTTAAAAATGATCTAGTAAAACTATAAAGTTATGTAACAATTTTTATATTTATTTAAAATATTATTTAATTAACTATGTTTACATTTGATAGTGTATTATCAAACAATTTTATTAATAGATCACGAGACTAAGCTAGATCACATATTATGATTCCAATACTATTGAATTTTGATCACTCATGTACTGAAACCAAATTTTAAACAGGATAGCTAGTGGCATTTTTTTTTATTGTTTTACTAAAATATTTAAATCATCAGTGCCGGATCTAGGGGGGGGGGGGCAAGTGGGTATCATTGCCCTGGGCGCCGTCGGTATTACGTATGTAGTAAATACGCTCTTGAATTTATGAAAAATCAAAAAGCCTTCATCAATCAAATAATTTTTTGAATTAAATAAAAATTATCATTGACTTTTTTTAGTTTTGCAATCTATTTGAATCTGCTTACAATACACTAGTGTGTTGTAACATCTTAGTTGAGAAATACTGATTTTTAAATTTGAAAAATGCTATAACTAAAATTAAATCAATCTATCGCTTGTGTACTATATAGATATTGCTACTAAAATATGTGTGTAATTTTTCGTTTTAAAGTATATAGGTACATGTATGTGATTATTAATTGATTAACTTTTATTTTCTATTTGTCACGCTGTGATTAATTTTTGATAGGAATCTATATTTTACATAAAACATTATGTTTATAGATTTTTTTTAAATAAATATTTAAATTGCTTTGAATCTATAGTTAATTAAGTATTGGAATTATGCAAGGGTGGGAAAAACACTTGGTTGTAATGTATATAATAATTTCTTTATTCATGAAATGTAAAAAGTTTTAATTGTTTAAAAATGACTACAGTTTAAATTGACTGTTCTTAAACAAGTCAAAAATTTATCAAACTATTTAGATTTAATTTTCATGTTTTGAAGGTATGTTTAAAAATTGAATTGTCATAGAATCACCTAAAATGGGTTTATTTATTTTCTTAAACTTTTATAAATTAGTCACTATCAATATATAGGGAAACAAATTATAGCTAAGTCAATTAATTTTTATTTGAAAATAAATTTTCAATTTTATTATTTTCTGAAATACAATTAGGTCTAAGTGCATTAGAAGTTTACATGTTCTTATAGCTTATGCTCAACTTGAGATATTAAATATTGAAAATAATAGAAAGTTTGTAATTTATTTCTTCTATGAATAATACATTATTTTCAATAAGTACCTTTATATGTGTAATCTAAAGCGGAAAAGTTGGATAATATTGGTAATATTAATTGTAACTTGATTCAGGTAATAATAATGAAAAAGATGTATATATAATAGTTAATAATACAGTAGTCATAAATATTTATTTAAAATTTTAAAGGATTATGTAATTGACTTAGCTTTTGTTTTGTATTGCTATAAAACTTCAAATTGCATATAACTTCAATGCATTAAAATTAGTATTTTTCTTCTTTTTATAACAAAATAAAAGTGATTGAAGTGTTCTTGTTTCAAGTTTAATAACGCCGCTGTTGCATATAAAGGTACCTTGCACTTGTCACAGCCCTCACTAGTGAAGCTGACTACGTGTTTATACCAGAGATGCCTCCACCACATGATTGGCCAACCAAACTTTGCACCAAATTAGAGCAGGCAAGGACAATATTATAGAGAAAAAAAAAAAAAAATCGTTACCCAACCTTTAACTTCTTCTTAAACGTCTTTACCAACACACTTAAATATATTAACAACTGCTCGCACATTACTTTACTAAAGCATGATTTTTTTCGTGTTACTATTTTTGTCTTCCTTAACTCTAGAGCTTAGCTATTTATGATTTACAATATTTTGTTTTCGCCTCATTTGTAGATAAGGTCATAGGATGTTCACCATGTGAATATATTGTATAAAGGGAAACGGGTCAAATTCGTTTATGGCTATGTCTTAGGATGCAATGCATAGTAGTGGTAAAAATCATTATACTTAATTAATTACTCTTAATATTTTTATTATATAACTATGCAATTATATGCTATGTAGGTGTTTATAAGTATTAATGTATTTTTTTACATATATTTATAAATTATTATTTAATATATTTTAGCCATTACCATATACCATATAATATTGAATTAGTGGTTGTTTAGAAATACATGGTGGTAGTGTGCTATTTTAAAAAAAATGTGCAGGTATTTAGCTTTGGTTACGGCATTGGCGGCAGAAGCCGATTTTGTGTTCATTCCGGAATGGCCACCCCACCAAGATTGGCGGTCGAAAATGTGTAAAAAATTGCTACAGGCAAGACTTCTGTTTTACATCATAACTATGATGCATGAGTGTATTAGTCCGTCAGTGTGTTATTTTTATATATCGCATTAATTATAGTGTTATTATGGTGGTAAAGATAAAACTAAGGTTTAAATTAATTATGTAAACTTGTGTTACAAAACAATCCTAAGATTTAATTCTATCAAATATGACGTGATACCATATTTTTTTTGAATGACATGATTTTTATGGTTTATAATTTTGATTATTTTAGTTTAATTTTTTTTTTTTTAATTAATCTAAAATATATTCCTAGTTTCACTCGGAATCTAAAATATTAGAGAATGAAGACATTTCTTAGTAATCATTTTTAAATGAATCATTTTAAATATGTGAAATAAACTGTATTTTCCAGAAAACTTTTTTATTCAAATTCTTAAAGAAGATAAATTAAAGTACTGTATTTGTTTACTGTAACATGAATTGTAATCAATTGATTTGAATAAAAACATTCAATATTCAAAAAACAACCTAAGTTTATATTGTTTAATCAATCATAACAGTTCTCAAATGTTTTTAAAAATGATTGGTAAAATGTACACAAATTTTAATTATTTATTTTTTAAAAATATAATATTTTGTTTTAAAATTTACAATGACAATTTTTATTTGCCAAACAGCAAAACTACCTTGTTTTTGACTTGTCGAATAAATTAATATGGTATCTGTCATTTGATAGTTTGTCCCAAGTATTATAAATAAGATCTATCATATTTTTATAAATAAGGAGCTCAAATAAATAATTTTATTAATAATTGAGATTGATAATTGCGGGTTTTGTCAACATTCAAGGATTTAAAATTACAGATTAAGAATTATGATAATTTTGCATGAATTAGTTTAAAGCAATTATAGTTAATCTTTTATAATTTTAAAGTTGAAGTATATTCATATGAAATATATTTTATGGTTATGATTCAGTGCCATAAAACAATATTCTGAATTATGGGATAATTAAAAAAAAAAATGTAATTGACCTAATTAACATTGTGTTGCTCTTAAAAATGGAAGTAAATTATTGTTGCATCTAATTTAATTTGGTGTTTAAACTAAACATGCAAAATTAATTTTATTAATTTTAGATATTTGTTTTTAAGTCAAAATTAATTTCTTTTTTTTTTCTTATAAGCAAAACAAATGTAACAGCTTAGCATAGAATCTAAAACATTGAAATTTATAATTGCTTAATACTTTAAAAATATGTCCAATCTCTGGTCTAAAGTAAATATTGTACTTTTTGCTTTAATTTATTCATGTAATATTTTTGGTTAATTTATATAGTTTTATTATAAACATATTAATGTTTGCATTAAAATATTAACTTCATTATCATAATATCATAAAAGGTCCTATTTTACATTATAATTAAAGCTGTCTTAAGACTATGAAAGAGCTCAACATATTATAGAAATTGGTTTTAAATTTTGCTTTTATATATTTCAGTAATTATTTTATTTTTTTATCAATTACATTTTTTGTAATTTTTTTCTTTTTGATATTATTAATACATTTCAACTAATATAGCAGTTTATTCATGTCTTAAAGTCGTGCTTACAATAATATAACCAAATAATATGCCTACTAATACTATAAATAAATATATTCACTTAATGTATCTTTTCTAAAATATGACAACATCATAATAACTTCCGATTGTTTAATTTTTAAGTTGATATATGTTGAGTAAAAATATTTACTAATTTAGTGTCTTCTAATTGTATTTCAGTAAATATGTTGCTTTATTATTTTTAACTAATTAGTAATTAGTTATTATAACCAAAAATAGGTCTTGGTATTTTGATATTATTATAAAATTCAGTATTCATTCTAATATTGATTATTGATCAATAGTATATTCATTGTAGAACATTTTTACTTTCAAGCTTTATACCTCTATTGGCACATTGTAGTTAGAAGTTATTTTAATTATACTTAATTTTTGATTTTATAATAATTTTTCACTAAAAATGATTAAAATATTAACCATTTATTTAATGGATATTTTTTTAAAGTAAGAACACGGTGGATGAAACTTTCAACTTTGTAAATGAGCTTTTGGGATAATGCTTGGTTATTTTTTTTTACCAATTTATACTTATTTCATGATTTTTTAGGAACGGACTGCTGGCCAGCGATTGAACATTATCATTGTTTCTGAAGGTGCAATCGACCGAAATGGTCAACCTATTACAGCTGAGATGGTGAAACAAGTGGTAGTCGATAATTTGAAACAAGATACTCGGATCACAGTTTTGGGTCATGTCCAGAGAGGAGGTGCTCCATCAGCTTTTGATAGAGTTTTGGTATTAATCTTTAATATAGCGTATTATTTTTAAATTTATTTACTTACTTAATTTTCTGTAATCTCATGCTTCTTCTAATACTTAAAACTACTGTACTATAATTTTTATGCATTTATAGGGATGCAGAATGGGTGCTGAAGCTGTGATGGCTCTGATGGAAGCAACTCCGGAAACTGAAGCTTGTGTTGTATCATTAGATGGCAATCAGGCAGTTCGTTTGCCGCTGATGGAATGTGTTGAGAAGACTAAAGCTGTAGCAAAAGCGATGGCTGACAAACAATGGGAATTAGCTGTTCAACTGAGAGGAAGGTATAAACAATTTAGTTTACTGTAATAATTATCAGTTTTGTATTTTACTTGTTTGCTACAGTATTTATTTATTTGTTTTTCAATATTGGTTTGAAAATAATATTAAATAATTTTTTAATTTAAATTCAATCCTGCCTGTCAACAATAATTGTTGTTAATGTTTTATTGTTATTTGCAGGAGTTTTGCAAGAAACTTGGAGACCTATAAAATGTTGACCCGTTTGAAGCCTCCTCGTTCAGCATTTGATGAAATGGGACGTGGACTGGTAAGTTGATAATTTTGATTATAATAATTTTTTAGGCAAATTCCTATAGTTTTTGTTATTAATTTATATAATATTATTTGAAATTATTTTCCATGATTACCTTACCTTAGAGCCTAAATCGAGTAAGTAAATTGAATTACTCATATGTTTGCGAATTGCAATGCACTAGCTTGCACAAAAAAAAAAAAAAAAAAACAAAAAAAAAAACTAAATTTATTGTTTTTATAACAGCAAGACACGCTGTGGGGTCAGGTAAGACGATTAGTGGTTGAATAATGGTATCTCAATACTAAAGCTTCATAATGCTTATAATGTGTGATTTTAAATTTAAAACAATTTCATTGTAAGATCAAAAATAATTCAAAAAGTTTATAGAATAAACACCCATGTATAATAGATTGATTTGTAATATTTTTTTCGAGTGTGTTTTTGATTGGGCTTAAATTTGTAATGCAGATTCTCTTATGGAGGATTGAGTTTGTAGTTTTTATTGTAATTGTATTATTTAATAAATATTATTGTGTCAATAATTTTAAGTTGAACAACTATTTCAGGAAGGTTATACTCTTGCAGTAATGCACATTGGGGCTCCTGCATGTGGTATGAATTCCGCTGTACGTTCGTTTGTACGAAACTGTATCTATAGAGGTGATACAGTTTACGGCATTCATGACGGTGTAGAAGGTTTAGTTGCCGGAAATGTAAGTATTTCATTGTCTCATTTATTATTAGTTTGAATATATAATAATTATTTTATTTTTTCAGATTCAAGTAATGCAATGGTCTGATGTTACTGGTTGGGTTGGCCAAGGTGGTGCTATGTTGGGTACAAAGCGTACCCTTCCCGAGAAACGAATGCCTGAAATCGCTGCAAGACTTAAAGAGTTTAATATCCAAGCACTTTTGATCATTGGAGGTTTTGAAGTTAGTTACATCCATCTACAGCCTCCTTCATGTGTATAGTGATTTTATTACATGTTATTGGGTTATTTTAGGCTTATCAAGCTGGAGTTCAGTTAGTTCAGAACCGTTCAAAGTACCCGGAATTCTGCATACCAATGGTTATAATACCGTCAACTATCAGTAACAACGTACCTGGTACTGAATTTTCGTTAGGTTGTGATACTGCTCTTAATGAAATCACTGAGGTTGGTTATTCGTTAATATTCTTAAAATAATTTAAAAATTTAATCATAAATATGTAGTAATATGGGGTTTTTTTTTGTTTTAGATTTGCGATAGAATTCGGCAATCCGCTCAAGGTACTAAACGACGTGTATTTGTTATTGAAACCATGGGTGGTTACTGTGGATACTTGGCTACTGTTGCCGGTT
This sequence comes from Drepanosiphum platanoidis, assembly GCA_948098885.1. NCBI lineage: Eukaryota > Metazoa > Arthropoda > Insecta > Hemiptera > Aphididae > Drepanosiphum > Drepanosiphum platanoidis. Next base: position 23,878,635 of record OX402528.1, read on the forward strand.
TGGCTGGTGGCGCTGATGCAGCTTATATTTATGAAGAGAAGTTTACCATTAAAGATTTACAAAACGATGTGTACCATATGGCTTCCAAGATGGCTGAAGGAGTTCAACGTGGTTTGATATTAAGGTTAATTTAATAGAAATAAATAGTATATTGTCATATAATACAATTGAAAATTATGTTTTTGATTTTAGGAATGAAAAGTGTAGTGAAAACTATAACACAGACTTTATATTTAGACTTTATACTGAAGAAGGAAAAGGATTGTTTAGCACACGTATGAATGTTTTAGGTAAAAGTTTTTATTGTTTTTAAGTGTGGATGATTATAAAGTGTAATCTTCATCTTTAGTTTAAAAAAAAAAAGTATTTAAATTAAGAATTCAATGAACATTTAATTTAGACAAAGATTTAAACGCGAGTTGTAATAAATATAAATATAATTTGATAATAATTTCATCTGTAGTAAAACAAAGTTGAATTTTATTCATAATCAATAATCATTATTAATGAATAATTTACATTTTATATCTATCACATATCTATCACATTTTTATTAAAACATTTATTATTATTATTTTGTATTTACTGTGAAAATATTTTATTTTAGGTCATATGCAACAAGGTGGTTCGCCTACTCCATTCGATCGTAATATGGGTACCAAACAAGCAGCAAAATGTGTCGAATGGTTGGTGGAGAAATTAAGAGAATCCACAAGACCAGATGGAACAATTTATACAGATAATCCAGATACAGCTGCAATGATGGGTGTTATAAGACGGCAGTATCGTTTTACACCCCTTACTGAATTGGTACCTGTGACTAATTTCGAGTGAGTGAATATTATTTGTCATCGATAATTATAAATATTATCATCATATTTATACATAATGAATTTTCATTATTCACAGACAGCGTATTCCTAAGACTCAATGGTGGCTGAAATTAAGACCACTCTTACGTATACTTGCTAAACACGACAGTGCTTACGAAGAGGAAGGTATGTACATAACTGTCGAGGAAGGACTTGAGGCGGATACGCTGTTAGTTTAAACAATTGGTTATGTGTTTCTACTACTGCTCTATTATTTTTATCTGAAGAGTGCAAGTATATAACAGTAACAATAATAATAATAATATTAATAATAATTATATATTGAAAAATAAATTAAATTAAAAACTAATCTAACATGTATACATTAGTGAACACTCTAGTCATCAAGTGTAAAGTAGATAATACTTATATCCTCGACAAATTATTTACCAATTGAAACTATTATAATAACGTTTGTTAACTACGTTTAGATTGTTTTTTAGATAAATGTTTGTGTTTATCAGTACAACGCTAAATAGTTCAATATTTGTACGCGGTTATTTATTAAAAACATAGTGTTTAATTTAACTAATTATAATCTGTTATTGTTGAGGAAAATTATTTCCTGTTATATACAAGTATCGAATAATTATAATTTCACATTGTTACTCAGCAAACACGTTTTAATTTAAAATAAAAACTCATATCAAATCTACATATAAATTTACATTGTGCAAAAAATAAAAAATATTGATTCAGATTTCTTCTGTTGTCGTCCTGTTGTCCTTTCTTTAGCAATACAATATATTAATGTACTTATCATATACAACTGTGTACAAACATATTATTTACTGAAAATGATAATTGTATAAATTTGTTTTGTTATGGATTTTAGTTAATTTTACATTGTGTGTTGTACTTAATTACAATTATTGTTGACATAATTTTTACCGTTCTAGTGAATTGTGTTTATAGACTGTGTACCACTCTGTTACAGCCATTGATTTCAGTTATTAGAGGTGTAATAATGAGGAATTCATAATTTTATGTATCATTTAATTATTGTGTACATGAATAAATTGAAAATTAAACTTAGTTAAATTTTCATTAAAAAGTTAAAATTTAAAAAAACAATTTAATATGTATATTATTATTTCTTTAATCAAAAGAAGCCTTTTATAAATATCATTATACTCTTGAAATACCATTTGTTTTATGGAATGTGCAATGTACCTAAACTTTCTGGAAAAAAAGTTGTAATTATTGTAACTGAACTATGGTCAAAAATCCCATTCAAATTTAACAATCGAACCAAATCCAAGCTTGTAATACTTGTGGCTAGTGACACAAAAAACGTATCTAACATAAATAAAAAAACTTCAAGTCCTGTTACATTTAACGTCCCATCAAATATCGAATCTATTTAAGGAGAACGTTTAGTTTTTAATTTCTTTGAACATCAAGCACCTTTTTTCTAAGACTAAATTATTTATTAAATAAAATATGTAACTATCATACATAAGACGTGGTCGCGCGCTGCGGACAGAACTCTGTATACCGCGGTCGCGGTCGTCCGTCCGGAGGTAGTTTAAAAAAAACGACCGTTAAAAAAAGAAAATTACTTTCCATGAATTCGTAAATTATCATCCAATGGGCTGTTCGTTTTTTAACCGTTTCGGCTGACGAGGGGCGATTGGTTTTCCCTTCCGTTTCAGTCTTCGTCGGTTCGCGCGCATGTCCGGGGCTCTCCGAACGTGTCCGTGTTTCGAGAGTTTTATGCCGACCGCCATAATCTCTCGTTTCACTGTTTTCAAAATTTCGTTTCGCGGCGATGGTAATAGTAATTATCGACGAATAATCGCACGTCTCGCGGCGGTCGCGTGGGTGAAACCAAATTATTTGTCGCATAAATACTACCGTACTATCGATGTCCGGTGTTTAGCGTATTTTTCGTCTCGGTCATTCGCGGTGCGCCTTTCGCTAAAACGGTTTGTGAATTTTACCGTCCGTAATTTTGTTTTTGGTTTTTTTCCCCGTGTTTCGCGAGTCCCGACCACGGCTCGGATGGTAAAAATATAACACTATTGTTCGTCTTTAACGTTTCGCGCTATATTTTCCAACGTTTCGATTTGTGCGTACATAACTGTGTAATTAAAATATAACATTTCTTTGCGAGAATTCGCGATCGCGGGCCAGCCACAATAGGTGCATCACATACTCACATTCGTTCAATATTGTATTGTGATGCCGCCACAAACAAACCTATTTTTGAGGTAAGGGTTTATTATTATAATAATAATATGATTCATTTGTATTTATTCTAACAGCCAACTTATTTATGTTTCGGTTGTGCCAACGAGGCAACATGTTATTATTATTATTTAAGTACATGATTATTGAAATTATTAGTATATTACACTGAATAATTACTATTCTTTTAATTTTTGATTTTTAGCTCGTAAATGTGTGTTAAAGTTTTTTATTCATATAAAAATCATTTTGGCGTCGTCTAAGCTATGGTCACGCCCGAATTTTATTTTCATTTTGTTTAACTACTTAAAATGTAACAATTACATGAAGTAATTATGAAAATAATGACCACGATGACATAATAGTATATTAATAATAATAATAACAATATGTCGATAAGTGTGTTTGCGTGAAATCGGAATAGTAAGTTAATGTCAGTCCAACACTGCATGGGCAACCCAGCCAATGACAGCAACCATGCTGTTCGCACCCCCCTCCCCCCCCCCCCCCCCGACCAATGACAGCCGAGTTGCGCGCGCAACCCAAACGATCGAGAACAGTTTACCTATGCAAAGTGTGCAGACAATGCATAGTATAGTGCCGACAACGGTTCAGCAAGGTCTTCATGGTTTTACATGTTTCATACATTTTTTCTCTCCGCAGTAGTCCATAATGTTAACAATATTGTTAACTGTTACTTGTCTTTTGTACTCGACTTTTGATTATAATTTTCATTAGAATTTGTTTTTATCGAGTGATTTTTGTATCAGTCAGTTTTACTTAACTAGTCAACAATGTGCCGCGGCGTACACCGCGAACACCGAACCTCGGCTGCAGTAACCCAACGGGAGGCCGTAAGTAGTACCGATTGTATTTATCAACTATCTATATTCTATAATATAACCAGTAGGTTTATTATTATAAATCTCGATTTGTAATAATTTGTAAAATTATTATAAAATGAATACTGAATTTAGCTATTATAAAGTTATTATAAATTATTTTATCCCAACGCGATGGATTTTCTCATTATTTTATAGCTAAACGTAAATGTTTTGCATATTAAAGACTAAAAAGAACTGTTAATTTAACAATAATGTAACATTCCAACTAATTTAATAATAATAATTAAAATAAATAATTTTGATCGAAAACAACGAAAACCAATTTTCTGGGTGCAATACATTTCGCCTCGGATTACACCTTGGGTAATGCCAAATGAACCTATACAATACCCTTTACACCCCCCCCCCCCCCGTAACTACGCCACTGGTATTGAGTAGTGAGAGAAAAACATTTTAAAAATTATTCGAATACTTTACAACACAGCCTATGATTATGTCTTTATGAGTTATGAGGTTATGACTAATGCATTCCTCGTTTCATTCGGAATCCAATACAAACTCGAGTATTTTTAAGTCGTTAAAAATATTAAAATACAACACTATATAATTATGTAAATCGTCTCGTTAATAATAATTAAGATATAAATAAAAACGATATAGTCTCTTTGGTTTTAAAAATACAACTGCCGGCCGCAACGGGAACCCCGGGTTACGCGAAAATCAATAAAATTATTTTCACTTGGGAAATCTCAAATTCCGAAATCGTCGGGGCGACCCATTACCGTTTTTTCGTTTTTTCGCCTTTACGCTCTCCGCACGAACTATCGCATTTTGTGTATTATTTTTGACTACCGTATTTTGTGTGAGAATAAAAACTCTGCTGCTCGCCATGTCTGGTAAGCACCGGGTTTTACTGTCCAAGGGCGATCGGAACCGCGCGTTTTTCGACTCGCCTGGACGACTTGGCGTTCGCCACGGGAGACTTCCGTTTTGGTCGTTTTTCGCGATCGCCGAGACCATCGCCAACGACGGCCGACCGAAACTCTGTTGTACGCCGACGGAAATCGTCCGTGCTGCCGGTGACGGCTCCGAGCCGATGGACTGGGAGTCGGTAGACGACTCCGAGCCCATGGACTGGGAGCCGGTCGTCTCCCAGCCGATTTACTTGAAGCCGGTTGAATACCGCTCCAAGCACACGGGATTTGACTCGGCCGACGACTCCGAGGACGCGGGCTGGGACTCGGCCGACGACGAGTACTAGAAGCCGGTCGACGACGATACCGTTTGCACGGACAGTTAGCCGTCCGTCAGACTCTCGTTTTTTGTTTGAGCCAATTTTAGGCTATTTTGTGTTGTGTTTTTTTTCGAAACCCGTTTTCGTTTTTTTCACGTTTCTTTACTCATTTTTTGCTCATTTTCTTGGGTCGCCGATTTTCTGGCTATTTTGTGTTTCACGTTTAATCGTTGAACTTTTATTCTTTATTATTGTATTACTATTGAGCCAATTTTAGGCTATTTTGTGTTGTGTTTTTTTTTCGAAACCCGTTTTCGTTTTTTTCACGTCTTTTTACTCATTTTTTGCTCATTTTCTTGAGTCGCCGATTTTCTGGCTATTTTGTGTTTCACGTTTAATCGTTGAACTTTTCTACTTATTTATTGTATTACTGTTGAGCCAATTTTAGGCTATTTTGTGTTGTGTTTTTTTCACGTTATTTACTCATTTTTTGCTCATTTTGTTGAGTCGCCAACTTTTAGGCTATTTTGTGATTGATATTAGAACTTTTCTTTTTTTAATACTGTTAAGCCAACTTTTTTGGCAATTTTGTGTTCTGATATTAATCATTGAATTTTTTATTCATTCGTTGCAGTTATCGTCCTATTTTTACGAGCTGTTTTTGTAGTTTTTTTTTATGTTGCGTACCTGCACTATAAATACTTTGTATAAATAGAAGCCCTTTTTTTGTACGTACGCGTATAACTCGAAAAGTACTCGGTGGATTTTAGTACAGTTTTCACTAATGGATTGGCCAAGTCTCGGGGAAGGTTCAAAGCTATACTCGTAGTTCGAAAATTCAACCCCTCAGGGGTAAAAACTAAATTTTCGAATTTTCTAAAATGTTTTCTATGGCTTCATTAAAAACCGAATTTTTCAGAATTTTTTAGAGTTTTTATAGAAAACAGAGGTTGTGCCCTTTAAATAGTATTGAGATAGAAACACTTAATAAAATAGTATTGAATAGTAGGAGAAAAAAATGTTTAAAAGTATTCGAATACTTTATAACACTATAAGTGTTATAACCATACGTTATGAGTGTCATGTGACTAATGCATTCCTCGTATAATTCGGAATCCAAAACAAACTCGAGTCGTTATAATATTTTAAAATACAACACTATATAATTATGTAAATCGTCTCGTTAATAATAATTATGATATAAATAAAAACGATATAATCTCTTTGGTTTTAAAAAAATTCAACTGCTGGCCGCAACGGGAACCCCGGGTTACGCGAAAATCAATAAAATTATTTTCACATAGGAAATCTCAAATTCCGAAATCGTCGGGGCGACCCATTACCGTTTTTTCGTTTTTTCGCCTTTACGCCCTCCGCACGAATTATCGCATTTTGTGTATTATTTTCGACTACCGTATTTTGTGTGAGAATAAAAACTCTGCTGCTCGCCATGTCTGGTAAGCACCGGGTTTTACTGTCCAAGGGCGGTCGGAACCGCGCGTTTTTCGACTCGCCTGGACGACTTGGCGTTCGCCACGGGAGACTTCCGTTCTGGTCGTTTTTCGCGGTCGCCGAGACCACCGCCAACGACGGCCGACCGAGACTCTGTTGTACGCCGACGGAAATCGTCGCTGCCGGTGACGGCTCCGAGCCCATGGACTGGGAGCCGGTAGACGACTCCGAGCCCATGGACTGGGAGCCGGTAGACGACTCCGAGCCCATGGACTGGGAGCCGGTCGTCACCGAGCCGATTTACTTGAAACCGGTCGAATACCGGTCCAAGCACACGGAATTGGACTCGGCCGACGACTCTGAGGGCGCGGGCTGGGACTCGGCCGACGACGAGTACTAGAGTCCGTCAGACTCTCGTTTTTTGTTTGAGCCAATTTTAGGCTATTTTGTGTTGTGTTTTTTTTCGAAACCCGTTTTCGTTTTTTTCACGTTTCTTTACTCATTTTTTGCTCATTTTGTTGAGTCGCCGATTTTCTGGCTATTTTGTGTTTCACGTTTAATCGTTGAACTTTTATTCTTTATTATTGTATTACTATTGAGCCAATTTAGGCTATTTTGTGTTGTGTTTTTTTTCGAAACCTGTTTTCGTTTTTTTCACGTCTTTTTACTCATTTTTTGCTCATTTTCTTGAGTCGCCGATTTTCTGGCTATTTTGTGTTTCACGTTTAATCGTTGAACTTTTCTACTTATTTATTGTATTACTATTGAGCCAATTTTAGGCTATTTTGTGTTGTTTTTGTTCAATTACAAAACCAGTTTTCGTTTTGTTTTTTTCGGCGTTTTTTGTCGTATTTTTTCTCATTCTGTTGAGCCGACTTTTAGGCTATTTTATATTTGATATTAGAACTTTTCTTTTTCATTTTTATTACTGTTCAGCCGATTTTTAGGCAAATTTGTGTTCTAATATTAATCATTGAAAATGTTTTTCATTCGTTGCAGTTATCGTTATATTTTTACGAGCTGTTTTTGTAGATTTTTTTCGAATTTTCGAAAGTGTTTTCTATGGCTTCATTAAAAACAGAATTTTTGAAATTTTCGAAAGTGTTTTCACCTCCTAAGGGTGTTAATAGTGATAAAAGGTGTTAAAAATTTTAAAACGTTATTTTTTGAACCTTGGTATTCATACTCAGCTGTAATTTAAATTATGAAAATCGATAAGCTAATTTTTTAAAATTCGACCCCTTGAGAGGGTTCAAAGTCATCCTTTTTTTAAGGGACTCTGCACAATATGGAGGCGATTGCCCTTTGCCCCTTCACCTCCTCCCTTAATACGCTACTGGGCACTATCAACACATAGTATTCCATCAAACTGTTTTTATACGGCCGTCTTATACAGCTCGACGACTGCGTCGTGGACGCAGTTCATCGCGTCCAGTCCTTGTAGAGCATGTCGCTATCGGTTACTATAGTACAATCAAGTATAGATTTTTATCACCACAATACAAACTTTTGCTATCACCTGTCTCTATCCTGTGCTATTGTTTCTCCATCTCGTATTCCAATCTCTGCTAAGTTATTTTCCACTTTGTCTATCCACCTTTGTTTTGGTCTGCCTAGTGGTATTTTCCCATGACGTTTCCATTTTAAGACTGCTTTCATTAGGCTATTTGACCCCTCCATACGTGACCGGCCCATATATAATAACTGTCGTATTTCTATATTACTTCTTATTTCGTATTGTTGTGTGGTATTATTTCTTTTTGGTCCAAATATTCTTCTAAATATTCTTCTCTCAAATATTGCTATTTTGTCTTCGTCTCCTTTGATTACTGGCCACGTTTCACACGTATACAAAATAACTACCCCTTGTATAGTGTAATTTTTACTAAACTATAAATAGAAACATAAATATAAAAACAACATACATGTATACGATAAAGAATATAATACATAAAGGGTAATATAAATACATAGATGATAGATTTAAACACCAATTAATAAATAATATATGTACACTTGTGCTTGAATTGGACGAAAAATAAGAAGAGGGACGTAGGTCGCAGACATTAGTTAAAATTTAGCTTTCCTAAAGATTTGAATTTTTTTACAAACTTGTTTGTCGAGGCAACGGCATAATAATAATAATTAATATTATTTTTTATTAAACGAAAAAGTTTTAATTACAATTTATAAGTCATAAGATATTCAAAATAAGTCCATACATGAAGTTCTGTCAGAATAACCCTTTATTTTACATCTTAAAATATACCTAAAAATACCCACCTACCTATTGTAACGAGTACGTACTAATGTTTTCATTTTAACAAAACAACTTTAAAAAGGTTTTTATTTAAACATAGTTTCAAGCAATGCAATTATATACACCTGTTAGGTGGTTATTTAAAAAAATATCTTGTCCTTACGTTCTTAACGTTCCGCTTAGAAAGATTAGAAGGTGTACACGAAATAATTAAAAAGAAAGAAAGAAATTCTATACCCCACGTTTTCCTTTAATTCGAGCACTAGCTATTATAATAAACTTATATAAGAGACAAGTGTAGAGACCAATAATAATAACTGCACTTGCAAATATCGAAATAATAATAGTAACAATAGTAATAGTAATAATAATAATTATAATAATAAAACGTTTACAAATTAATTAAAATACGATCGGGCGGGAGAGCGCTAACTTTTCGTTTGATCAAAACTGAGTTTAATAAAAAGTAAACGTTTGCTTTACTATAGATAAGGTTATTTTTAGTCTACGTGAAATAGTAAGACATTCGTCAGTAGACTCGAAAATGAGAATTAAATCCGGACTTGGAAATGAGGATTATACGTTATAGCCATAACTATACATTATTTATTCATTCCTGTAGGCATGTTTAGAAAGGGAGTGAGTGCGCACTTAAGCTCGAAAATTATTATTTGCGCTCCTTATAAATACGAAATGATTTTGTTTTTAATTATAGTAAAAGTTTATTAAAACTCCGGACACGGGGATATTATGAAAATACCCGTTTCCAGTTCGCACAAATACTTACAGGTCGTACAATTCGAATTCGAAGTTTTATCACTCTTCGATACACAAATTATAAGGATAAGTTTTTTTTTTAAATTAATGTATCAAAAACAATAGCGCGCACTATAGGCGCAATTAGAGATTTTTAATTGGTAGGGCTAAAATGGTTTAAACGCAATATCGATTAATATCCTCTGGCCATTATTAAAAAAAATAGCACAACAAAATTTTCAAATTTTTTCTTTAAAAAGGGAACCTACAATCGTCTTTGGCAAATTCGTTCAAAATAATTGCGATCGGTTTCAAAACGGAATTTATCGTATCAAATTTTAAACGTTATTATAAAATTATTATTCTAAGTAATAACATTTTTATTTTTCGTTTTAATCGTGATGGTGATTGGGGGGGGGGGGCAAGCCCCTCCCAAATTGTGTTTATGGCTTGAACTATTCAGTGTACGGTACGAGTAGATTGTATGGTTATTTTCACGAAATCTAAGTAACGTTTCTCTTTGCCGAAACGAATTAACGTATCCATATTTTTCGTGTAAAATATCATTTTCCGATGCCAACGTTTCTTATGTACTGTTCGTCCCGATCTTGTATTTAACTCTGTCAAGTTCACAAACGTATGGCGTGAAAAGGCACCTTAAAAAAAAAATTCAAATCTCGCGGGCCGGGGCCTTGGCCTCTCTGGTCTCCTCCTTAATCCGGGCACGAGTCGTTATGCACTTTTAATAGTCACTTTAATGTTATCAATCGGCCGAGTTGGAGCAAAAGTTACACATCCGATTGTTATAGGAAACAAAAGAGCACAAGATGAAATACACGTTACGTGAACCCGGGACAATAATAATTGGCAAAAAACAAAAAAAAAACGAAAAACAATAAAACAAATATACAAGTAGACACGACGTTTTGTTTGTACACCAATAACGAGCAAACTTTATTCGGTACGTATAATATACAAATTTGAGATAAGCTTAAAACTAATACATTTTAGTTTTGTAATTCTATATAAAAACGCAATAATTTACAAATAAGTTTGGCGGGGGAAAAAAAAAAAAAAATAAAAAAATAAATACGATAACAACGGTTTTCGAGACCCCCGTCGAGTCAGGGTTTCGGAGAGTTGCAGTCGATCAAATCGGGCAATTTGCTGCAAACCTCGCTGTCGGTTTTGTTCGCGATGACGTTCACTTGCCATTCGTTCGTCTGCCTCGACTGCAAGTTCTTGAGGATTTTTTTCATGCTTATGTACCACAACACGCCGCACACGGTGCAAATGCCGACTTCCACAAAGTAACCGTCCACGATTACGGTGCAATCGCCCGAGCGGTTTTTTTCACATTCCTGCGAAAACGCCGCAATAATAATATTACGTGTGAGCGGAGACGAAAAAACGAAAAGAATTTTATGATTTGAGAAAACGTTTCAATACAAATAGGCGTTCGGCGTTTTGGCCATTATCATTTTTATTATTCTGGTCTAGAAAACAAATAATTTTCGGATCGAATTTCAATACAATACGTATACTCGTACGTATAGGTGGCACCGCGGAAGAAGAGTCATATTGAAAAAAATATTTGAATTTAATTATTATCTTTTTATATATATACAACGGCTCTCGCCTCGTTGGCAGAAAATGATTTAGCCCGAAGAGTGAAATTATAAGAGTGAAATTATACGGGATAAAACCGATATTCGTTTGCGCGAGTGGAACGGCTTTTTTTAATCGTTTATTTGATTTTCATACCATGGCCGACGCTTTTGACCAACACGCGTTGTTTTCGTCCGTCGAACACCGTTTCACCGTGAGCAAGCTGAGCATCGCCAGCGCCGTGGTCCTGGCCAGGGCCACCCCGAGATACCACACGGTGTTCAACAGCGCCATGTACGTGCCTCCGATCCGAGGGTCGCTGATCCGCAGGAAAAACGCCTGGACTCCCAGGTAAATGAACACGGACAAAATCTGCGTGGAGAAAAACAATCGTTATCGTCAAAGTGAGAGCCGACCTATTATAACGGGTAGGCAATTGTTTAGTCTGGGGCGAACGCCAGTCTCTCTGGGAGGGTTGCCAAAATTTGACGTGTCTGTCTCTGGGTTTCGACGAATTTCCACGCAACAAAAAGCAGCAGATTGAATTTCGCTTTACGTATTTTTCATAATATTATAAAATCGTAAAATAAGTCGGTAATTCGGAGGCATTACTGTTTGAAATAATTCATTTCGAAAATATTTCAAACGTTTTTGGAAAAAATAAAAATAAAAAACCAAGTTCTTTTAATATTATCGTACACGAGAGAATGTTTATGTAATAATTATATATATATATATATATTATATCGCCTAAAACGACGTTATAACATTTTACACGGTCTAGTAATTACGTGGCATTTAATCAATTAATTAGATAAAGATAAAAATATTTTAAATCGATGCGTCATCGGCAATACGAGCATCGTTTTATACCGCGTAAATACAATGCCGTTGGAAGACTAATTATTTCGACACATTAATAATTATCGTATTGGTTTTTTTTTTGTCGAACGACACACAATTATCACGCGGTTTGGCAGCGTGTAGGCATATCACGTCTCTCTAAAAGCGCGGAGATTTTTTTTTAACAAGTTTTATTGCGGATCGCGTTGCCTTTTATCATTTGAAATATTAAAATATAATAAGGTCGACGTTTGGATTTAAAATTACGGCACGATTAAATGTAACTTTTTTTTTACGACGGGTTAGATTTTTTTTTCTGTCCTACTTTAGGCACGTTAAACGTAATAGACTTTTTCGCGTCTAGTGCGACGCAAATTATGATTTCGTCGATGTATTAAATCAACACGAGTTTTACATTCTATCGGTTAATACAGTTGAAGGTTTTTCGAAAAACGTACCTTAAAGAAAAACCGATTTAATACCTAGTCGTTTCCGATCGTTTATCTATACATATAGAGGGAGAGTGTGGGTAAGGGTTCAGATTTTTTTGTACTTTATAAAACATAACAAGACGAAATAAACCGACGCGGGGTTCTTACATTTGATTACGTGACTAGAGCTAGGATTTGTACAACCTAAACCAAATCTAAATAATAATCTTCAATACACGTGTAGCGCGTGTTATTGTTACGTTTGAAATGTGAAAATTGCATCAGGAAAAACGATAAAATAGTTAATTAATTAAAAGAGCAATTAATTATTTACTTATCGAATATTGTCGAAAGTCATTTTATCGATCATTAGCCCAATGGTTATTCAACGACAGTAACTGTATCGACTGTTGATAATAATTAATATAGATTAGTAGTTTTGATACGGTAATATTTTTGTGTGTGTGTAAATGTTAGAATGGTGATCGCTGTTTTTAAAAAAATTGTTTCCCCCCCCCCCCCCTTAAACGTAGATAAAAACAAAATGTGTCTGATATTTTCTCTGCCGCGTGGAAAACCATTGAATCGTACGCAGACGTGTTTTTCGAGCGTAGCCGCCGTCGTCGGTCGCGACACGTTTGTATGATTTGTATAAATTTTCGATACCGCTTCAATATTATACTAATTAAAAACGAGCATTGTAGAGAATGTAGATGAGCGCTACTACATTGCCTTTGAAAAACAAACCCTAAGAAAACTCAAAAAAAAAAACTAAAAATGTCTATAAACAGCACAGAAAAGTCAAAACCTTTTGACATTAATATCGAGAACTGTGGAGAACGGTCGTGTAAACAATTCGGTGACAATTTCAAGTCCCTGCGATCAATACTTTTTGAGTTACGATGAAAATGAAAATTCGGTCGAAAACCGGTGTTCCGTAGGTTTTTCCACTGTTTTTCACGAACAGCTTTTACATTCGCATAAAATAAACAAATAAATAAAAATAAATTGTAAATCAATCGCGGCGATCACATTCCGTTCTCGAAAAGCTAGATCGTAAAAAAAAAAAAAAATTATTCTACAAAATCCTACACCGTCCTAGCCCGGCGGTTATACGAGGTCGAATTTATAATATTATGTATACCTCTATTTGTCTACCGTCGAATAATTAATAATGACGATGCGATGTTTTATTCTTACCAGCCTGCCAATACGATGTGTTTCGTAAATGACGAAGAAATAAAGATGCCCGTCGTAAGTCTCGCTGTTGATGAAAATCGGAGTATAGTAGACGAGCATGGCGGAAAAGACTCCCATGACCAACCTGAAAGCAAAAAAAAAAATTGACGAATAATTATGGCGAGCCGTTCATTATTACGCACGGGGTGGTCGGAGCCGGATTAAGCACTTTGCCGTAAGCAAATGATTCAGACGGGCCTAATCAACTACTCGATTAATACAGGTAACGTCTGTGAAATATATGGATATTATTGTTTTCTATTATATAATATAGTTTGCCGGGTCGGCGCTAGTCATCGTATAATATATATTATTTGTGATTTTCGGACATTGTACGGGCCGAATTTTTTCGATTATTTTCCTAAATCCGGCCGGGCTGAAACGATATCGCGCGTTTCGATGTCATAATATAATTCGGCCGGGTAAATGTTCCGCGACATCCCGACGACTTTTTAGAACGCGTAACGCTCGACGAAACCGCGCGATCCTCTTTACCACGTGTCCGCGGGGCGTCGAATGTTTCGCATTCGTTTTGCAGACGATTGTTGTAGAGTTTAATTTTACGTTTAAAACCGGAACGATTGAAAATTTCTGATTTCCGACCGAGTCGGAATAAAGTTTTTGTTCTCCGCGTAACCCACTGCGCATGTAACGCGATCGAATAGGATTGAAAAACGTCTGCCGGTTGAACTTCTTTTCCCCTCCCCGAATATTCGGATTTTATGTAAAAATATTTTATTTCTTTCTCGTAAATCAAATCAAATAATAAATCGGAACATGTTACTGTCGTTTCAGTAATCTCAAATGCGGTTTCTGACGATTTTTTACCATCAAATCTTTATTGTAATAATATTTGTATATTGTATAGGAGGCATAATATACCTCCTTAAAGCCATAAAATAATAAAATATTTAATAATAAAAACAACCGAATAAGAAACGATAATATTGGTAACATCATAGGTATGAGATTATAGAATTGTATTAGGCATAGTTGTTATTAATATGACGAACAACGTTGCGCGTAAAACATCACATCGAATTATAAATAATCGAAAAAAGAATAAATCGTGTAATTTAATTGGCATATTTGGTTTCGTTTTCGCCGGAGCATGTTCGTAATACTCTAAGACCTTTTTATTTATTAAAATCCTCTGAATTGTTAATTTGAACAGAGGACGTTTACTTTGATTTCAACACATTATGCTTATGGGTGAAATACATAATCGATAACGATCGATTACTTAGCAACGGCTACTAGAAAACGCCTATTAGTCTCTGAATAAATATTCATCATTTATTTCAAAAACAATAAGATATTTCCGACATAATATTTTTAACACAAACATAATATTCTAGTTGAAGAAATTAAATATTCTGATTGATTGAAATTGAAACGGGATTTGAAGAAAATATTCATAATTCTTTTACCTTCCCCATTCGAACACTGACACACGAGCGTTTTTTTATTCCTAATATTTTTCACGATGCTTTTTCGTCGAAATTGTCTCATAAGTGCATTAGTTTGTTGTTATGGTTACCACCGCCAAAGCAACGTTACATAAGAACATAATATTTCTTCTTGATTAGCGAACAAATATTTTATGCATTTACATATCGATCGATTAAATATTTTGACCTTTGATTTTCGAACAAATAAAAAAGTATAAAAACGGAATAGTTTAAAAATCAAAATAAAAACGTATGCGATAATAATTACCGATATGGGACGGTCTTATAAAATATTTCCAACGGTCTCGGTCCGGTCGTGAATTTAGAAATAATGAAAGGGGTGAAAATCTTTATCGGCATCAGAGACATGTCGACTATGGCTATTCCTTCTTTTTCGACGCCGTATTCCATGAACTTCGGATTCGACACGTATGTTCCCAAGGACGAGAATGCAATCTAAACGAGTAAAACGATAATAAAATTTCGGTTATACATACATAATGGTTTTTTTTTTTTTTTGTTTGCACCGCGCATCGGTGTAAAGTTGGAAATAAATCACTCGGAATCCACCTAATCGCATAATATAAAATATAGGTAGGTAGAGTAACGGTTATTACCTCATATGCTAGCATGACTACGGTGAATCTCTTTATGGTCTGGAGATGTAAAAGTTTCCAAAGGAGTTTATACGTCTGTATGACGTTGGTTGGGCCGACTGCTTCGTCGGACTCATCCAATTTCTCTTTCTTGAATATCGTAATGATTACGGCCGCCACGATGAAAATCACCCCCCAGAAGAATAAATATCCTGTAAACGAACGATAACAAATTTAATATTTATAATTGAAACGAATCAAATATTTTAAATATACGTACGATATATATAATATGGTAATTCTATCGCGATATCCGCGGGGAGTTTTTTTTTTCCGTCGAAATGATAAATAAAAACCGCCGGTTTATTTTAATTAGATTTATCTCGTACGAAAAAATAAATAAATATTATGAAAACACGTTTTTTTTTTTTCAATCGATTTAATAAAATAAAAAGTATAATTGATCATAATATGATTAAAACATAATATATCGAAATGAATCAAATATTTCAAATACATTTATATACGTTACGTATAATATAATACGGTGTGCAAATACTATCGTCGCGATCGCTCGGTTTTTTTCCCCCGTCGAAATGATAATTAAAAACAGTCGATTTGTTTTAATATTTATCTCGTACGAAAGAAAAAATAAAAAGTATAATTATTGGTCACTATATGGAGATCGTACGAAACGAATATCTAAATTCACGAGACACCAACCGTTTGATTTTTTTTAGTTTTTGTTAAACTATTCGCGTTGTGAGCTGTTTTTGTAAATTTGTTTAATTCCGGCGATCCACCGTCACGTAAAAAATGACGTTTGTACTATGCTCTCGAATAAAGAATTTATATCGACGTTATTTATCGCGTAAAAAATACTTTGACAGCCGTATCGTCCTCGATTATATTTCAACCGCCGACTTTTATATTCCTTGCCGCCACGATGACACCGTATGCTTCGTTAAATAATAAAATTGTACGTTTTTTGTGAAAAGTATTATTCGTTCGGTTTATGAAGAAAGTTTCACGGTTGTTAAATTGATTATTAATTTAACGTTATTTTTCTTCGATCGTTTGTATTCGAAATAATCATCTAATATTTCTATTTTATCACGCGAAAAAAAATATGATTTACACGATTCATAGCGTAGGGGGGGGGACCTCTAAACTCTAGGGGCACAGGGTCACCGATCGTATCGATACTTTTATCGATAATTTTTAGTGCGCGGACGCACGCGTGCACTCTGTACTTGTCCGCGCCGAGTAGAATTATTATTTACCTCTCATCGAAACGATACCGCCCTTTTCCTCGGTGAAACGCAGCCATTTGTTGCAAAACTCTTCGGACTCTAGCAATATGAACACCATATATCCTAGAGCCACTCCCAACGTTTGACCGGACGTGTTGCACGTCGACGCGTATGCCACGTTTTCTCTGTGTGCGCATGAAGAAAACAAGAGAAAAAAAAAACATGACATTATTTCAAACATTTCATCGATGACGTGCGACACTATAAACGCGCCAGGGCCTGTAAAGGGACACAACACTCATGACTATAGGATTAGGAATTCGTTACGCGAACGGGGTAAAAATAGCAAAATAAAAAAAAAAAATCAGATTAAACACAAAGGACGCCGAGAAAAACGTCGGATTATGAAATCGCACTGAATAAATCCCAAATTGCCGATCGAATACTGGTCACGTTCTGCGTTTGTTTGATTTTTTTCGTTTCGTAAAATCACCGCGATTTGGTTTAAAACACTTTGGCGTTTTGAAAGTGCAATCGTTTGAATATCGTCGACCGCGGGAGTTTTGAAAAACGACAAGAGCAACGGACAAGCGAGAAAATCTCGACTCGTTCGGAATCACCCGAGACGAGTTTGTACGCGTTCCCGCCGCGTCGTCGCGAAGAGGAGTGAATGCGTTATTTATTACCTTCTCAACATCGTGAGCGACCAGCCGTCGATGATGATGTCCTGAGTGGAGGCCAAAATGTTGACGCAGAAAAACACGCACGTCAGCGTGGTCATTTGCACGTTGCTGTCCACTATCCAGTCCTCTACGTTGGAGCCCACGACTATGAGCGACAGTCCTGCGCGAAACGAACGAATAAAATAAAAATCGACGCCCTCCGCCCGCGCCCATACGCACCGATTAAAATCTGTACGGGGATCAGCCACGTTTTCCGTTTTCCAAACCTCTCCGAAAACGCCGCGTCGATGAGCGGAGCCAACAGCAATTTCAAACTGTATGGCAAATCGACCATGCTGAACTTCGCCTGTAACCGGGAAAAGTCCAATACAAATGAGATCGAAGCGTAAGATAATAATTTTTGAAAATCAAAAATACGGCGTTTTTTTTTTTCTCTCTAGAACACGTCACGAGATATTTCCGGGGTTTCCGGTGCAGATCTGATAAATGCGATAAGCCGACCGGGGTTGGGTTGTCGGGGGCTTACGTGCGATCGAAAAACCAAAATATGTAATCGAAATTAAAACGGTGATGAAATATTTAATTAAAATACGTCGTGTGCGTACGATTTTAATGAGAAACAATTATTTTCGAGTATAATTTTTTATTTAAATAACAGTATAATTATTGTATTATTATAACATTTTCAAGGTTTTTTTTTTTTTTTTCTCACAAAACCTCGGCTATTATATATTAATGTATTTTTTCGACTAAAACTTAAAAACTCACGTTTAATTTCAAATTTTCATTTTTTACAAAATCCATTTTATGATTTTATTTTCGACAACAATTTCGGTGTAAGAAATACGTACGTTTCATCAATGAAAGTCGTTAATTTTCGTAGCGTCGGTTTAAAAGGAAAATATTTAAACCATAAAAGAAACTTTAAAAATTGTTTGAAAAAAACGGCCACAATGACTCGACTTAATATTGCGTAAAACTTTTCAAACGCTAACGATTTTCTAAAAATTGTATTTACAAAAAGGAAACCGATATTGATAGCGAAAAAAAAAAATAAGATACAGTCTTACATTTTTCATTTCGAGTTTTTTTGTCAGATATAACATTTTTAAGTCGGTTTGAAAAGCACGTTCACTTATGGCGTAGAAAAAGTATGACAATTATTAGAAAAAGAAAAAACTTTAAAACGTCGAATTATTGCGTTTGTCGGATGTCCCGGAACACATTTACCGATCGATCACCATACCTGTTGACCGTAAGACACCTTCTTGTTTTGCACGTACGTCCTTATGGCCGCGGTGATGCCGATCGGTATGCCTTGTAACGTGTACAACAGCACTAGCAGAGCCATGTTGAGCATCTCTCCTTTCAAGTTGGTCTCGACGTTGTCGTCCCGGTTCGCATTGTCGTCGCATTCCCCCCGTTCTTTGTCGTTGCTCACGATCTCCACGTCCTTTCCGTCTTCCATGGTGGCCACAGAATCACCGGCCATCGATATCGGCTGTAGTCGTCGTGCGATCGATTGCGGCAACGTGTCTCCGGACACGCGTCTCTGCTGTCGTCACAAGTCGAAATTCGTTTTCAAGTCTTTCAGCGACGATTCACCCTGGAGATTCCGGCATCTGAAAACAATTGCACGCGTTAACCAATAATATAATATATATTGCAATATCCACCAGCACGAAACACAGTGGCACCGTGAGACTTTTCATTTTTTTCATTTCATAGCGACAAGATCAGAGATTGTTCACCGGAATGTTTAACGTTAAATAAGTTTTAAAACGTATTTTCAAGGAACGGATTTATATTATACGAACGCATATTGGACGCTCGAACCGTTTGAAACCCGACGAGCGATGTTTCGATGTTTCATATTGAAACGACACCGATAATCACGGGTAATCAAATATTTGACATAACCTTTTTGCTTTTAATATATTAGTGATTTTACATTTTTGTTTTTAGCTTATTATATTTTCGAATATAATCGTATCAAGTTACGTTTTCACATAAAAACTATTCCGAAACGGCAAGCGACAACTTCCCGCCGTGAATAAAGGTAATATAACTAATAAACGTACGAAATAAATATCAATAAAACTACAAAAAAGTCGTTATTGTTCGTCGAGAGGCGACTAGGTAATTGTAATTATATTAAATAATTCAAAGTGAATATTATTTGTAACGTTTTTACTCTTTTACTTAAATGCGCATAAAAAAAAACAACAACAACAACAACCTCTGATCATTTATACCTTTTTGGGAGTTTAATAGTTTTTGGAATTTCAAAACTATCAAATTGAACTCGTGATAAACGAACTGGCTGTAAATTTCAACATTTTCTGAAATTACTATTGTTTAGTTTTCCGGAGACGTTTTCTAAGATACCTAGCAACCAGAAGGAGTTTCCAATTTAAAAAGTTACGACATGGAATTTTCGGAGCATTGTTAAAAGAAAAAGTGTCTTAAAAAAAAATAAAATAAATATCGCCTTGAAACCAATACATTCCTCACTTTTTCATATCCGAAAAAATGATTCAATCACCACGGTGTAAAAGATAAAAACGCACATTTCCAAAATATCTTTTATCACTAAACGCGGAACCCCTCGTTCGCTATAGAGCCTTTGTATCGTAATAATATTATAATCTAGGCTTTTCATTGTTCAGAAAATAATATAAGTACAATGTGAACTGTCTTGATAATATCTCGTAATAATAATATTTCTCAGTATACAGACTGTTTTACAAAGAAAGAAACACTGGCGTCCCGCACACACGCCCGATGTAACTGATATTACTGACGAGCGCGATCGGGAATGAATAATTTTACATTCTGTACCTAGACTCGGAATAATTTCGTTTACGATACGATTACACATTACATATTATTTTTCTTTGGAAAATTCGTACAGGATGTAGATATTTTTTTATTTTCTATTCTAACGATTTGTCCATTTTTCTTCGAACTTTTAATTAATTAATGTTGTTCACCTTGTTTATTAGATATATGAAATGTTGGTGGATTCATAAATAAATTAGTCAACTCGTAAACGGACGGATGGTTATGGTACTCTTCGTTTGAACTGGTAAAATTAAAATAGTAATTAAAAAAAAAGAAAAAAAAAAGGATTTTTTTTCATCAGCGAGACTTTCTATTTAATAAAACAAATTATATCATAATAAAAACACGAACATGTCCAGTGGCGCCTATTGTATTCTTTTCGAAGAAATAAACGAACAAAAAACAAAAAACAATTCACTATAACGGTGTAACATTTTATAAACATTAAAATTAATCCGTTTAATTAAGACGGAATCGGTAAAAAATTTCAAACCGTGTCGATTTCGAACGAGCTAACGAGTGTATGACGCCGTAAATTCAACGCGTTTGAAACAAAATAGAATTATTATATACCTTTATTTTATACGTATTTTTTGTATTGTATATGAAAACATACATTCAGAAGGAACGATTTACGATAAATATAGTCGGCTGTCAAATGTGTGTTTATGGAATCGAATTACGAATATAAATAAGAACAAGAATCGTAGAGCCGTGGAACGAACGTCGACAATAATAGGTAAACGTAACGAAAACGATTCGTTTTATTCGAGAAAATCTAAACGTAAAACTTGCTCGACTCGATGGGGTGTTTGAACTTTTTTTCTTTTTGTTTTTTGAAACTCGAGTCACACACGAACCCTATGAAATAAATGTCGCTGTTTCGGGACTCGTGTGTCCGCCGTAATAAAGTGTGTAATAATTGCCGCGGGGATTTTTTTTTCGTTTCAGTTCATACGCGCCGTGTCGGATACTTAAAAATAAAATTAAAACCCATGCCGGCGTAGGTTTTTTTTCCCCACACGTACAATTCAGGACACTCGTTATGGTAATTCTTAATTTAGCGTTGACGTTATTTTATTATACAAAAAAGGAAAAAATGAAATAATCATATCTCTATAATCGTATAGTAGTTGTAAAAACGGCGACCAGATTTATTTCAACGATTTTTACGTTGACGCGTTCTAGGGGGCACGAGCCGCCCCTTTGGAGTCGATATTTAAAATATTATTATTATTATTATTTTATTCTTTTTAGTTTGCCGATTTCCATCGACATGTTTCGGTTACATTTTCCTCCCGCGTTTGCATAATACCTAATGGTGCTTTTTTACGTAGCCGAGATGAAATGATGCGCTTAGTGTACGAGAATTCCGCTTTGATGTGTGTGATTTATTCGTTCAACATATTATAGTGCATAAATATTACGTTTTTGTCCATGTTAACATCCCTGCAAGACCCGCGGAACGTCTTGACCGCCGACCTGTTTTCAGATACTTCCGAACGCGAAAAATAAAACCAATATTGATTAATTCGATTTGTGCGGCGTATTCGTTTTTAGAACACCGAACAAGAAACACGTCCTATTCATATTGATTTCATAACGGCCAAAAGTTTTTTTTTTTCGTCAACATAAATATTTGATCGTAAACAAAAGTGTTCGTATTTCGTTAGAAATATATGCCGTTATTATATATACGCGCACAAGAATAATGTCAAAAGTTACGAAAACGTTATTGCGAATACAGCTTTTAAATATTTTAGTTTAATAAAACCTGAAAATGTTAATGAAAACATCGATAATTTGTTTCAGAACAAAACGGAGTACGCGGGATTTTGATAAAATTCGGTTTTTTTTCTTTTTGTTCATAGTTCATCGGGGTTCAAACTTTAAATTATTCTCGGCTATGGTTTTGATAATATATTACACAATATAGACACGAGCACGGATAGAAAATCGACTCATTATACGGAAATATTTTCGCTCTAAAATGAGCAATTTTTCCATTCATAAATATTTATATATATATATATTATGTTTAGAACGCCTCTTTGTATTTATAACACTCGTGAAATATAAATTACCTTACAGAAGTAAACTGTAGTCTGTAGTCGAAAACATCTAAAGTCTATTCATCTTTTTGAATCGGAACGAAAAAGTCAATACACGTAAGAATTGAATACATTTTTTATTTTTGTTGATCATTTTTCCGGTTGTTTTTTTCAACAATAAGTAAATTTGAAAAATTAACCATCTCAGGTGCCAATCAGACGGAAATACAACGTGTCGTTTGTATGTTTAAATATTTATAACGCGTCTATTATGAAAAAAAAGTACCCGATTTCGAACCAATATGATTGAAATTCAAAATATTAACTCAAATAGATTGTAGGTACATGAATATTGTATCCATATTTAATCGTTTAATTTACGATTGTTTTTTTTTTTTTTTAAGAACACAAAAATTGTATTTTTTATTCATCGTACGTTTTATTCGTTTCAGATATGTTTTGATAACATTAAAATTTTTTG
This sequence comes from Drepanosiphum platanoidis, assembly GCA_948098885.1. NCBI lineage: Eukaryota > Metazoa > Arthropoda > Insecta > Hemiptera > Aphididae > Drepanosiphum > Drepanosiphum platanoidis. The sequence continues at coordinate 23,901,724 of OX402528.1, forward strand.
TTTCAGATTTTAGGAAATCCGAGAGTTGTTTTAAAATATGAGAGGCGAGAACATTTCCAAGTAAATTAAAAATCGCTGCTTTTTTACAGCGAGCGTGTGTAATATACTTGTATAATAATGTAGCGCAGTATAATATAGTATAGTGAGTACATTAATATGAATAAGTGCTATTGCAATGACACTGTGAGAAAATTATCTAAATAAGAAGGTACCTACCTATTTATTTAGATTGAATTTAATTTTTAATTAGATAATTAATTACAAAGTAGATATGACGTTGATTGGGAGATAAATACCAGTTTAAATTCGAGTAATTATTGTCGTTGGGGTCAAGTACATAACGAGCAGAAAGGTTAACAAATCTACTTATTTCCTGATCGGGCACACATGGTACATCCAGAATGTGCACGATAAGGTCCGACAAATGTCAAGTATAATTATATAGCGCGACAGAGCGACGTTGCACGTGTATCTCGGGAGGACGAGAGACGAGAGCGGTTGGCCGATTTTTCGGAAAATGTTTTCGGAGCGTGTATTGAAATTCACTCGTTCAATGTCTTCGACAGATAAAAACGGCTGACCGCGGACGCGAATCACGATCCGTACGTCTCGCCGCGGGAACAAAAACGGCTATTAAAATAACAGACATGTTTACGAGAGCCGGTGTTTTCGTTTCGGACGGAAAATTGATCTGCGGGCGAATCGCATGAATACGTTTTTGGGCCGGTTACAACACGAGCAGAGTACGTAAACAATGCGTTTGCCAAATTCGGGACGATTGTGATGATGATTTATAGCGAAACACAAAACGACTCGGTCGAGTCGAAAACATTTGAAACCTTTTTGTTTTTACTCTTTTTCGACACGCGCTAAACTATGAGAAATCAAGTGGAATTTCGAAAACTCGGCGAGCTATATATATATATACATACATGCAACGCACGGCGTTTCGTTTGTTATGAACTTCTTGATTCTACAAAAAAAATAAAATAAAACTATAGTGTTAGAAATCGCTAGAAAAATATAGGTGACTAAATAACAATTTTTCCTTTTTGTTTTTACGTTCAACGGTTTACCAATAACATTTGCGAATCGTGTGTGTTACAATGTAATTATTTATCGCAACAACGTAATAGGTTTCTGTTTGTTCGTCTAATTGGCCGACAAAATGAATCATTCTTTCGAAATTAAAATGTGGTAATTAGGTACATGAAACGGACACGTATTGTTTTTTTCAAATAAACTTCTCTAGGTTGTTTACATTAAACTACAGATAAATAACATTTCATTGTTATAACTGTCATCTGTATGAGCTCGTATTGACTGATTACATTTTATCTTATTTTCATACAGTGGATATCTTTTTTCTTTTCTTTTTTTTTATTAGTTTTACTGTTGTTGGTATAGTTAAATGTTATCCATGTTGATATTATAATAAGTACAATTGACATTAACCCTTTCACTACCCTTGTTCATTACAATGGACATGACTTTATAATTTTTTTCCACACTTACTGTTTACCAATTTTGGTAATGTTTAATATTGATAGCAATCGATAAGTTCTGTAGAACATTATAAAAATATTTTCATTGCGTTAACTATTATCAATTGTTGTCAATAAATAATTAAAAAAAAAAAACATCGTGTATTACAGCATGTCAAAAATATCGAAATATTTTCTCATTTTACGGCTAAAATATTAGTGTTGGCTATACTGCGTATTTTTTTCTAGATCATAAATATTATCAAGAACCTTATGCCGCCAATAGAATTCACCTTTAGCAATTATTTTGTTAGTTATACGTGATAATACGTATGTCCATTGTAATGGGCACTGGTAGTTCCTGCGCTACCCAACGACCGTTTTCGACGGCACAAACATTTCTTGCCTCTTGGTATTAGAAATCAAAAACAATGATACAATAGACATATACTTATTGTTTCTTTTGTATATTAAGCGTCATTATGATAAATATATCCCTATGATTCCTATTTACAGTGGGAGGTTCAGGTACTTTTGATTGGGATTATTATTTTATTACATTATTCCGATCACAACGTATTTGTATTTTGACGATGTATGAGCGATTTTGAGCTGTTGTGTTGTGTTGTTTGTGTTTTGATTTTATTATGGCACCAAATTTTAAACCTTTTGGGAGAGGGAGATATAAGGGATTTATGTAGTTCGTCCATAACATCCGAGGATGAACTAGAGTTTCTTCTACAAGAATTTGAGAACAACGATTATTCGGGGATAGTTGAAAATGAATATTTAGTATTGGAAGATGCAGATATATACGACGAATCTGATAATATAATCGAGCAAACCCAAAAGCCAGTGGCCGAAGTCCCTAAAAATCAAATATTAAGTCAATATTTAGTCATTTATTAAAAAAAAAGAAATCGAATGGATAAGAATATTTTTTCCTGAATTCCCAGTGTCCATTATTATGGACATATGTGTAACTTTTTTAATAATGTTCCAAAAAAAAAAAAAAAAATTGGGATATTATACTGTTAGATCACTGATTACGAATATGCAAAAAAATAATTTTTTTGACCAACATTTTTAATTCGGTAGTGAAAGGGTTAATATTATAAAAGACTATAAGTATTGTAAGCGAATTGTAAACGCACAGAAGCAACGAACAATACAGCTTTTAAAACGAATTCATTTTGGTAAACGATATAAAATATAACATTTTATTAAATCCGTAAAATTCTAGTCGAATGTTTTTAATTCTAAAATATATAAAATGCCTAAAGTTTCTAAGTCTTGGTTATAAAGCAAACAAAATATGTTTTATTCACAATGATTTGATTGGAATCTTATTTAGTTTACTAGATGCTTTAATTTGTATTAGGTACTCGCAATAACGATTCAAAAAAAAAGCACTTTCGTTGTATCTATAACATTAAGATACGGATCTCTAAGTATAATAAGTATTAATATTATGTTATAGACTATAGTACCTCTATTATACTTGATAAAAAATACCTTCTAAAACTTTCTTTTGTCAATACTATAGAATACTTGACAATTATCCGACGAGTTACCTATACTACAAGGACTGCAGTGTCGTGTTTGATGATTAGGTTTTCTAATTTTATCTAAGCATTTATACACTCATTGGGACAAAAAGGTCAACGTTTAAGAACACAAGGTATATTTATAAAATGTTATTGTCTAAAGATTTTCTCTATCATAATCGTAACATTCGCCCTGGCAATAATAATAATAAGTCGATAAATGTATTTCTAATAATGAACGTTCAAAAAATTAAGTTTTATTTCTTAGCAATATGCACGCAGATTCACGTATTATAATGACAGAATGATAGGTCTATCGTTTCTCTACTGAAGTAGGTGCACATTGACATTACGTGTCAAATTAAATTGCTTTATTCGCAATTTTTCAAGAACGTAACGAGCTAATTATATATATTTTGTTAAAATAGGTAGCGAACATTTGCGAGGAGACAGTTTATTCTGTTGGCCAATCTTCAATTTTCACGAATTACACAGTCGTTTGTAAATCCACACAGAGTTTTATCAACACCGTTGGTTATGTAAGTATTAATTGTAAAATTAGAATCATAATTATATTTAAACTGTATATTTACGTTGTTATCTATATGATTGGATAATATGATAGCATTTTACAAGTCACATTTAAACGCACACGCTATGTGATAGGTGTCTAATATTATGTAAGATTCATAATTTCGAATAGATCATATTATTTTATTGTTGTGAGAAGACTATAAGGTCGTTTGGAAATTCTTTACTTTTGCGTTGGTCCCATGAGTACACAAAAATCAAGTAGGTACTTGAAACGAAAAAGCTTTTTTTTGAAGCTATTTTAATTCTAAACACATCGCATTTGAATAAAGCATAAGATTAATAATATTATAAACCGTTCCAACGGTAAGTGCCATTGTTTTCTAATAAATTTAATATTCTATGAAAATGTAAATGAGCTCGAAACGTCGTCAAGTGTAACCGGCGCTGTACGATTTTAATGGCCGCGTTCCCACAATTAATATTGAAATAATGTTTACGCTGTTCGACACGTAGGTACATATTATTAATATTATTACGGATGAAAGTTTCGGTTTCAGACTTTAGTGAGTAATTTTTAATTTTGTATACATCGTGCACTTTATGCACATGCCTAGTGAAAATCTCTACGTTATTGCTCAAGTATACAAGTTTTGATGAACTCGTATTGTAAACAAGTCGACGGTGGTTAATTTTTTTTTTTTTTTTTATCAAACATTTACCTGAATTAGCGTCCATAAATTTGTAGCTTTCAGCTTTTATCAAACGTACAGTATTATGTATACAGCACGGCGACGTCCTTTATACGAATTATGTTCGGTTCATTAAAATGTTGTAAGCAATAACAGCGCAGACCGTTCAAGTGTGAACAATTAACATCGAACATACGAATGCGATTTTATTACGTTAAACAATACGAGATAAAAATATTTAGTTACATATAAGTTATATTTAAGTTACATTTAAGTTATAAGCGTAAAAACGAACAACTGTGCGGAGCACGAAACCGACATTTCGACAACCGTTATTGGCATTAAACTGAAAAATACGACTGCGATTATCACGTCAAACCATAACGTATAATTGTAATATTATCTACGAAATTAAAAATCGTATAAAATACGAGTTAATTCGTTTCCATTATGTGAATGTTAAAAGGTTATTAGATTATTAAATAAATAGTTATTGTTGTAATTTAATATTCGATCAACCGGGTTTTAGAAAGTTTTTTTTTTTTTTTTTCAATTTGAAAACCGTGATTCGTGATTAATAATAACTTAATTGGAAATAATCGAACGAAAAGACACATTTGTTGTGTAGAGTAGTACGTCGTCGTCGTACTTTCGGGAAGTTTGTTCTATAAAACTCGTTGTTGTATAATCTGTTTATTATTACTTATGAAAAAGATACGTCACGTAATCTCTACACATTTGGAAACCGATTAAGAACGCGGCGATCGTTGACGTAATACAACCACTAGAGCGCGGAGACCGATTTCGGATTGTTTATTTATTCGTTTTCGTGCGACCCGTACGGCTCGAATTAGACACTGTAATAATATTTGACTCGTATAATATTTTGTCCGGTCGCGTCCCCCGAGGTCGGTGATTCTTTTTCTTTTTTTTATTGGGTTTTCAAGAAGTCGATACTTCCTAAGAATAGGCAGCCCAAGCAAACGCCATAAAAACCGCTGGAATCTCATTTTAGCGTTTAATTCAGATCTAAACTCTCCCCTTCTCTAGATATCGTTTGGAATTCAAATAAATTAAGATAATTGTTAGAATTTTTTTTTTTTATGACCGACAGTTAATTATAATTTTTATTTCGGTTATCGTTTTTTTTTTTTTTTTTTAATTGAAATCATTATTATTCATTGATTATTTTTATAGAGTCGTTTAGGTCATGCGACAAAAATACAATCTGGACTTTGTTCGGATGACAGTATCTGAGACGTGACTTTTTGATTCAGTCTTCTAATGGTTCGCACTTGCAAACATTAAAAATAATACCATAATAATACTTGTGGCAAAACGATTGGTTTTGGAAAACTAAAAACTACCGGTTCATTTCATGTGTGGCGTGTGCTATTTTTGCAGTTGAACATAAATATAACCGGCAGAGTGAATTTCATCCGAAATATAAGGTTATAAGTATCGAAATATGTAAGTTTATATTGAACTCTAATTTTTTCTCCAATAGCGTAAGAATAGATAAATTCGTATTTCTCATTAGTAGTAATAACGTGCACATTTTGTAATGTCGCTTGGTTATAATATTATTTTCCCACACGATATGGGTTTCTTTAATTTTTTTTTCTATTAATTCTTTTTAACAGAGCTTAATTCAAAATAGGTAGTAATTATTATAATAATAACAAAACAAGTGATATGAGCGCTAAACTCGGCTTTATATTATAATTTTGTTGTAATTATTATTACTTTTATAACTGTAAGTACAATAGACAATTAGATAAATACATTTTTCAGAATAATATTATATGAATATTATATAATCAATTATATTATTAGTTTTAATAATGCGACGTGTATGGTAACCTAATTATAATTTAATTTTTTTTACGACAGGGTATTTTTATTTTCATAACTGGTTCTTATTAAAACGGGTAGTAATAATAATAAGAATAATGTAAAAAAAATTTCAAAATAAAATAAGCACTAAACTCGACATTATTGAAAGGTCGTTGCACTTAAATTATCATTACATTTACAACTGTGCGTGATGTAAGTGGTAAAGGTATATTACACAAATATACAATCGACGAAGGTACCTCGGCAGGCAAGTTTATAATCCCGACGACGGTTCGTATTATCGATTCATAAAATTATAATTTAAAACCTTGTAATTAAACAATACGAGTATTTATTAGTATATTGTTATGCGTCACGCTGGCATTGAGAACATTTGCGTCATTGCATCTTGCGAAAAATTAATTTGGGAATCACCCACAGCGGTCCACCATAATAACCATTTAATCGGCGCGCGTTAAATCGCAGCGGGTTCCGAGTGATCCTGCGGAGACTATAGTGCCGTCCGCGGGTTCAACTTTTTCTTATTAAATCGTTAAATTCGCCCACTTCTCTTAAATTGCGCTACTACCTGCCCTCTAGTGGCGTATTTACCGGGGTCGATGAGGAAGATATATCTCCCCCTTGACCTTTTTTTTTCCCCTCTGTCGGTTTCAGAACGTACTCTGCCCGTCTGTCGACTGTCATAGCGGTGGACATTATTCGTTAATTGTGATTTCATTCTAAATTTATCCGACATTAGTCGACAATTCATTGTAATATATTTTATGCGTTTGAAAATCGAAATATTTTTACGACGTAATACAGCCACGCGGCTTGTCAATCAGTTTATTTATAATCGTTATGTGTTTATTTATGGTAAAATGTGCGTAATGAATTACTCGAAACTAGTATGCGTTACTCGAAACGTTTACGGTATTTTTATATTAGTATTTCATTGATAATTTCCAAAGCATTTGAATAACATTCGTGCTGTTTATGGGCATTTCAAATGTTTGAGTTTTCTCCATCAGTAGTAATAGTTTAATAACTTTTTTTAATTTTTGATGTTGGAACTAAATACAAGTCGATCTTATTTCAGTATAAAAATATCGGAATTACATTGGCACATTTTTTTTTTTTTTTTAAACGCGTATTTGTTCGTTTATACTATCGATTAAATTCGCACGACGCACTGCCAAAGCAATGCACTCGTATTTTTGTTATTTTTTGAAAAGCACTATACCGTTCGAAACGAGCGATCGTCGAAAGTCGACGGACGAGAACGTCGGCGTGACAAATGAATGAAGAAAAATGAACGCCGACTGTGCTCGTCGTTAGGCCCTCCTCGCGCGGCGACGCTCAAAAGAAACTGTAATCGCCTGGATACCTGCAGGAGACCGGGTGACTAGGTAACTGAAGTTGCTCGTTATCCTTCACGCATGGTCTACCAAACTAGTGTCGTCACCACCTCACGATCACGACGACCGCAGTAGTGTTGTTTTCAGTATTTTTATTTTTTCATTATTCGTTCCTATTCGTTTATTTATAGTATTTATGACTATTATTTATATATACAATTTAGTAATGACTTATAGAGACCCTAGTAGTGAAAAAATGTCTTCGCCGCTAACAAACGACGTCCGTTCTTCGCCGTCATAATTATCACCACCTACATGAATAAATACAGAAGGAAATTCTGGGTCGACCCTTACACTGGAAAAAAACATCGACTGTAGAGTGTTCGTCGTCACCAACGAAGAGTTGCTAGGAATATTAACATTTTATTTTGCATTTTTTTATATTTTCGTTTTTATAGTCGAGTATATAACATATTTCTGTTGATGAAATCATTTTTCAACGCATCGCAGTCCGAATAAATCTAAACTACTCCAATAAAATACAAATCTTTACCTTTTCGTCTATTCGTCTATTTTTTTCTTAATTTACAGAAAAAAAAAAATCAACGGGCACGCTCTTCTTAAATCTTCATAGTAAGCACAGCCGTCTTCTCCCTCCCCTTCCCTTCAGTTCGCACCAATGACATCAATTATGATGGCTTGTGCAGCGATCAGCCCTTTTACACGTCTGTTTGGAATAAAATAATAAAAATGTATTGGATAAAATAATTGTATATAGGACACTTTTACGGTTTTATACTTTTACATGTATATTTTTTTTTGAATACTATAGAAAAAAAAATCAGACCCCAGAGGGGTGGCATACTCTAAGTGGCCCGGGGCACCTGAATCCTATATGCGCAGCGCTGAAAGAAGCTTTTTTCGAGAAGCAAAATAAAACTCTTGCATCACAGAGAAGTACGGAGAACGTACGAGGACATTTTTCATTTCGTACGCTGAAAAAGTAATCCGTGGAAAGGAAACGATAATATAATAATGTAAACCACTGAGAATAAACTATTATTTTAATCGCTACGCACGTAATCTTAAATGCGCATTGATAAAAAAAATAATAAAAATAAATATCGTGTATGACTCGCGTATTACATTGAATTATTGCAATTGAGATTTTTATACGGGAACATTTAATACTTGGAGTGTTTTATAGTGAAAGAGAGAAAGCGAGATCGAGACGGGGGGGGGGGTGAAAAGGAGAGGAAATATATTGCGTTCGTATATACAAATCCGCTATAACGACACAGCGGCTCCGGAGAAAAACTATTTCTCATATACATACGTACCTATAACGAATTTGCAAACGGAATATATTAATACAACTGCGGGATAATACCTTGACAACAGTAACAGCAAATACAATGTATGACTCGACTTACCTTGTCCTCCGCGGAGGTCGTCAAATCGAACAAAACACGTCGCGTGCGTTCGAACGTAATACCGCTGGATGGTATGCGCTCACGCGCGCAGTACTTGAAATTTCAAATTCAATTAATAAAAGCAGGTATAACAGGAGGAATATTATATCATATTTTGAGGTAAACACCCAGGCACAAAGCCGAGAACAACGCGAACGCAACGACGAAATAGTAAACAGACTATTGTTGGTTTATTTTGGATAATAATAATAATAATTATACATCGTATATTCATGTAATTAAAATATTTAACGATAATGATAAAAATTAGAACAGTATTTAAATTTTGCATTAAGAATATTATCGAACAATCGTCGGTCGTGTGTACGGTGGTGACACGATGTAAATTTAAATAATATCTAAACAACACAGAGCGTCCCTCGGAGATCTGACAAACGCAATAGCTTTGTTTACGATCTACATTTTAAAGTTTCCTCTTGATTTAATAATTGTCACTCGTCTATGCTACAGTAAACACATTTCAAATTGGTTTCGATAGTAAAGAACTTATAATAAAACATATTGAATTGTATTATAATTTAAAAAATCAAATCAAGACATTCTCGTTTTATAAATACAATTTTCAGAGAAATTTTGGTGTTTTAAAAATTTTAATACATTTTTCTTGCTTATAAATGTAAATGTTATCATAGTATATAATCAATGGCAAAACGAAAAAAATGAATGAAAAAACTAGAAAACTAACAACAAATAATAAATATTTCTAACGCATACATTTTTTTCATAAATAAAATTATAATTGGTACGCCTATCTGGATTTCGAAACGAGATATTTTAAATTGAACTGAAATCTTTGGTTTGAAAAGAATAACAAAAAAAAAAAAGAAAAGGAAAATACAATAACCGTAGCGCAAGGTTCTATAGTAACTACTTAATTCATAAACACATTACACAAAAAAAAAAAAAAGAAGAAGCTTAAAAATAGCTAAATATTTATACGTACACATCTGAAGCTTAAAAATATCGAATTGAACCGGATTCGTGACGCATTCATCAGATCTCCGCGGGACATTTCGTATAATAGAACACGTCGTGTAATCATCGCGTAGCACCGGGTAAAGTCATTCATATTATTATTATTATTATTACCATTATTATTATTATTATTATTATTATTACTTAGGTCCTCCGGAGGCGGAAGCCAAGAGAATTTCGTCGTCCGCGGGCGGCACGATGCGGGTGCCGGCAAGCCGCGCGCCATACGCCCCGGCTAGTGTATCGTATGGCGGTGAATAAAAAAAAAAGGGGAAAAAAACCGAGATCGAAAAAGAAGAACGAAATTATGTTGTTGGCCGCGAATGAAAAACGCGACTTTACACGTGACGAACAGGCGGTACAGGCCAGTGGCGTAACTTCAAAATTTGGGCCCGGGAACGAAATTTTCAACGGGCCCCCCATCGTCCCAGGTATATATATTAAGAAGATCCGGGGGAGTGTATTCACCTTACTAAAATTAACTATATCAGTGGGATACTGTTTTGTGCAAATGATCGCCATATTTTTACTTAACAATATAATATCACAATCATCGGTATTGTTGATATTTTGACAAATATCGGTAACGTTATTTTTTTCGGAGTTTTCATGTGGTATTTCAAAAACAGATGTAGTTATAGTAGGATTTTCCGAAGTAGATTCAACTGTCTTTTTTTAAAAAAAACTGTCTAATTTGGGCGGTTTAGCATCTTTAAATTTTTGTTCTATTATTTTTTTGCGCTTTTGTGCTCCACTCTCATAGGTTTACTTATTTTAAAATACAAATTTTAAAAAAATTATACACTTGAATATTCAATTAATAATTAATAGAAAAATTTTTTTATTTCTTTCGGACCCTATACGAACGGGCCCGGGTACGACCGCACCCTCTGATCCCTCTTTATAGTTACGCCACTGGTACAGGCGGTTTCGGCAGTCGCGTTCGGTCGAGTAAGTAGACCGCGGAATTGTGCCACTCTGAACGAGACACGCCCGTCGCCTACGTGGGGTACGGATATTATTATTATTCGGTTGACGCGAGCAAAACGTTTACGTCGTCGTCGTCGAAAGGTCTCGCCGTCAAACGAGAATTTCGTTAAATCGCGGGGCGCGAACGCGTTGATTTCACGGTGTAATTTATCTCGGAGCTGTCGTAAATAAACAAGGCGGTGAGTACATGTTATTATCGTTATGCGCGCACGACGACGACGACGATGATAATAATAATAATAATAATAATTGTAACCTTTAATAATAATCATAAATGCGTACGACGGCCTACGGTGGTACGTTGAACGACTATATTTTAATATAATATATTATGTTAATAAAATACAAATAGAAACAAATCGATATCACAATAGGTACACTTATAAGTAAGAAACATTTAATATTTTAAATCGTTTTTGTAATTGACAGATAAATATAGTGGTCAGAACGCTGATCATACATTGACATACGGTACTGGGTTGGGCGCGCGACGTCCAAGACGCGCGTTTCCCGGACGTGGACGAGTGGCATTCGCCGTGTGGACAGGGGTGTCGAAGAGTTTGGAACAAGAGTTTGTACAAGTGTCAGTGGGCGATAAAATCAAATAATGCGGTATGTAGACGACGACGGGCACTCTCCTCGAGACGCGTACGATTGCATTTTTCCGAATCGAACGCGTTGCGTTTTCGCAAACCATACGAATTATGAAAATTATAAAAGGCGACGCGATCTCGAAACGACCGTTCGCCATCGTACGAATTCGAAAATTCTCTCCGTCTATTTGGCGTTTCGCGTACGGTCGGAGAGTATTTTTACTTGTTGTTTTTCTTTTTTTTTCACGAAAAAACCGTGTAGTCATAATAATCATTATTATATTACGTCTTATTTTTCGCATCGTAATAAATCGAGGCCGACTACCCACCGATAACGTACGCGTACGCGGCGGCGATTAATCTGTGCACAGCACACGTGTTGTAGTCTAGAATAGGGTGTCTAAGGGTAATATTGCGTATCTAACGGGTAGATATATGATGATATACGCGCCGAGCGAATTCCGCATTCGCTACCCCACTCGCCCCACGTCCGCGTGTGTTTCTCCTTAATATCATAGAAAAAAATACGGCGAGAAGAAAACGGATAAGAAACACGAGGAGAAGATGAGAATAAGAAAAAACGAAAAAACCGTACACTCAAACGATACATGTTGCCCCCCCCCCCGGAGCAGTTCATAAAAAAGTACTGTCTGGGGGCGATCGCCTTATATTCCCGTAGTACCTGATTCGACGTGTTTTTTTTTTTTTATAGTTTTCGGATTGCGTTCTATTTTGTAAACGCATAAAATGTAACCTGCACAACAAGACTATGGGCATAAACCTTTGCGACCAAAGATGCGACGATTATAAACGTCTGATGAGCGTAATCATTCGAAACACACGTCGCCCAGCCCAGTACACACGTCGTATGATAAATATTGTATAGTCCAATGGTGCAGCTTTTAAATGTTTTAGACTCACTTAACGTTTAGAGCTTATTATAGATAAATACATATAAATACGTCTACGTATAGAAATTACAAGAGTAGCGTTATAAAAAAATAAGATTTTTTTTTTTTTTTTTTTTATTCATATATATTTTATATAATATAAATTCATGCCAGGCGTAGAGCATTGAGAAATTCGCCGTAAACGTGGAAAATACTCGGGGTATAATATTCTGCGGAGCAGAACGTTCGCCGGAAGTTTTTCTCACCGTCGATATTTTTTCGGCGATACCTACACAACTGCGCGCGTCCGCTCGACCGGAATTATATTCCCCCCCCCCCCCCCCCGAAAAATAAGACTTCCGAACTGAGTTTTAAGACGATTTGATTGTACAGAAACCCTCGACAAACAATAAATAATGTGAGTGTGTGAATAGTACGGGAGAAAAATATGATTTTCATACGACGAATGGGTATATTATGTATATAATGCGCTCTGCGCGTTAAACAAACGCGTATACTTAGAATATCATGGAAATCAAACGTTACTCTTACGTGTAATACAATGTAAAATAGTAGAAAAAGAAAACAAAAAGTAAAAAGAAAAAAATGAAAATATTCTATTACATAATAGTAGTTAAATTATTTGATAAATTTAGTACTTTGTCGGTCGTCCGTATAGCAAACGGCGTTGTTCACAGCGTGTAATATCTATGTTATAAAATCGACGTAAATCTACAGCAGCAGCAGTAGACACACGTTGGAATATTCAACTTGGGCGTTAAAAAACGATCGAATCACGACTATATTATTAGACGCAATAATGACAATAACAATAATAATAAAAATCTCGGACAGTTTGCGATACGGCACAAATCTGCAGTGTAAATATAATTTGCTCGTTGTGCATAACGCGTACGAGACCGAATTGCATAAAATAATTTATGTTTTTCTTTAAAAATATCTCGCGCGCTATATTATAATGCGCGCCTGCATAAAATATACAACGTGTAGGAAAGGAGGTCATGTATAGGGAGGTTGAAATATGTTTGCATATAGGTACCCGCCGTTTCAGGATAAACAATTCACATGCCTCCGCCATGATAATCGTCTGACGCTCGGGAAAATTGTATTTATTATTATTATTAATATCATTATCATTATTGTCATTGTTATATTCGTACGCCGCCGTCGAAATACGGACGAACGGTTCATAAATAATTCGTCTACGAAACATCAATAAATAGGTATATATATATACGTATAATCTCCGCAGTAATATCATGATTTTTTTTTTTTTTTTTTCATTCGTTTCGCAAGCGTTTAATAAGTCACTATCGTGTTAACATTATTGTGTACGTCCTATCCGACGTACAGATAATGTATACGTATTGAATAAACAGTTAAAAGCGATACGCGAACACTATAGTTCGCGCGCGGTATGTGCGCCGGCCGAAGATAGCGAGAGTAAAATATTATAATGCGTGTGTGTTAATAATAATAATAGCAACAACAATAATACACGGTGATTTACGCGGGCTCGCGGTAGAAGCCGAGAAACGATTCGTATAAATAAATATAATATTATATTCGACCACTCGTCGTCACAAGAGTAACGTGCAGCGACGGCTGCAGACGCACGCGATCGGACGACACGTGTCTCTCCGTACTAGATGAGAAAAAATAAAAATAACGAAGAAAAAATAACACAGAAAACTCGAGTCGAACTCTAACATCGCCGTTTTGGGCGTTTGAATGTGCAATACGTGCCCCGAATTCGAAAAAAATTCAACAAAAAAACTTTTCGAGTCGACTTATGATTACCGTACATACCTACATTACATATATATATACATATACATACGTATGTATATATGTATATATGTAAGAGGAACCTTTGAAATACTTTCCGTCAAAACGTGTACTAAATATTTTTTTTAGAATTTTCGCTTAAATTTTTCGTGCTCATGTAAGTGAACACGCGGGCCTGTGTACCTGCCGTCATCGAGACAGGTACTAAGACGCCTGTGTGTGTGCTAAATATTATCAATAATAATAATAATAGTAATAAATTATAATAATATAAACGATAAATAATAAGAAAAATAAATAATAATAATACTTTTTACTACTAACAACAATAATAATAATAATAATAATAATAATTATAGTAATAATAATAGTAATAGTAATATGGAAAACCGATAGTTCTCTAATCGCTGTGGCATGACTGACGACAGAAGGACAAGAAGCCAAGGAGAAAATATCGTAGAACAATAATATTCGAATGACGTACGAGTTTTGTCGGTCATTTCATGCCCCGCCAACTATATTGAAATGTAGGATATTTCTCTGCAGAATGGAACATCATCTATTCTGCGATATCGCCACAGCGATTTGATTATTTTCCGTGCGCTCTATCCGGGTCAAAATCCATTAATACCGCGCGGCATTTGGCTCCGTGTTTTGAAAGAATTTGAAAAACTCGAACATTATAAACGGTTCGATGCAAAACACAATATAGTCGAACATTCCGAAAACACCGGACGTAAAATTAATAAACGAATATAGGTACGTGAAGGACGAGGACGGTATAGACGTTATTATTATTGTCGACTTCTACGTTTTCAGATCCACGTATTCTCAACGACTCGTGCACAACATTAGAAATGGACCTGAAAGTGCCAGTAGAAGAAACGAATAGTAATGAATTTCAACGAGAGGGACATTTTACAATAGGTTAGAAAAATATATTTTTATGTACATCTCATAATAATTACTTTTTAAAAAGCTGACCACTCCGACGTGCATTGTCATTGGGTTTTTTTTTTTTTTTTTTCCAATAATTTAAACAATACAATACAATATGATTATTCTAGCGCGATAAAAAAAAAAAATCATTAGAAAAGTAGCTGAATATTTTAATAAAAAAAGGTGTAGGAAATCGAAAACTTCGAGTGATTTTTTAGCATACGAATATTATGTTATATAAATCAAAAGACGTCTAAAGCTATATTTCTGTATGGCATACATTATCTATTCTAGCTTAAGTGTTTTGTACTTATTAGTTATTCGATGATGAAAGTGCTGGAAAACCTTTCGTAATTAGATTATCGATCGTCACATTTGTTTTGGTTTTTTTATTTTTTTTTTTAATTCAATACAAAACCGTGGAGAATAATATACCTACACATCTATTACTATAGAATACTAAATAAATTAGAAAATCCTGTTGCACCGCTTCATAAAAAATATATAGATAATTTATGTTTTTAGACGAGGGAGTTCCCGGAACGTTATTTTCGTATCGTTTCGATTGCGAGTAATAAACTTCTCGTATAATATTATGTGTTCTAGGGGTTTTGCCTATTGAAACCGAGGAACACGAACGACCATTTTCATTGTCACTGTAATAAAGATTATTTTTACGTTTTCGAAAAATAAATAAAAAAAAAAAACCGCACGAAAATGGCAGGCATGTGCATGCGGCCTAATAGACGAGCAAAGGTCCCGTTTTCGCGGAATTAATGGAAAATGTATTTAGGGTAGGCCACAGTCACGCAATCCATCACATAATATATAATATTTTATTTAATCTCGATCGACTATCCGAATCGAATGGAACGCGTATCCGTCTGGGGATTTCGAACTCAATCAAATATCAATCAATCGCCAGCTTGTATACGTGGGCGTTATTATAAATATCACGTGTTCGCACGTGTCCCACGATAAATCAATCGAACAGAAGAAACGTGTTATCAACGAAAAAGCCCCGGGAAACTCTACCGCGCGCGCGCGCGCGCGCGCACGAGCTCTCTCTCACGATGAAAGGGTGTGAAAAATCGACCGGAAATCCGACAGGGGACCTACACATATTATATTCAAATACCAATTCAGTAGGACGCCGAACGACTAAAAATATGTCGGAAATAAAGTAAACAGCTGATAAACGCACTGATTAAACCCTGCGATACAGCGCCGTGTTAAGCGAGGGGAGCGAGAAGTGGCTGTTGCCCCGGGGGCGGTGGTTTTGTGAAGGTGAAATAAAGCAATCTTTTTTCTTTTTCTTTTTCGAACGTAGAGAAAACTGACGATAACGTTTTACGCGGCAGAAACAAAACGATTGGTGACTTCTATTATGGCGAAAGTCCAGTACTCGATCTCGAAAACGAGTTTATTCAATTTAAAACAACAGTTGAACACTATTTAGAAAAATGATCCTAGTTATAATAATTATTGTTATTCCTTTGAAATAAACTAGCGAAAAACCGCCGGAGAACATCAAAAATCGAATGAAAATAAAATGTCTATTGAAAATAGTGTGATACAACGGAGTAGACATTGAAACGACAATTCAAACGTTTTTGAAGCACAAAAACTTTAAAAAAAAAAAAAAAACTAATCCATAATATAATCGGAATATCTACTTTAAATTAAACGTTTGCACTCGATTCTAAGAGTTTATACAACTTAAATTTAAAAGTGTAACGAAATCATGTTGTTTGATTGTTAACATTTATTTCGTGTGACGAATAAAAGGGTGGCAAACTGATTAACGAGGTACTACTGCGATGTTCTTTGTCTAGTAGATACTAGATACCGTTTCGAGCGGATGTCAAGAGCAATTACAGAGTCGTCAAAAACGAACGATTGATCGAGAGAAGTGTACGGGAATCGTCGCCAGGGTAACAATATTGCTTTCTATCTGCAATATGAATCACGTTTACGGGGGTACATCGTTCTTAACTTTTGGAGAATGTCAACCGACTCTGCGATGCTAAATCGAATCCATTGTGTGTGTGATGAACGTAACGAGTTACCGTCGTAACTATGACTACAAATCGCGCGTGTAGGTAACATTTTTCTATCGAAACGTAAAAATTATTATTCTGGTACTGGATTCTGTAATGGTATATTATTATCGAGACCGCGCGGAGGAAAAAAACTTTCGTTATCTAATGTTGCAAGCTGTAGTGTTCGTTATAACACGGCGGACTAAATATTAGATTGAAAATAGAGAGATGGAGAGAGAGCAGCGAGACGATAAAATATCTGTTGCCCAACAGACATGAAAATAGGAAATTCGTGTGGTGTATTTTGTATCATCTTGGAAAAAAAAAATGTATACTTTGCACTTTCATTTATTTTTATCTTATGCTAAAAGGAATCGAGACGTATAAAACACGAATAAAAACGTCGCCGACAATGTTTGGCCGACGGCCATTCGGACGCCTCCCAATGACTTTTATTATTATTATTATTATTATCATCATCATCATTATTATTATTTTAGGTTGTAAACAGGGCCAAAACGATAAATTATCATTTTGTCATTAATGTGAACCAAATCAATGTGGAGAAATATATAAAACTGCGCAACGATGCAAAGAAAGACACGATGGAAATACAAGTGTATACAATGAGTGACGTAATAAAAAATGTACGCTTTTAGTAAGTATAAAAGTCTGATAGAAAATGGATTAACACATGACGGCACTGGCCTACGCATAATGTCACGCTATGTCACTATTATGTTGGAATAAAGAATAAACGAGTAAACAATGGCGATTGGTCGTTGTATTATTATGACAGATATATTGTTTAATAACAGCATTAAACTGTTGGATTGTCTTCCGAGTCAAAGAGTATATAACCGACGAAATGAAATGTTTAATACCATCATGAAAATTATCGATAAAAAATAAATACGACGAATTAAAAAGACTTAACGTTATTATAAATTATGGTAATGTAATATTTCATATAAATATATTTAAGCTTAATGATAACTATATTTACAACGACTAGTATTATAGTAATATAATATTATAATGTAAATTCATTTAAGTGTTTAAAAATAATTTATGTTTCACTAGTCAGTGTTGTTAAAATGTCGTTTATCTAATTTTGTTGTTCAGTACTTACGATTTTGGTGTGTTCAAAAAAAAAAAAAAAAACAAAAAAAAACCGTTGCCGATCCAAAAGTAATAGCCACGGGACCGGATACCGCCCGTGTCGGTGTAAACGAGAACCGTTTATCGATTATAAAGAAGAAAAAAAAAAAAGGAAACAATTTTTTGTGGTTTCAAAAATTCGGTATTTAATTTGCGCGACGACGGCCGGGGGGCTGGGGAGAATGAATACTCAATCGTTATTCGAACACATATAAACGGAATTCGACCTGTATAGGTACGCAGTCGTATGTACAACATGGATATTGGATAATATTATGTGCAGTATACGCGTGACTAAATTCGTCGGGTTTTCACGATAAATATTATTATTATTACAATATCATATAGACGTATTTAATAATACAGTGTCGAAAAAGTAAAGGAAAAAAAAAAACATTCGTCGAACCGTGTTTTTTTTTTCTTTTATATCGTCATCCCGTTTGAAACGCGAAATAATATTTCTCGGGCGAAAACGCTCGAGGATATGCTGCTATATACGAGTATATGCATACACGATAATATATATATATACATATTATATAATAATATATCTACGTGGCGAATACCTCCTAAACGCGGAAGAAAAGACAAAAACCAAACGCATGTAATATATGTATAAGTATAAATACACGTCTATCTGGCGAGACCGATCTTTTCGCGGGTACCCGCGGATTGTTCTCAATTCGCTCAGGTTGTGAATTGAAAACAAACAAAACAAAAAAACAATCCGTATACAATACTACTATTACTAACGGTTCGTCGAAAACGCTCTGCACGATCGCCGCAGCTAAACTCTATGTCATGTGATTTATCATCTGGACCGCCTTAATTATTATTGCCGTGCGGACGAACTGACGAGCTCTCGGCCGCGTCGTCTGATTCACCTCTATTCTTCGTCGCTCGCGGAAACGCGTTCGAATCTCAAAACGGATTTTTCAACGACGCGCCGGTAAATCCGAACGAACGCGCGAATATCGATAGCGGCCGTATCACACGGCGATATCGTACCGTTCGAGTGAGATACGACTATAAGACTATAAGAGCAGTGAAATAGTCGTTTAACGAAAGAGCGGCGCGGGCGAGGCGGATCGTCGCGATAACGCGCATTGTTGTCGACGACGGCGGCGGCACAATGGCGAACGAGTGTGACGAGCGTCACGTTTTATCTGCGACAACAGACGAACGAGTATTGTGCGAGATTGATTTAGGTACACCTTCCGATGATCAACTTTTATCAACAGATATCGTATACGACGAATTTAAAACTCCCCATTGAATTCAGAAGAGTCGATATTATTATTTTGATCGCCGAACGATTTTCGTGTTTGTTCGCTGCAGCGCTGTTGCAGCGGGTACGAGGTTTGCGAAACTATCAAAAGACGCGCGAACCGATGAAATTATTTACAGGTACGCGGTTGCGTCGGTGTCTCAAACGTAGGCGGATCAATGAAATTAGAGGTCCAGGGCTGAACCGTCCGGGGTCGGGGGAATTTACATTTTACAATAACAAAAACGAACATTGTACTTTTGAAAAAATACATTTGGAAATACGTTAAGCGTGTACGTTTCGAAAATAATAACATGTAATTAAGCGACCGAATTTAATCGTACCTAGTGTTAACTAAAGAATAATGAAAAATTTAAATACGCAAATAAAATATTGTTCTATTGAAAAGAATTTTCTCAGACTTTTCTAGGTGTAAAAGTGTAATGCAAAACAATCTAGAACGAGACATTTTTTCCGTACATTTGTTGTCGTTGTTTATCATTTAATTTATAGTACAAAATGTCGTGCCCCCTATAAATAAAAAAATGAAAAAACTGACTGTCTCGAAATTTATCTCTAGGGACCATTTTTTCGGGGGCTTTGGCCTTTTGCCCTCTTCTCCTTAATCCGACCTCGGTGTCGAGTGACGAAAAGTGTATGCGGAACGGAACACAACAGGGGAAAATGGATATTCGGTACGTGTAAAAATTGCGATTGTGATGCAAATAATATTTTTATATTAAATTATTGATTTAGACCTAAAAGCCTGGTAAAATTAAGAACTACTTAGAACTTTCCGATTTTAAATTTGAAAATATATTCACATTCTGTAGGTTCTACACTAGAGAATAATAATATTGAAACGGAATATTTTATGTTTTCGCTAGAAAATTGTAAAACAATGGGATAGAACTTTCGGAAAAATTACCAATTTACAAATGTTTGTCACGCGAAAAATAAACATAACACGAAAACACTGTAGACCCTAATCTCTCTACCCAACCTGTCTACAAGATTTTCAATGTGTTTTCAAAATTAAAATCGGAACACAATTCTTAGTTTTTTTCGGGTGGTTTGGTCACTGTATAGAAAAATGCAAATTGAAAAAAATAATTTTTACGCCGCCGTTCGTATTTTTCTCGATATCGGTAGGCGACACTAAATCAAAATCTCATATCGTTTTTGTATTCGGACGAAGTCACAGCACCGCAATGCGACGCCCGAAGCGGCGAATTCGTTCCGCTAAAACGGCTATCAAACGGAACAGATATCGCGCGACGTGCGCCGGGTGTACGAAAACAACGTTCGTGCCACTCGTTTTTCTTCGCCGCGTTTTATTTCCGAGTCTTGACGATGTTTCGCCGGACTTCCGGCCCACCGCCGGCGGCGGTCGCACCGGAAACGGGCGTGACGTACTACATAATATCGCTACAGGTATCATCGTACACAAATACTATTATACTGGACGAC
>OX402528.1:23923000-24102911 GCA_948098885.1 Drepanosiphum platanoidis
GGTCACACGAAAATTCAATTATTCTCCCGACATCACACACACACTGGGAATTCTCGTGACGTTATTAGAATATAGTAGTGATTTCAGTGGAATGCGCGCGGGCGTGTGGCCCCCAAGACGGGGGGGACTTTCGACCCCCTCTCTACATTCGTCACGGCCAGTCTTTCTGTGACGCGGAATCGATTCATCGATTTAATCGAGACGACGACGGACGTTGAAAAAAAACACCCCGCAGCAGTGAAATCAATACGTTCCATCTTTCACTCGAAATCTATTCAATAACGAATTACGAGTCACCAGACCATAAACAAAATCAATTTGGCTTTACGTTTAGATACTAAAACACGCTGTGTTTAATTTCGCATTTAACAAGTCGGATAATATTTTCTACCTACTCCAATGTCGTATAATTTATTATTTCTTATTGTCAGTGTCTATTCGTGTATGCTATTAGATTTTGGCTTTGGTGTAAGAACGCATGTGATATGAATACAAATTCAATTCAATTAATTTAGATAATTATCTCGTCTTGGGACTTTGGATTTGCATAATAGCATCTCATCGAATAAAACGTATTTCATTCGATAGAAAATATTTCGTGTGCGAAATCGGATTTCTCGAAAATCGAGATTATGATGTTTATATTCACAACCGGAATTATCTTATAATCTGAATTTATATCACGTCCTTATTTGTAAATTTAAGCAGACATGGCTAAATTAATGATGTCCGACAAGTACAAGTGAAAGGAATACGCTAGATCGCATATTATCCCTTATTTAAGACGGAAAGTAAGGCGGGTGTAAGGTGAATAAACGCAACCGAATTCCAATGTAAGTTCGGACTCGATGCGATTTCAATTTACAAAAAACGTCGTCCCGAAATAATTCACGATATTTTTTCATTTCCTCCGTGATGACAATCGATTCGTCTTTGTAATATTCAAAAACCATCGTCAAGGACCGAATTCGAAGAAAACGAAAAACTTTCGAGTCAAATGATCACTTGACGTTTACTAGTGTAATAGGCGCATTATTTCTATACAGTGTTGAATTCACGGGCTTTATGAAAAATCCGTTATTAGCGAGAGTGCAAAGATCAGACGCGTTTATTAAAACTCTATCGAATTCGACGCAATAACAACGAGGGTCACTAATTATCATTATTGATAAGTCACTGTCAATTAATCGCGTGATTAATATTTTCAACGGGACGTAAACACTCGAAAACGCGTATTTCATGTACCATTAACATTGCTGCGTTTGATTGTCCGAAAAACCTATGAAGATTCGGGGGTATTTAACTCGAATTAGATTTATGTTTTGACCGTCTATATTGTTCGCGATCTTAATGTGTTTGCAATCTAACGATACGCTTTTAAGAATAAACAAGATTTGCGATTCATCAAATTGTCCAAATTACGTGGAAAAGAATGCACGCACAAGGAAAACGAACGCATACATTTAAATATCGCTCAAATTGTATTACAATACGACGTATACATAAAATATATTATAATGCAATACTTAAACACCGCGATTGCTTCGATCGGACTGAATTAATTTGTATCGACTCTTACGAAGATTTAAATTTTAAAATCGGTAAATACAAAGAGATAAAAGAAAAGAAAATAAAAACGAGAAATACGTTCGTAGTCGCGACGCATTTATCGAGGTAAAATAACCGACTAAATCTTCACGGTGTTCTACGGAGAGTGACTATTTCCCCAACAAATATCGTGTGCAACATTGTTTTATACATTATCAGATATTGGACGTCGGGTTTGAACCGAGAGTTAAATTTAACCCGCAATAATTTATTAATTTAACAAACCGTTAAATTCGTAGTTTTCCACCCGTCCACCCGGTCGTTTTATAATTACTAAAAGTAGACGACGACGTGACGCTAAGTCGATGCTAAATATTATACGTTTCCGAAACTTGACATGCTCTCGAATATATTATTACTTCAAGCTGAAATCTGTGTAACATAACGTATTTCTAACGTCAAAAAAGGTTTTACACGGAACGGGTAAAAGATAAAAGTGGTATGAAAATATAAACAAAAAAACATTGAACACAAAATATTTTAAAACGAAAGTGAAAAAAAAAAATAAACGATATCATGTTTGCTTTATTTTAAAAGCATTTTTAATGTCTACTTTATGTATATATATATATATATATTATGGAGCAAAAAAAACATGTAACATTATTATGTGCCCATTGTGCCCGGGACAGAATTTTCCCGTAGGTACATATTTGTTTTTGTTTTTTTTTTTTTTTTCAAATAACTTTGTATTCATACGTAATATTCGAGTAGATCCGAAGGTAATATAAAACGAAAATATCGCATCGCCGAAACGCCGACGTCTTCGGCTAATAGTCGCCGTTAATGATATTATTTGTCACGGGAATCTGTTTAATGATTATTATTTTTTATTAGATTTTTAAATATATACAAAAAAATAAAATAACGCAACTCAAACTATTTTGATTGTAAACGCTTGCGGGATCGTATTTTCTCTTAAACAATGAACGTGAAAAAACATCGCCGTCGTCGTCGTGCCGTATATGCCCGTCACTCGGTCTCCTCGCGAAACAATACCGTTTTCGCGATTGCGCGGGACCAGCGGCACGCGCCTAGCCGAACCGTTGGGCCCGCGGCAGTCGTTCGAAGGAGTGTCGCGGCGTGAGCAAATTAGTACCCATACGTTACGCGGGTGTATGCCAATAAAGTTGTCACGAAAACCCGACGGAAAATGCGCGTCGGGCACACGATGACGTATGGACCCGTAGCGTACGGTATAATGCATACTATATAACGATACAGACGGTATTGTGGTGAGCAAAAATGAATAAACGTCGACGCTAACGACGGCGGACGTGCGCGGAGAGGGACGAACGGAAAGAGACCCGAAATAAAAGACGGTCAGAGGAGGGGTAAAGGATATTATATGGAAATGACGTATGGAATTCCAAAGGACGAGACGCGTGCGCGCGGGGGAAAAGGATGAGGAAAAAAAGCGAACCCCATTAAAGCGGCGAGTACGAAACAACGCGCACACGTGTATATATTATCTTAAAATATATAGGGAATAGGTCGCGCGCGCGCGGTATGTGTGGTGCGTACCGCGCGGTCAACGAACAAAAGTAAACTGTAAATGTAAACATTCAATCATTGCTAAAACGAATGGGTCTGTTTTGTCATCGTCGTGTCTAACGCGCGCCGACCCTAAATCTCTTTTCTTTCTCGCCCTCGGAAACCGCGTCGGAACCCGCGGCGTAATTTCATAGCGGCCGGCAGCAGAATAATTATTTAAAACGTACCGCCGCCGCCGCCGCGAGTGTGCTATTTATTTTTTTCCGAGGAACTTTGCGAACGCCCGCGTTCATTTTTCTTACAATCGCGTCTCCATTAATAATATAATATGTAACGCGGCAATATCAACGCCACATTTTCTAGAGCACCAAAAACACCCCCCCCCCTTCGCGCCGCCACTCGTTCCCTTTAAATATACATCAGACACCTCGATTCTGACGCGTATTATCTACATAATTACATATTTATTTATTCGCTTATGGTAATAATAATAATAGATTAATAAACAAAATAATTGTTTTGGATTTATACAATAATATATGTATACTGATGTTTTTAAAGAAATCGATATTTATTTAAATATAATAAACCTACAAGGGGGATATGCAATATTATTTATAAATATAGTTCACTGTGTAAATGATATTCGGTAGAGAATAAATTAGATTTATTACAAAGCATTAGGTAGGCGACTCGACTAATACATAAACCGTTTAATATTATTTAGAGACACTTGAACTCGGGTTACCGTTTTTGCCGATATAAAGTCTACCCATCAACCTGAAAAATTATAGACGTGAAGCATTCGCTTTAAAAGGTCTTAAATTCCGTCGCCACAGAATGTACACATGTGGGTGTCGCGTGGAAATGTGATAAATTCAATAACTTTAGATATATTTTGCATATCTTGTTTTCTTTTTTTCAAATAATTGTCAGGAGTATAGAGCTATAGTTAACATTTTTTTTTTTAATGCATTTAATGCGAAGCAAAATTAAAGCGTAAAATTGTATTCGAATTTTTTTTTCAAAATTCAACCTCCTAAGGGGGTTAGAAAGGGTAAAATGTGTTAAAAATGGAAACGTTGTTTCTGGATCGGATTTTTTTGAAATTTAGCATACATAGTAATGAAAAATCTATTAACTTATTTTTCCAAATTCAACCCCTAAGGGGTGTTAAAGGGGTTGAAAATGAAGAACGTTATTTCTCCCTCGTACCGGGAAAAACTTATGACGGGCTAGATTTTGAGATGCAACGATCAGCGAGTGCGTGGTAATTTGCATTTTATATAAATATATTGTTATGTCATCGAAAATCCCCACGATCTTTACCAAAACGTATTGATTTTGCAATATCATATTATTACATAACTTTTACTGAAATTGCGTGCGTGCGATGAACAATAGAACGAATACAATAGAAATTTTTTCATTGGACGGTCGAATACGATCGCAGGCAAATCTATCGTCATTGGTCGGATAAGCTCGATAACATTGTATACGATTAAAGCGAAAACCCGACGATGTTTACCAAAAGGTATGGATTATGCAACGTCATATTATATTATTACGTAATTTTTACCGAAATTGCGTGCGTGCACGCTCCATTCCTC
Source organism: Drepanosiphum platanoidis (assembly GCA_948098885.1). Taxonomy (NCBI): domain Eukaryota; kingdom Metazoa; phylum Arthropoda; class Insecta; order Hemiptera; family Aphididae; genus Drepanosiphum; species Drepanosiphum platanoidis. The sequence goes on from OX402528.1 coordinate 23,927,713, forward strand.
TTTCAGTCGTAGACGCGCCGTCGCCACATACACTTTCAATAAGTCAGTTATTTTTTACACTACAAAATTCACTAGAAATGTATGGCAAAACCACGTTTGCCGGGTCAGCTACATATATTATAAAATTCTCCTGTCACAGTGTTTGTTATCGAACTCCTCCGAAACGGCTCGACCGATTTTCATGAAAATTTTTCGTATATGCATTTGGTTGCTCTGAGAATAGGACATAAACTATTTTTTAAACCCCTAGGTGTTAAGGGTGGCTCGCCACAATATTTGAAAAACTTTAACGTTTTATATGTTCACCTATTCTGTATAACCATTATCATTGTTTATCAATTTTTTTTGCAACATTTATATGGCAAAACAACGTTTGCGGGGACAGCAAGTACTCGTATGATATAAAATATAATAACTGAAGCGTTGAATTCCAGTAAAAGTTAAAAAAAAAAAAATGTTGTTGAATTCTGTCAGATATTCGTGAGACGTGTATTATTTTGGCAGTTTATTTAGTTTGTCATAATAGATGCCGAAACGGTGACCGAACTATACAATACATATTATTAATATAAAAATTCGGTTGGATATTTACAGCCGCCGCCGCCGGTCTGATAAACTTTGGGCGACACAATTATTAAGGTTCTACCATTGGGACAAGGAACTGCGTAACCATTACAGAGATTTATTGCCGGGTCGGAAAACATAATAAATATTTTTATTACGTACAATTTTACACAATAAAAACACTTTGTTCGCCGTGGGGCTGAGCTCCTATCCTAATAGTTGGGCCGACGGCGACCGTAGATTTTAAATTATTACCAGGACCTGATCCAGGAGTGAAAAAAGGGAGGGGCGAGGCGTAATAAATAATTTTCGGATTTAGTGCGGGACAGACGGAAGATTGGAGGACGATATGTTTTTTTTTGTTTTTTGTTTTTTTCTCTCGCGAAAAACTTTTTTTCGGGACAGTGTAAGTGCTTGGAAAGTTTAGCGTTAGCAGTGTGCGATCGACGGAAGATTGAACACAGATGGCGGGCACTTCGAGCCGGTCGAAAACGAGAAATTCTCAACAGTTGTCCGCCGTCGCAACGCCGAAAACGCAGCGCCGAGGAAACCGTGTGAAATCGAAAGAAGAAGAAGAAGAAAAAAAACGGCCACGTTTTCCGTAAATCTGAAATAATATTTCACCGAGATATGCTCGGTAAATCTCTCCCGAGCGCAATAGTATTTCATTCGAGTACACTCGGTAATCATACATAGTATATAATGTATTCGTGGCTGCCAAATATTCTGCTTTTATGCGGGTAAGGCGATTGCAACGCACATAAACTTTCCAAGTTCACGAATCAGATATTATTTTTATCAATTTCACTACAAACTATTTTGGGCTGGCGGCCGATGGGCGTCTCGGTCGGATAGTTTGTTTTCACTGCGGCGTAATATCAAAAGCTCAAACAATATAATGATTATGATGATAATAATAATAATAATAGTAATTATAGCGCACTGCGGTTAACGGCACTACAAATTCTTTTGTAGGAGCCGTCAATCACGAGTGTAAATTGAAAATTTTTGTTGCCGTGTGCTACTTGACTTTTTGGATTAAATAATGCTCAGTAAATATTCTTCTTAGCTCATCGAATTTCTCAATAGTTTTTTACCTTTTAGGAAGTTTTTATTTAAATTTTACTATCGGGCGTTTTACTAAATAAAGCGATTTGAACTTTAGGAAATAATAATCACGAAAACTCGAGTTCGTCGTCTGTGATGATAAAATCATAGACGCAGCCATGTTCAAAATTCAAAATTCAAAATTCAAAAGGAAAAGTGTTCGTGGTTATCACGTCGTCGGCCGCCTGACAAGTGACAAGACAATGGTAACAAAGCGGGTCGGGTTCAGAGTTTAAGTAAACAAACGAAATGAACTTATTATCACACTGCGCGTTACCTGGAAAGGCAACGGTTGACCCGGAAATAAGGACAGTAAGGTAAAATCGATTCGGACGAAAATCGTCGACTTTCTCTACTCGATCTTTGTCGTTTTAGTATTGTTCGAATCGTTGTCGGTTTCTTCAAAAAGTATAACCGATTGATTTCGTTTGTTTTAGAAATGTTAAACGTCTAAATCAAATTGCCATTATGAATTCAGTTGTGATGGACGTCACACGGTTGTATTGTTGTAAATACGCCGTTTCGACGTTGAGAAGTCAAACGATAGAAATGAATTATCATTCAGAGCAGGTAAACCTATTCCAATTTCGTCTCGTTTTATCATGTTAAAATTGCTCTAATATTCTAGCCTAAATTCACTATAGTAACATACGTTATTCGCGTAGGCGACAAAACTTTTTAAATTTCATTATTTCGACGTGTAATTTTTACTAAAATAAATCGCGTCACCCAAAAAAGACATAACCCAAATGACAATCGATACGATTAAATTGAAGATTATATAATCAAGTTTTTTTTTATTACAAAATAATCAACATTAAAACAATGAATATGGTCGATTTTTTTTTTTTTTTTTTTGAATGATTTTATCGTTTTGACGCATAAATTATGACTATAGGCTGTGTATTTAATAAATGCAAATTGAATTTCGTCGAAGGAGCTCTAAAACAATGGTTTTCATGTACAAAATTCGTTTAACATAGGTAATCGTTGTATTGTCATAGTAAATAAAACATTGTAATTTAAAATTTTTGTTTTGTTTTAAATTTTTAAATGGTCTGTAAAAAAAGTAACTTTTTTTAAAGCATTAAAATCCATCTGTATGCATTAGAATCCACGTTTTAGTCGTAATATTATATTTTTTTTTGAATAAAATTTGCACTACTCCTACGAAGTACGATACCGATAATTGCCTTTCCGTCTTTTCGCTAATATCGATTCGTTTTCAAGTTACAAAAAAAATCAAAGGGGCATTTTAAACAATTTTAATTTTCATAGGAGTAGTTCACTCTTCCTTTCACTCAGTTTACGGCTGAGCCACCGACAGTATGGTTTTTTTAATAGTACGTACAGTACTGCTTGATTACGGTAAATATCGATAAACGTTTTAGTACTCGATAATATAGAAAACTATAGTAAAGCTATGAGAAAACAATAAAAAAACATTTTAAACCTACTCTAAAAGATCGATTTAAATGTTTTCTTTTACACTTTCTCCGGTATTTTTGAAAATATTTCGATTAATTATTTCTTTACGCCGCCGTCGTTTGTGTCGGCGGCACAGGGCGTGCTCCTTCGTATTTTATTTAACGCCGTTAATACATTAAAACCTAACTTTACCTAAGCTATTAAGCTTCGTGCGCAAATCTCGACGAAGAAAAAGTCCGAAAAGTCTTGTTTTATTAAAGCGAAAATGTAGAATAACGTTCTTATACGGCTTATATACGGTGAGAAATAAAACTCTTTATATCGATCCGACTTATTTTGCACCTAATAATAATAATAATAATAAACAATTGTCTCGATACTCTCATGTCCCTGATTATTATTGTTTTTTAGGTTACAATAATCGGTACGAAACTATAGTCGCGTAATCATAAATAATATTCTCAAAATATTCCACTCGATACCCTATCAAACTCTTACTTTATAAACAATTAATCCGATTAGCGGGAAGTGGCAAAGACATCAGAATCTTCTAATCTTTCCGAGCATTAAGTCTCTATCCGCCATATTAATAATCTTTCCCGATACGATAGCAATATTTCACCCACCAGTTCAGACCCTATTTAGGTATACGTCACGACTTAACACACGATTTATTTTAAACCATGTGACATTTTACGTTTATGATATACGCACAAATCCATACATAAAAACATATTTCGACACCATTGGGTTTTTCTCGTTTTCGTATTTTTTTACTAATTTTTTTATTTTACGATTTCGACACTTCTAGTAGTCGATCGACATTTGGAATTATTTTTTAGATGGCCTTCGTTATTGTTTTTAATTTCATTGAAACCGTTTAAAATTTTCAAGTTTCTTATAAAATTATAATTAAATACGAGTGAATTTAAAACGTGTTCGAATATAATAATGATATAATTTCATTTTCACCGCGGATTATCAGTAATCACAAATGTAGAGCAACAGTATGACGATGTCAATAACGCATCAACTAATCGCCGCCGCGCAGCGACCATCGTCAGTTGATTCACGCCGTTACAGTAGTATAATCAGTCATAAATAATAACAACATTTTATTAGATATATAATTTTTTAATTCGGAAAAACATTACAATGAAAATGATAAAATAAATAATTTATTACAAATTTAATTTCGCGGGTAATTAGAAAGTTTGAATAATTTTTTATTTCGATAGAATGTATTTTTATTTATTTCGGTGAAATTTCATATTCCGATAAAGAATTTCAAACTCTTATAGTGTTCAAATTTCTAGCAGCTCTTTTTCGCTTGAAAAACGTGTTAAGATAAACATTAAGATGGCTAACAATAAACAGTTATTTTGTGGATGAATAACATATTATACATATTATATATATTTAAAGTGTACAGTGTTTGTTCAGTGCCAAAGACAAAGATTAAACATAATGTTTTTAAGTAATAATAAAATTACTACACTCACAATAAAATCCAAAATAATTATTTATATTTTGTTTATGGTTTTTTCATAAATCAAATCCGCATCACAATAATCGTTACGAACCGGTGTGCATGGGAAATATAATATTGATTATTATATGGTTCGAGTTGAAAATTTTTCAACTCGTTGAGTTTTCAATTAATTTAGAAAAAAAAGTGAGTCGAGATAAATAACCGATAGTTGTGTATTCAAGTTCAAAAAACGTATAGACCGCTTACATAAACTAAATAAAAGATAAAAATAATATATACTATCGTGTGAAAATGATCGGTTAGAAATTTCAAGGACTGATACAATTTTTCGTATTAAAGAAACGCCAATTTTATATTATAATAATAAGCATTGCGTACATTTGTGTGCATATTTTTGTTATTAGCTCATATTTTCTGTATTGGAATTGAAAATATTCTAAAACATTGACAAATAATTTCACAGCGTATATCGAAATACCCGCGACAATGCAATAAGTTTATGAAATAAATTTCAATCGAATACAATGAGCTGAACTTGGATATATCGCGATCGTATGGGCACGTTTAATATATTCATATTTTTATGTGTTATACTATGTTTATAATTAGTATGAAGAAAAATCAGATTATAAGCGCAGACGAAATATTCATCGAAACGTGATCAATAGGACGAAGGCTATACATTCCGGGGACATTATAAAACGCATAACTAGTAAAATCGGTATTAAAAAAATATATCAAATTTATATTTACAAACAAACGTTTATAACATTATACAATTCGGTGTGTTTATGTTTGGTGTTGGGTAACTATGCAAAAGCGAAAAATCTACTATAAAAGGGACCGAAAATCGGATATTTTATGACATTTCGAGTTTAACTTTATGATATTCAACAGCCCAGTCTTAATTACGAGTCGCGACTGTAGTAAAGAAAGTTCAAAGTGAAATATAATATATTTTCTATCTGTTTTTCGATTTGACTTGTTGAAGACTTATTTATTTCAAATCAACATACATACAAATATTTATAATTAATTAAAAATGAATCGCAGAGGAACAGTGAATACATCGGCTGGATCCGCCATGGATGCGATCCAATCGATCGGCCAGGTTTTCGTCACGCGGTATTACAAAACCATCCAAGGCAAACCGGGCGCTTGGCCGATGGATCGGTTTTACGACGAGATGTCGAGAGGCATGTGCAATTGCAGGCCGGCGGCGGACGACGGCCGGACGAAGCGTTCGGCCTGGACCGAATCAGACGATCCGTCGCGCGAATGCGATTTGACCGTTACGCCTTGGCGGTCGATTCCGTGTTCACCGTTGAAACCCGGCCGACTAGATATACCGTGGTCGCCGTCGGTCGGCTAACGCAGGCCGGACGAGCGGGATGCCGACATTTCGTCCATTCGACCGTGATGGTCAAAACGCCATCGGCGAAGACGAGGCAACAATATTCGATAGTCAGGACGGTAATGAAATTTGTCGAACGCGTCGTCGACGACGAATTTTTCACGACCGTTACCGGAGCGGTGACAAAAGAACAACCGGCCGCGACGGACGTACCGAGCAAATCGCCCGGCAGGAAAGCCACGACGGAAAAACGAACAACGGCCACTGCCGAGAGCTTACCGTCTGGTTCGGTGGGAAAACTCTCGGCACCGACAACCAAAACAGCAGCGAAACAAAAACCTACTGTAACCGGAGTCGCGATACGAGAAAAGAAAATTGAGCCCGTTGCATCGATACAAGGTTATAGATATTCGACATCTATAATAAACTGATCAAAATCTAATATTATGATATATACTAAAATACACATTTTATTTGCAGACGAATCGGTCCCCGGTTTGATTCAGTTGAATCGATTGAAATCATTTGAAGACGATAGTAAACACACGAGGAAAATGATAAAAAATGTAAATGAAAGTCTAATTAAACTATTATTAAATAAAAAAAAACGTATCGAATGGCGACAGTTCTAAAATACTCCCGGCCAAACAGGATGGGCGTTTGAAAGATTTGGGATCCGAGACAAATAACAAAAAGTCTGAACCCCGTCCTGTCGTACAGAAGCCGATGCCGAATCGATGTCCTGCGATCGACCAACAAAACAAAAGGACCGTAAGAAAAAATCCTCCGCCTTAATGGACGCGACCAAAGGTCAATGTTTTCTAATAAAATAAAAATAACCTTCTAACCAGATATGTTAATTATTCCTTTTTTACTACTAATAAATATAAAAAATAGAAAATAAATAAAGTAATTACATTAATATTTAATGGTTGATACTCGTACATTTATCAATATAGACTAATTGAATAGTAGATGTCACGAAATCACAGGTCAAAACAAATAAACAGCTGATTTTGTTTCACTCACACGTGGTACCATAATAATACGCAGGCGGTGTTTGGCAACGTCGACGAAAAAGAACGAGTCGTACCAATATCAATCGATAGTATAGGTATTTGCATGTTTGATTTAATTTTGTTCGTCACAATTCTATACGTTGTGCGTTATTCAACTATGACATTGACTTTGGTTGTCAACGAATTCGTCGGTAACGCGATTGAGGCCGATAATTTTTGACGTACTGTCAACGTATTGATCTATCGACGTTGTCTTCGGAGCTGAATATCATTAAAACGACTCGGGACACGTACGTTACGATTTATCAAACCCATCTTTTCGCAATTTTTTTCAAACCAAAAATAAAAGGAAAGATTTCCACAGCGATGCATTAAAATATTGATTCTGCGTATTCGGTATTTGTACAGTCGCGTTATAATAGTAATATCATATAATATCGCCGATATTACTTGACCGGTTTTTTTTTTTTTTACTAAAAATGCTTTTTTATCTCATAATAGCGTGTATTTCGCCCGCGCGTCGAAGAAAGGCTCGTATAATATAATCGTACGAATATTATCTAACAGAAACATTGGATTCTTCTATTTTCACATTTTATTAGCAACCCTCGTAATCCCGTGTACTTTTTTTTCAAATCGTCCGACCGATTTATACGATCGTGTTTTTTCTTTTTTACAAATAGCATAATAATATGTGCTAAGGTAGAGTCGATTGTCACGAAAATAATACAGCGTTTACCTACGCTTTACGACTCACAATAGGTTTGGATATGGTTTTTTTTTTTTATTTCTTTTAAGAATTCACATCTCCACACCTTTTGGAAATGTGTTTTTGATTCGAAAATATGCGCATTTATTAATTCTTTCTGTTTTCACACTGCTGTCGACCGCTCATTTCTTGGTACTTTGCGTTAAAACGATCGTCGTACGATAAAACGATTCGCGTTGCATTCGTCTAAATCCAGCGACAAGCATAAAACGGTCCAAAATGTCATTAATAGTTCTGGAAATAATGAAATAACACGTTAAACGATCTTAACGCGCGTGCAGTCGAACACGTAACGCAGCGCACACGAACAGTTGAATTTCAGTATAATATCTGTAGTGTAAATGTATAGGTACGTGCACCATTGCTATGTTTATTACGAATGTGTACCAAGATTAAGTACACGCGCAATTTCTTAAAACGGATTAGCGGCACAAACGATGAGTTCATTAGCGGTTTAAACTCTCGTCCCCTAATGGCAAAACCACATTAGCCGTAATTAATCAACAATTAAATCGAGAACTACCACTTATACGATGATGATTAATTAAATCATACGTTCGGACGGTCGCGAGAACGCAAAAATCGAATTACAACCCATTAATCGATTACACTGTTCACCATCGACGTTGATACGACGAACGCGAAATCATTAAAAACACAATATATGTATTGGTGCGCGTACAATAACATGTAACAATAATGTAATTTACAGGGTATACGTTGTAATGGATTCAAATAAACTTTAACATAATATAATCGTAAGTGTCGTACGAGGAACAGATGTAATATTATTAACGCAAACTAGGTTTTATTTTCTTCTTGAAATTTCTTGCACGCAGAGAATATAGAGAGACTCAAATACGAACCATAGACAAAATATAGACGACGCGTGACGATGGAAATTAAAAAATAAAATAAAACGATTTAATGGTCGAGCAACGTCGAATAAATAACACGTAAATAGAACGTTGAACGTGTGTTGGGTACCCATATGAATAATATTAACAAGTAGTACATAGGTAGGTAGCAGTAATAAATAAGTCATAACGACCGACAAGATTTTTTTAAAAACGTTTTTACGGTTTCATAATGGGGAAAAAACGAATGTTTTTTAGGTGGGCGAATAAAGTATCAACATTAGGAACTGACTTTATACGCGATACGGTGACCTAAACAAACACGGGTCGTTTAAAATTGATGACATTGCTGTGGCAAATATTATGTGAACTTTCCGTCTGGGATTTGTATTTTAGATTTTTCATTGAAAACCAAATTGAAATTATAATCATAGAAGAAGAAAAAACGGAGGGGAAAACATTGGAAATTAATAATCCCTTGAAAATATAGATTTTGCTCGAGACCTTCTCATCGAATCGTCACCAACATACTCAAAAAGTTGAAAATAAAAGTAAAACCACTGGTATACGATGCTATAGGTAATCAACGGCAAAACTTTTGACTGTGAATTTAACAAACGTAAGTCAATACTTTTATTTATAAACTTCATATAGGAATCGATTACATAATGATTTAAATTTTTCATGAGAATTGAACAATATTTAACATTATTAAATAAAATGATGTTCTAACATCTCAACGAACAATGTATCTAATCGTATAATAAATAAATATAAACAATAAGTTATAAATACTGTATAGTACAATTTTGTGGTTATATTTTTAAATAATTTGCACGTGTTTGAACATTAAAATAATATTATCCGTACGTTTTCAGATATAATATTTTTAATTTTTCTTTGTTTTTAGTTGAACAGATTTTAGTTTGACGATTTTTAAAACGATTAATGAATGCTTGCAGGACAATTACTTTAAATCGGTGTTAATGATATTTACACGTATTGTAGTATTATTGACATGAACATGTCTAAAAGAATTATAATTTTAACATATGTTTTTTAACGATCTAACGACCAACATTTATTATGCTATATTATTTAAAAAACATTTCTTACCACAAATATTAAACCGGAAAAAAAAAAATAATATATAGGTACACTATGTTGAAATCTGTAAAATAAAAGCACCGGCTATTATAATATCTACGTTATACTTTGCATATTTAATGTAACAATATGTTACTATAATAACTGGTAATATATTTCATAAATTAAAGCCGTGCAGAATTCAATTATAGGTGCTGTAAAAATAATGTTATGAAATCATTATAATGGAAATTAATTTCGGCAATTTCGACGAAAACGGACACTCGTGTTTCGTGTTTTCGATTTATATAGCTTAGCTAATAACATTCTAATGATGAATTATTTTTTAAAGTGTTTTCAAACATCGAGTTCCATAAATCATGAGACGATCAATTTTTGATCACGACGGACTTAACGAAAACGTCACAGTCTCGTATATACTCGTAAATTGGATTTCTTAATGTTTATAAAAACGCTTTTGTTCATTTTTTCAATTCAAACGCCTAGCCATTCCATCACACCAATGGTTCATGACGTTTTATTGGTCTAAACGATATTTGATTAGTTCGTTGTCGTCGCTGTCAGTTTTAGACTGTTTCGGGGGCCTACATTTTTTACGAAGCAGCAGAACACGCGCTCACTCACGACAACGTCCCTAACGCATGTACCCATTGGTATTTAATGTTACACAACTCGTACGACTGCGGTGGTCCAGCGTTATCGGTTACTGTCGTCCCATTGAAGGTCGCGCGTTATCGTCTTATTACATATTATTAGGTGCCTACGTCATAGTGTTCGCCGTATATTATACCCGAGGTTTCATAAAAGTTTCGGAAAGACTACGTCGTTTCGTCGAATCTCGTCAATCGAATTGGCCCGGTAGGCGCGGGAGTGCAAATTAATATTCGGACGGTCGGAGAGTCCTGTCGTCAAGGCCGTAGCCAAGGGGGGGGTTTCAGGGTTCAAACCCCCCCTCCCGAAATGCTTTCTTTATATACAATTTGTTGTACCTGTGTTACTCTGGTTACAAGAATACAAGATACACATAAGTAAATAACAATTTTTATTATTGAAATTATTATATCAAACAGATTTTGTAGAGATTTTTTTCGTCATAATACATCTTTATAATTTAAACCCTCCCCAAAATTTTATGCTGGCCTTGCCTGTCGTCGTACCTGTCGAAAATAAACGTCGCGCGGCGTGATATTGGTAAATTACCGACGGTTTTACCGTTGCAATATTCCGGGATCTCGACTTTTAATCTCGTAAGCTTCGCGAGCTCGTTGTTCACGTCGGAATGTTGTATATACCCTTTATATACTGCAGGCGCCCCCACGCGATTCGGACGACGGGCGTAGGACGCGGCGCCGAGCAATATATAATATATTACTCACTCCGTCGACGACGGCGAAAGATTATAATTTTTATTCGAAATTCACGTCAGATAGTTTAGTTTTCGTGTGCAGTTTTAACGTGTTTACGCGTTCGCGACGCGTCGCGGCGGTACTCGCAAACAATAATACCCGCGGTAATTCGTTATTTCGTCGACGCCCGGTTAAATAATATGTATTTTCCATCACTCGTATTAATAAATATGCAATCACGTACGAATATTTTCCGAATCATACATAACGAATACACGATTATTATAGAAATTAATTATTCCGTCGACGAGTGGGTATTTTTAGAAACGAAAAATAAACGTCAAAATATTATATACCGAGCGCGTTTCACTGTTATTATTAGCGTCGGGTTATTTCACAATAATTAACATAACTTTTACTCCTTTGTGTGTTGCAGTCGCGGGTGTTAGAAATCAATATAAAGGTAGGCAGGTAGCTGTTGGGTTTTTTTTTTTTTTTTTGCGAAACGAATAACTTTTTGATTTCTCCGATACAATTTGAGCGATGCGCGAGATATTCAATATATTCGACCCGCATAACATTTCAGGTTCGAAAGTATTTCAAAAATGTGTTTATCGCGCGAATATAGAAAGTACCTGGACACTAAAGCGTATCCTATTGCTCGACATCAAATATCTCGACGTTTAATATCGCTCGTGTTTACGACTAATCTACTTAAAAACCGTCATTTCTACGATTTCGTAGGTTTTTCACGTTTTTTGTAGGTACCAACTACTACTGGAAATTTTCAAAAACGGTCATCTCTCTACATTGGTCATAATATTATCGCGTGGGCTCAGAAATTTTCGAACGTCTATTGTCCGCACCATTGTCACGTCGTTATTAAACGGCCGACGGGCAATGCAAAGTTCGAGAAAATGGATTTATTATATCGTGATAAAAGTGGCGTGCTGAAATATCTCCGCTTCGGGATATTATGACGTCGTGCTCATCAAAAGGCGTATGAAAACGAGAGAATTAAAACGTAGAGTGACTTTTTAAAGCGCACGCGCGCACGCATATACATAAAACTAGAAAATTAACATTTTGATCACACGGTTGGCAGGTGGGCACTACCTACCTACTATTAAAGTTTTCTGATTTAATTAAAACTTACTATTGACAAAGTACAAAATAACAGGTGAACATAACGACTACGCTGCAGCGGGAGCGAATAACACAGTCGTACCTCAAGAGTTCTATAAAAAATACGATGGCCAACATAACGCTATACCGGAAAAAATGTTTATTGATATTTCTATTATTTATAGATACTTAAACTTAATAGTAGTACCGTACCGTTCGCAACCGTACCGCCGGATATTGTATAGTATATTATCGGCGCGTTATTGATACGATACGGAAATTCGCACGGTTTTTGGTTAAAACTCTTATCTGCCCGCCCGTTGAGTTATGTTGGTTTTAACGAATCAATCGGTATTACCTACCAAACAACGCGCCGGGTTTTTTATGGTCGTTTTTTTTTTTCGTGCGAAAAACGCCGCGGAAGGAAAGTCATCGTCATGGTAACTGAAAAAAACCACGTGTAGCCTGTCCGCGGGGTCGATTGATTTATGAACGAGACGCCTAATCGCGGATAACCTCGATAATAATGCGAACAATGTTCGTTATACGAATAATATGCGCTCGTCTCGCGAGGAATCGTTCGCGGAACGTGTGATATAATAGGTTTTTTGTTTTTCACCGTCCGCTCGCGTACCGATATGTCGCCGCGCCGCGCCGGCGAGAACATTGCGAGCGCGACGGTGAAACCAGCCCTCCCAATCGGGGACGTGTTATTTGAAAAAAAAAAAAAACATAATATTTTCATACCTACTTTGGTGGAAATGCACGTTACGAACGTCGGGTTCGTCATCTCGTCGGTCTGTCTCGACGCTTTCTTGTCTCAATAGTATATAAATAAACATGACGCGTCCGCCGGCGGTAATAGATTACGGTATCTATGTGCAATAATTTACGACGAACGATAATATTGTGTTGTGTCTGTCGCGTCGCGTCGCGTTATTGTGTTGGTTGAAATTTACTTTTTATCGTTATATATTATGTTTATTTAATTTATTGAAATCTCTAGCAATCACGCGAGCGATTATTTTTAATTTTTTTAATAGCCCGGTCTCGACGATCGTACGAAAAAAATATAATCATTAACGACGAATCTACTAATATAACCTCGTTATGAAACATAGTAATAAAGTCGCAATTCCTACACAGCTGATAATTATTTAATGAGTAATCAAAAACTACAAGTATACTTGGCATTTAATGAAAGATGTTGGAAAAGATTTACTAGCGTTTTACAAGAAAAAATCAAACACCCGGTCGAGATTTGGTCAAAAAAAATAGTTTGTCGTTTTTTCAACATTCTCTACACACGTATTTCTATGTTTAAATATATTATATTAAAAATATAATTATAGCGAGATTGGTTGTATTAACAGAAAACAAATTTTCACTATACTCGACTTCAGTTATTATTTTTTTAACTCGTCGAATCAAGAAATAATTATAACAACATTATAAACTATTTTTGGAAATACAAAGTGTGATCCACCTCTTCATCACTAGGAATAATCGTTTTTCGAAAGTTATCGATTTCAAATTCATAAGAACGATTCACCAATATCAATCACGCCGTCATCAGAATTTCATTCGAATCCTGTATCACACATACAACATTTTAATTGAATTGCGAAAAAAAAAAAATGCCGCAACAGTATCGATTATTCACGATGACGAAAAATTCGGCGTAAAAAGCCATTGTAATATTATAACACACTGTTGTGTGCAATGCGAAATAATAGAGGCGATCGATAAAATCTACCGACCTCAAACATAATTTTATACGAAAACAGTGCGAAGAAAGACGTAAAACATTTCGTGGTCTAGGAACGATACAAGTATAGTTTTTTTTTTTTAATGTTAACGACGAAGCGAGAACGAGGTGGACATACGCATTCTGCGTTACACGGAAACCCATAAGTAAACTCCCGGGCCCGGACAGATGTGTCCGAGACGGTCGCTTTTTTCCGCCCGCTTCTTCCGCGGCTCTTTCACAAATTAGTCGGTTTTCAAAACCGAGCTAATACTTTTTAGCGTGAAGGCCGGCGGCGGGATATCTAACTTGATTAATGACGCTGTCAAAGAATTCGTATTCGCAGGTGGGACGGAAAAATAAGAGACCGTTTCCAGACCGTTTTATGTTGTTTTTGTTTTCGTTTTTTTTTTTTTCGCAATCTACCCGCCCACCCCCCTCTCAACTAACTGCGGTTGAATAATTTCGATTAAATTACGTCCAAAAAAGGTGGTGTCTATACTCAATAGGAAGTTTGGCTATTTGATGAATATAATAATAATAATAATAATAAAAAAAAAAAAAAGAGTACAATTAACCCTTTTAACGTGAAGCATTCATACGGCCGAGCGGCGGCGGTGGCGGGCCGTTTAAAGACGTCAAATTGTTTTTTTTTTTTTTTTTTACGCCTTTATAGGCGTCGTAAATAAATGATGAAGGCCAAGTGATTAACTGTATGCAAAATCCATTAAACACACCGGACATTTATTAATGCATTTAACAATCCGGCTTTATTCGTGTAAACCAATTTGAGTTGTTTACGGGTTTATAATACCAGATATTATGATAAAAAAAAACTCCTCCTTCTTGAAACCAAAAATATTTACGTCGAGATTTCTCGTTTAATACGCAATTTAAACGTAATTAAAACGAAATCGACCGTTCGGTTCGTCATTTGTAGTGAACATTTCAGACACACCTTCGAGTAATGTTTCCCAAGAATTTTCCCTTAAGAATTTTATTTAAATAAATTATTATTAAACATTCGTGGAATAGCTGAATCGAAGTCGTGAGAGAAGGAATATTTCCACGGCTTAAAAAAAAAAAAAAATGAAATAAATTATATTCTTAATTAACATACGTGGTATGAAAACTATTTGAAAATTCCGACGCAAAAATGTATTTATTTATTTTTATTTCAGTTCCGACTTCTAAGTATCCCGTTTTGATCGTACGATTTAATATCATCTATCGTATCATAGATCGTTAATCCCGGGTAGATAATGACGATACATTTTTTATTATGATTTTTTTTTCATACAAATATATTTTAAGTCTAATTTGAAATGTTATAGTTATGTAAAATAGGTATTTACAAATATAATATAAATTATATTATAGAATATATTATTAATTTAATATTGATTTAATAGTTACTGTGATACGATATTACACAGTTATTATTATAGTAATAACTCATTGTTATAAGATATAAGCTCGACTGGCTGGCGTTGTACTATTTTAATTGGTCATTAAAACAAGTACAACATGTAAAGTAGTTATGATGGATTGTACATTATCATAAACAAACATAATATATCTCCTAATGAAATCACTATTGATATCCGTTTCGGAAATGCAGGTTAGGATTAGATAACTAACTAAATAGTGAAGTTTGTACCTAATGTATTGTTCCTATAATGGCAGTTCGCAATTTTTCGGGTGGTAAAACTGCATCAAAACTTTCATGCCGCAAACTGGAAGTTTTGAAATTAGCCACGAACGGTAGGTACTTTAGATATTAATATGTCATTTTAGATTTTTCAATAATTTTTCAGATATGAAAAAAAAAACTTTTGGACGTCACATTTTTGTTTTTGAAGTGTTTATAGAGTTTTTTTTTTTTTTTTTCAACAAAATAAGCCGTTTTATGTTTCGCGACGTGAAAACTGTCGACAAGAATCAATCTGAGATATATTTCATTGGGGGTTAAAAAAAAATCGTAAGAATTGGCTCGATCGATTTTTGTTTTATGGTTTAGTGTCCGGAGTACGGCACAATTTATTTTTATGAATATCAAAGATTTTTCGTTCTTTTTAACTTCAAATCGTATAAAAAAAAAACAAGTATTAAAAATCTCATATCGGTTGATTAACGATTTTAATTTAAACTCGTATATAATTTTTCATAACGATAAACATTTGAGTTACCATAGATAAGACATTCATCAGTCACTACCCACATATTATATTATTATTAATTATAACGTATTCAGAAACGTAGTTCGAACGTGGTGATTAATGATTGTAAACATTTATTATATTGGTTATTTAAAGCATTTTTTTTTTCTGAAAAATCGCTGTCAACCTTTACGTCACGATTGAAAATTACATTTTTATTTAATTTTCATATACATAATGTTAAAGTACAAACTATTATTTAAGTTAGTATTGAATATAATATTTTATTTTCATTTAAAATCGTATTTTAGTATTTTTAGTAAATATAACAACCTTCAATACATATATATTTTCAATCTCGTTTTTCCTCTCTTATGTTTGATATTATACTCGTAAAGTTTTAAGTCTAATTTTACATAAAACTTTTACGAGTTGTTAAAAATTATTTTTATTTGATGTTGTTTTCATTGAATTTTACGCGTGAACATATTTTTTAAGACTTTGTAATCACTCGATCGGTATCCAGGACTTGGTGGAGAACAATACCAATTATTCTAGTCATAATATCGCTCGCGATGAGTGTTACGGGCGCATAGCTCATTCAGATGCGAGAAGAAGTATAATGTGCAGATACACTGTTGGACAGATGTCCAGACGCGTGACATACAATTCCATCGAGTCGCGCGAAAAAAAGTTCTACAACTTCCGAGAGGGACAAAATAAATTCAATAATCTTACGTAATAATATTTTAACGATTTCATTATACGTCGTCGTTCGACGGCACTGGTAATTATTGTTTTCGAATTTTTATTCTAGATTCAACAATCGCATACTGATCCAACGCGTTTCTCTGATTGGGTCGGCCGATTTAAGTAAGTTTTTTGTTGATCTGTAATTCCTATCGAACGGTCTTCTAATCGCGTTGTCTCAAATATTACTATCTGTGTTTCAATATAGTATGTACAATGTACATATTATATGTAATGCATGTATGTATACTGTATAAATATATAAATAATCAAAGTAATTATAAAATACTCGTACGGCAATTATTACGAAACGATATGTTCGCGGTGCTTAGACGTTATGAGTTTTTTAAAATTATGATATTGTTTTGTTTTTTTTTTTGTTTTTTCACCGCGTAACTTACCATTCACAAGTCAGTTATCGTGGAACAAAGTATGCAATAAAACAGCCGGGGCCACGTGTTTAAAATATTAATTATTCGAATAATAGTGAACAATTCTCATACTAATCACATTAATTTCACTTTTAACAATCATGCGCAAGACAATTTGCTCAGTTTAAAAACGTAGGTGTTGTTAATTTAATATTTCAGCGTACCGCTAGAATTATATTATAATACACATCGCATACCTATTACACAAAATACGAGTATAACTGTATAAAATAGTTACTTAATAAAGTACGGTTTAAAATAAGTGGAAGAATGCCTACATTTTTATACTTTTCAAATAAAGAGACTCAAACATATACGAGGGGAGGGGGTGGAAGTGAGTCGAACCCCTGCATCTTACAAACTATTTTAATACAATTTTATTTCTAGTTTACATTTTTGTTTTTTTTTTTAATTTGGTATCTTATTTTTTAATATATTTTAAAATTCTTATATTATACCCACGTCTCATGTATAAATATTTATTTTAATTTGAAACGTAAAAAATATTTACGTGTAGGTATATATTTTAAATATTAATATATGATAAAAATTCTAAATATGCATTATGTAATTATACGTATAGCAGATATAAAAACAAGAAAAATCATACACTTTTACACGAATATCATTATAGTGGCAACACTATTGCTTTGAAACGTATAATTTTATCAAACGAAAAATACAAATATTGTAACTTTTAACAGTTAATACGTTGTTCAAAAAATACAATTTTATATGAAAAACACCAATATTAAATCTTCTTATAATACTATAAAGGAGGATGTATTATTTTGGACAAAATAATTGGCGAGATCAATTCTCCCGTATTCCCTCGCTTCTACCACAGCGTGTTATTTCCATTTACAATTAGGTTTATAATTTTTAATATAAAATAGTATAATAATATCCATAACATTACAAATCGTAATTCGTCGGTACTTTGTAATAATTTTTTTTTTTTTGTCATAACCATACAAGTTATTACTCGTTTCAATACAAGCACGGATCTTGGTATAGTTTGGTGAGATGTCGCTAAAAAGAAAATCAATGAAATAGGGCGAAGCGACGAAGTAAAAATGCCGAACGCTTTAGGAGAAAGTGTACCAAATAAAAGTTTCATGTGACCATAAATCAAAGCATTGTGTAAAGTATCCCGGGATGAATTTTTCCATAGGGATCTAAAAGATATAGGCGTAAAAAGCAAATCTCTTAGAATTTTGAGTCGGCGTAAAGGACGGACAATAGATTGAAAGGCCGTTTTAAGTAATGTTGTTATGACCAAGAAGAGTAAGAGTTTAAAAACGACTAGTAATATTTATAAAGCAGCTATTTAATAGCAACTTCGCGTAGAGATAAATTACAAAATATATTTATACATTCAAACGTAATAAAATAGAAACCTGCGGCTCATATTGAATATAATGTTGCTTATTTAGATCTTCTTTTGATATTTATTTTTTTCACGTAAAATCTGCGCAATTTAACACTTTTAATACAGATTATGAATTATTAAAAAACGTATCCCTATGAACTACGAATAACTAAAAAATAAAATAACACAACGAAAACTGCCTCAGACAGGATAAGCGCGAGACCAAAGAATTACTAAATTCTAAACAAGGGATTATGTATATATATATATATTTTTTTTTTGAAAGTCTTAAGACAGGTTTCCGAATTATAATAAAGTTCGTTTTAAATTATATATTTCGTGGAATTTTCTTATTCTTTCATACCCAGAAAATTATAAGATTACGACGGGACTAATATTAACTTGTTTTTTTTATTTTTAACTAACGATTAATTATTATGTTTTTAATATTAATCGTTGACTCGTGTTTATTAATAAAACAAACAAAATTCAATGGTTTCTGGTTTTTATTTTATATAATTTATTTTTTAAATGTCTCTTTTTTTTTTCATGTTAATTCGTTTTTCGATAATTTGTATTATTTTGCTTAATGCATATTGTTAATTTCATCGGAATCTATTGTTCATTGTTTTTGTTTTAAAAGTTAATATTTATATTTCAAACGCAATATTTGTATTCTGCTCAAACTAAAAAAAAAAAAGAAAAAAAGTTGATAAGTTTTAATTGGAATGAGTTATAAGAAACAATGAAATATTCCAATGAATTTATCATTGTTTTATAGATACACATAAATATAACGCAGGGGCGAAATATAATTTAATGATAAATATACATGAGCCGAGTTTGGACACGCGAAATATTGATGGGTTTTTTTTCATGGCGAGGCGGGGTGGGAGGTGTAATCACAATAATGTAATTATTTTATGAAACGCTTAAAAATAAATAATTATAATCTCTGTTATTTCTCGTCATAAAATACTCGTTTAAGAATTGATATTATTTGAAATCACAAATTGTATAACAGATTCCGGTTTTATTCTTAATTTTTTATTCATCAATAAAACTCTATCAGTCCGAAAACATAAATCTCGACAAATCGATAAGGCCGAGTAATTACTCGAGTCTATATTATCACATACGTATACGTCTTTTCTAAAACAAAATCGACAAACTAAAATATTATAGACGTCATAATAAATTAGTAGTCATAATAAATTTTCCGAGAGAGGGGTAGTGAATGAAAACCCATACATCTCACTCGCTATATAAATACGCCTCCGACTAATGAGAAAATTGCCATTATCCAACGGTTTATGATCAGTTATCGTTTAAACATGTTGAATTATATTATTTTTTCTTTTTTTTTAGTACACATAAACGTATAAACAGATGCGGAGGTCAAAAGTTACGACAGTAATATTATTGTGTTTTGTAAATACTTACCAATTAATAAGGTCGGGATTTTTATGGAATGTCATTTTTTTTTTTCATGTCTTAAAACGTAAGCCAGTAGATAAGAAAAGCGGGCGAGTGGGATATACAAGACGCGGACGAAATACAGATGATTGGTGAATTGGTCTTTTTAGATTTAAAGAAAACGATTGCGAGTGAAAGAGATGGGATGGGTCGGAAAAAAAAAGTTAGTAGGTTTTCGTATTTTTATAAAAATGTCAGTAAAATTTGATCATTCAAATGTTTATAAAAGAACAGTGAGCCTATGTGTTTCCGAAATTTTTTCGTTGGCGAAAGAACATCTTCTAAGGAACTTTTTATATAATTCTCCAGAGTTTTTGACCAGCCAAAATTGGCAGTAATATAGTTACCGAGTTTGTAGAAAACGTAGTATTAATTTCAAAGATTTAATATTTACACGATGTTTACGATAATATTAAAAAAATTTCACTTAACAATCGTCTAGTGTCAATCGTTATACATTCCGTACTTCATAGCGATCATCTCTAATATTTTCGATCATTGGTGTTATAGAATTATTTACTTATCGGCTATCTTTTTATAAATCTGATTAAGAAAGAAAAGAAAAAAAAAATGGATTAGATCACTATAGCTATTATTCTTAGTGTTATTAAATTGGAGAACTAGTACTACAATCAAACCATTATGGTAAATCATACGATAGACGAACGTCAAAAGTAAAACTCTTTGTACGGATCATCTATATAATATAATAATAATTGTAATAATAATAACTTTTTAATTACAAAAAAAAAAAAAACAAATTTCCACGTTACACCGTGTAATTTCATTAAGTTGGCGACATAAGTTCAGCCCCTACATTGGCTAATCTAAATAAATTCACGACACGCGACCGTCGCTAGATTCCATGAGAGAAAGAAATTATATAATATTATAATAATACCATAGAGCAAATTATTTTAATTATTTTTTCGAAGAAATAACAACCATTACTTACGCCTCTATTATTTACTACTTCAAGACTTTTTTTCATGTTTTTGATAATACCCATTAATATCGTGGCGGAAGACTTATCGAACAATTGTTTTTTTTTTTTTAGACGGGTAATCGAATAATTAAGAATTACGTGATAATGATCAAAAGACAAGCATGAATCATACGGGTAGGTTTTGGGTTGATTAAAACGAGTTTGCTAAAACGTTTACTCTGTAAGGCTTCGCGTAAGAAGCAGAAAAAAAATATTAATTCTTACAGTTTATTGTATAATACAACTTGTGTCGAAAATCAAGATACTACGTATAATACCTTTTGTTCGATTTTATATAAATATTTAATCAAGAAATGTTTACATCGACCATAAAACAAAATATTATAACATCTACTTCTTATTTTTATTACGAGAAGACTAGAACAGTATGCATACCTACCCGTGTTGATATAATGTAGTTTAAATTAAAAACAAAATCTAATTAAAAAAAAAAAAAAAAATTATCGTATTTACAACAATCGAGATATCTGAATCTTGTTTATTCAATACTTTATATTTGAAAACTGAAGTTTTATTTATCGTTCAACGCGCGTATATTCATAATTATTTCGATAAAAACCCAATGCTGTGGCGAATCGTTTGTTTCGCGTTTTCAATACAAAGTTAATTTATAATCGAACGCTGTATTTAATAACATCATATTCAGCTGTGCATTCGCCCTAAATTCGAACGTTTCACAGTCTGAAGAGCCATTCGAAGTGTGGTTTTCTGAATTTTTTTCCCGAGTTCTTGGAACGCACACCCAAAACCTGTACATCTAAGGCCATTGTGTCCATAGCTGGATTTTATTAATATTTTAGTTTATGGGCGTACATAAGAGTTTTACTGAATAAAGAACTCTCGACGATTGTGTTTGTATTTCCGCTCGAAGCATGCATAATCATAAAATAACAATGACTGTCAATCGTTACTTGTTCTTGTATATTCGAACATTCGGGTTTCGATCTAGGACAAACGGACGTAACCGTTTGGACGTGGCCGTTTGGATGTGGGGACAATATGGACGTGAAAATAAAAAACTATAAATCAATCGATAGACATATTATAGTTGTGAAATTTTAAAAATATCTATTTGAATACAACCAATAGGTCAGTATTTAAGCGTCTTAAAATTATATTACAAATTGATAATCAAATATTAATTGAAATCGAGTGAAATGTTTTAGGTAATTCTACGTAAAAATTATGTTTTATAGTTCAACATCCTAGTTGGCGGTCTTACATCAATCGTTTGCGAAAAGAATACAAACTGAGTGAGATGTATTTTACATGCAACAATTGATGCCGACGGGATTTTGAATATAAATCGGCAGAGTAAAACACGAGTGACTTGATTTTATGACGTGAAAAAGTCACATCGACAACGACAGTGTCTTAGCCACTGACGTATTTTCAAAACGAAAAAGGATATCCCGTAACTTTAAGGTACGTTTAAACGACAACGAGAACTAAGACGACATAATCGAAATGCTTAATCTTTAATTCTCATTTACATCTTAATATTATTCGTTCTTGAGTTTTATAATGGCTTTAGTTTAGCATAAAATAATTTATCATTGATAAACATTAGCAGATCTTAAGTGCATTATCATACATGAATAGTATACGTAGTTTTATAACAGACCTATCGGTTAGGTTAGGATACTATATTATAAAACGTAGAGAAATGCTTACAGCGATTTTTTTGGTTAAATATAAAATACAAGTAGGAAAAATATATAAAGATAAGGTGCAGAAACGACTGTTGTATGCATAAACCATTGAACAATCTGGGAAAAGTATAGAGATGTGATTAGATTATAAATGTCTTGATAAAACAAATGCATTTGAAAAATGTTTCAAAATTTCAAAATCCGAATACTTTAAAACGTTTATCGTAAAAATGATAGAATAGAATATCAAGCATTGTTGAAAAGTGTAAGGCTCCTAATAATTTAGTAAAACATAATAGGTGGATACTATAAAATCTCTATTTTCCGCGATAAATTCTTCAAAAAACTTCTAGAATAGTCCGAATTTGTGAACGGTTTAAAATCACTAGAGAACATTGTTCGTAAACGTCGCGAAGAATCGTCGTCTAATCGGATTTCTCGATAATCTTGGATTCTGAAAATGCCAACCATATCTTATACGTACGAGTATAGGTATACTGACACAACACGGATACAAGATGAATATTTTCCTCGTGCGAATGTTTACTTTAAAAGCTCTTCGGTGACAACTTCATCGAGGTACAAATGACAATGTAAGCATCGCGATATTAGCTTTTTCAATTTTAGCTTTCATATTACTTCGCGTACGACGTCGTTCAAGACAGCGGATAATAATAATTCGAGTTTCGCTCCGTACCTATCCGCCAGAAGAATCGTGTTGAGCGCACGCGATCCGATGTGATATAAATGCGGTTTAAACCACAGATTATTTTATACCGCAAGTCCAATATTTTGGAAACAAACGTATGAATCTCGGGGTTTCCAGAAATATTCCGTTAATTAAATTACGATACAAGTCAAGAGTAAAATAGTGTGTGATTCGATACTCATCGCAGTTTGAAATAATACAATACAGAATCGTTGGCCCCTAATGGCTCTTAAAGTACTCGTATAGGTACTTGAAACGGTGACTTTTATTTTTCTATTCTATCGCACAGCCTTTATCGGACACGATTTTCAACCGAACCACACAACATAACGATGATTCACCGCGAGTTTAAAACAATATACAAGTAATAGGGATTCTTTATTTTAAGTTGCGACAATTATTTGCACGCGAGGAAAATCACACAGGCCGTAGAGGTTTTAAAAACAGCAGATATACAGTCAAATATGTGAGCAGAGTAAATATTTATTGTGCACGGGATTATAATATAAATATATTAAATGCTCGATGACATGAAATGTATTCACAAAATTACAGCCGTGAAACCGTACACGCGCGGTCGTTACGTCACGAGACGAACGATTATTGTTTATGTATTTTTCGTTAAAAACACCATTAATGAAATTGACTACATGCGTTTTGAGTTTTAAGTGCACGTGTGACGATTCGCGCTGAATATATTGAGTTGTAGTGAACACGCGAATGCGCAGAGGTAAACACATTATTAAATTACTCCGTGAGAAATAGAACGCGTCGAAATGTGTGCTGAAATAGTTTTTTTTTTCCCCCCTTCAATTGGTTTAGTCTTTATCCTATACAAATTTTCATTTCAATTATAACTAGATCGATTTTAGTCGAGTAAACTATTTAAAAGCAAACACTCACATGGTGCATTTTTCTGTCACTTTACAAACACTTGTTATATAATAGCACACGCCTCTACACGAAGAACGAGGCTGAAGATAAACTAAAACCTCGTCGCACTACAAATTTGTGTTCGAAACAGAATTTGTTCGTACAACGTATCGTTAAACTTGTCAAAACTTATTCCCAACATCATTAATATTATTAAAATACGTTTAAATGTTCGTCGAACATCACTACAGTGTGAATGTACAGTTTGATATATTATAATGTCTAAATGTAGCGAAATTTTGTCAATTCGAATCGTAATTGAAATTTGAAAGAACAGAAAAAAAAAATCAAATACGTTTGAAGAAAAATTAATACAGCCTATTAAATGTTAATAAGAGTACTATTGGATTTAATCTACGAAATGGAAGTTTCAATCTATTAAATGATTTAAATGTGCATCGATGCACCTTCATTATACAAATCAAATATTTTCCTTAGTAAAACGTGCTGTTTATCAAATAAAATCAAACAACGGTGAACAATTTATTTTTTACATTTACTTTAGTCACAAATATTAGATGAAACCGTCGCGAGAATGCAGTCGATGTATTTATCTAAGTCGGTACACTCAGATGCATTTTAAATTAAAAAAAAAAAAAGAGAAACAGAAAAAAACAGATAAGATATTGGTTCCGAACGTAAGTCCTTTGGGCTTTGTTGTATTAGTCGTATTTATTTGTATACATTTGAAAGCAGTGATAAATCATCGCATTCGAGAAACAATTCTGAATGAAGAACGGAGCAATATATATATATATATAAACAGTTACTGCGGAAGGTTTTCTGGAGCTCAGAGTAGAGTCTTTACGTTGACCCACCAATATTTCTTTCTTTAATTTATGAAACGTACCTTTAAACATGGGAAAATATTGTTTTTATTTCGAATAAACTTATAATTGTTAACGCTTACTGTACATTTAAAATTCGTACCTTTTAACAGGAATATAGTAAACGATGTAATTACCAAAGAGTAAAGGGAATGCATTTACGAAAACGCTATCAATTATAATTTGAATTATTGTAATTAATTATCTGTTTATATAATATGGCCCTTTGGTTTCCTATCCACCTTCATTTTTTTTTATACAATAATAAATAATACAATAATCGAAAGTCAAATTATTCATCGTGTAATAAAATAGGGTAGATAGTATGTGTCAATAATTCATAAGTCTTAAAATCCAAAATTCGGTACTCCAATCATCGATCGTTTAAAAGTAAGTCTTGAGGACAATACTTAATAATTCGAGTACAATACAGACACAAACACGTTTAATTCCGTCAGTAGCGGTCGAATAAAACATGAGTTTTTAAACCGATTGTTTACATTGGATCGAAAATATTTTTGTACGCTCGCGCGCGCGTGTGTGTTGATATAAATCATTGTTTTTTTATTCTGCGACCATTAAACGAATGTAACGCGCAAGAAAAATAAAACGATTTCGATCGATTTAGCGTTGGCATTTGTAGCGATAAACGAGTGTCCGTCAAGTTAAGTAGATGCTTTTAAGCCGTTGAAAACCGCTCACTAAACATCGCGGTAGCTATTGTAACGTAATAGGTTATTATTTTGTACACATCTACATCGGCTATAGTTTTTTATCGTAACCATATTGCACTAGTGAAACACAACAACCTAACAAATGCGTCATTGTAGTCGAATGTTATTTTTTAAAACAATGTTATATAACATATTTTATAATAATTATATATTTGTATAATAAATTACTGAAGTACGTTTAAGTGACGTATTGGAAAGGGGAGCGAGGGGCTAGGGGATGATCGAACTCAAATGTGCCACCTTTAAATTTTTTCCTGAATGCGTACTAATAGGACACGAGGACGCTTGAAATTTAACGTTGATAATAGTGCCCCTTGAATCATAGGCGCCGATAGGGTGTAACGACCGCTATCCCACATTTTTTCACGAGATAGAAAAATCAAATTTTTACCACCTCATAAGGAAATTGTGACTTTTGCACTAGAAACGTATAGCGATCGAGCAGATCAGTTATTAGTAGTATAGGTACCTAATTACAACGATATTAGATATGTTCGTTATTATGTAACAATTATATAACAATAGTAATAGTGTGTTCGCGTGATTTCGAAATATGTGAAATATTACGTCAGTCCAATACTGCGTGCGTGATACGGCCAATAAAAGTCAAACTGATCGTGCCACCCGGCCAACGACGACCGAGCTGCGCGCGCAATCCAACTAATACCGATCGAGTGACGCGCGAAAGTACAGCAGCTTACCAATGCGGAGTCGACCAGTCTAGTGTCGACAGCGGTTCAAGAGAGTCCTTCACGATTTTAACATTGCCGTTTTTATTTTACTCCGTAATAGTCAATAATGTCGTCCGTTTTTATTATTGACGACTAATCAAACTTTAAATCGTTACTATAATTACTTTATATCACTAGCCAATACGAACATCGGACCTCAACAGCAACCCACCGTAAGTAGTACCGATTATATTTATTTACAGTCTATAGATAGGTAGTGGGTCATATGCGCCGATAGATGGTAGCGAAGGGTAGCGACCGCTACCCTGCCTTTTTTCACGAGATAGCAAAATCATATTTTTATTGCCTCATAAAAAATCGTGATTTTTGCACCAGAAACGTATAAAAATCGAACAGATCAGTTATTAGTAGGTACCTACTTTATTATAATGATATAACATATAACATCTATTTTTTTTATTGCTGTCGTAAAAAATATCTCCTTCGAGTTGATTTTTATTTAAAAAAATATCTGTTAATCGATTAAATTAGATCAAAAATACGATTATTTTAATTTAATGTTAGGTACACATTAAACGTACCAATTGATTTGTATTGTTTTATTATTTTTTAAAATTTCGTTTTAATAATCAAGCTCTAACGTATTTTCTTATTTAGTTTTTTTTATATCACATAAAGGTACACACATATGGAGGAAAAACGAGAAAGAGAAATATTACCCGTTCAAAGCTTTTGCTCATATTATGACATTATATGAGAAAGAGGCAGCGATAAGAGAAGTTTTCGTTGAACAAATTAAAAGAAAAAAAAATGATGAATTGGTATTTCGAAATATATATACAATATACACAACCACTTGATGAGCAAGAATCCTGCTGTAAAAACACCTATTATGGTCGTTTTAGTTCAAAGTTATGGCGATCGACCCCATCAAGGTGGATATAAATTTCGAAGGTAACCTTATTATATAATACGTCATCTGGTAGATTTTATGTAATAGATGAATTTATTATATAACGATTATGAGATACTATTAAAATACTTTTTTTTATAATACGTACATTGTATAAGTATTAAAAAAAATAAAAAATAAATAATAAAAATTACGTTCAAATTAACAAGATACTTTTGAATAAATTCTTATTAAAATTAAAGTGTAAAGTTTGTTTTTAAAATTTTTTCATTCTTTTATGCTGGAAAAAGTTTCAGAAAAATATAAATTTTTCGTATTAAAGTCAATTAACTAAATAAAAAAAAATCTTTTATTTGAGATAATATTATAAAGTGGAAAAAAATTAAGTTCAGAATAATAATAAAGCTTTTATACGATAAAAAAAAAAAAAAATGAAATATTCGAATACTTATAATGCTTATTTCAATTAAAATAACTTACATATCGTGTTCACGATTTTTACGGCTTATAAACAGAAATTAAATGAAGTTTTGTTTTTCTTCAAAAAGTGCTTTTACAACAAGACACTATTGCTTAGTATTACTAGTTGTTAAATAGTTTAAATAAAAAATAAAAAATAAATGATTGGATCAAATGTTTATTTTCAAAGTTATGTTAGCTTTGACGTCATAAAACAAAATAATACTTAGTGTTTTGAAAAGAAACCCAGATGGTTCACGAAAAGAATTGTACATTATATATACAAGAACGTTTTTCTGAATCATTCCTTTTGTATAAGAGATCTATTAAAAAAAAAAAAAATCTAAAAATTAATTACTTTAAATCCAATTCTGGTCCAATAACTAAGTGTCGAAGTTTAGCAAGCAAAAAAAAAAAAAAGTATATATTAAATAAAACTTAAAAAGTTTTGATCACGGGGACTTGAAATTTCACCGAATATTTTTATTCGAATCTATTATAAACCTAAAATAGATTTTAAATACGTAAATGATTTTTATTGAAATTGTACTATAGTGCATATGGTATGGAATAAATCTGCATAATACGTATTTTGTATTTGCTATTTGAGTCGATCGTCCGGTCAATTCGATGATACCATATAAATATAACGTAAAATAATAATATCATATTTATTCTAGAAAACTTTTCTTTCTTTTTTTTTAATAATTTAAGAACTTTCTGATAAACCGCCTTATTAATATGCATTATGAAACAGTTATCGAGTTACCAATTATTTCGTATTTATATTACGTGTAAGTTATTTCTTACAGCATACGTTGTTTGGCACGTGTGGGTTATGCGTGATGATAGTTAAGTGTCGGGTCAATATTTCAACAAATTGAATTCGATAGGGCAATTACTAACAACATATTGTATTGGATAACATTATTTCTTATTGATTGTGAACAATGACTCATAAATTAACTAATATAATGTGTACGTTTATGGAAACGAGGAAGTCACTAAGATTATTGATCGAAATGTTTTCCACGCTTGTTTCAAAATATTAATTTAATATAACGTTTCACTCGAGCGCTGCTCACGATCTACACAGAATCCAATTTTATAGTAAAATTCATTAAAAAACTCTACTTAATATTTATTATGACTTTCCTCCATTCGAGATGGAAAAAATTACCAGATACAATTTTTTTTTAAACTATACGTCATTTCCTCGTTATACCTACCTATTTTTACCACGCATGAAATATCGATTAGGTATACGAGTGTTAATTATGAATTTATGATCGGTATCAAATTATTTCGCGTATGCAATAATGCAGTATAACGGTTCTACTCTATTCTATACGGAATATCGCAGAGGGGATATTGCATTTTACGCTAATAAACGCAACGTAAATTTATACAGACGATTTTTATTACATCATAATAAAAAAAAAAGATCAAAAACCGAGTACAAAAATTTTTTTTTTTTTTTTCAAAATAATATTTTCAATGCCATCGTTATTGAAATAAAAAAAACCAATAAAATCGAAAATTTCACGAGAAATCGTGTCATTTAAATTGACATTTAAAAAAGGAATTTTAGCTCAACATAATATTAAATATAACACATATACATAATATGTGTATATATTTACACGTATTATATAATGTATAAACGACGTCAAACATAAATATTACATTTAATACGACGAGGTTAGTAAAAGTAATTCAAATTAATGATGTCGATTTATACGGGATTTATACGGGAGATAAGATAAATTATTAAATTGGTCCTGTATTATGAATACAATTTGTATTGTGAAGTGGAAGAAAAAAATAAATATATATAAATATTAATTTGAAATCGATAGAGTTTCTTCTTTGCTAAGCTCAGATTTTCAAGTGTCAGATTTTCATGGTAAAAATGTACGATTATAGAATGACCATTATAGTGACTCCTGATTGTATCACCTTTATAGTTTCGATTTAATGCTTCGACCATGTTTGGTTATAATTTCGCTTTAAAGTCTGGACACTTAAACTACGTCTTTGATTTTAATACGACGCGCCGTACAATTGTTTGTTGAAATAAAAATAAAATTCATCGATCGCGAATTGATTGCGTTTAAACGATACATTTTTAATGTATAACTAATAAAAACGATATATTGATATTACACGTTTCTTATAAATATTAAAAACACGGTGTGGTGTGATGTTTCACTAAAGTCGGGCCATCGATTATGTTCTTATTTGATGGTAGTGTAGAGTGAGGCGGGAATCTCGAATGACCATTAGAAATTTACGATCCATCTCGGGTTGAAAATTGTAAAAATCGTCGTCGATTTCACAGAGATAATCCGACGGTTTGTTGCGTGTTGAATGTGTGCGCAAATTTGCTCGGACGTATGAGCGAGTAGTTTTGCGTGTAAAACCACTCGGACCGATCGGATCCGTCGACTTGGAAAATGTTTTCAATGTCTATTAGATAAATCGATAAGCATGGCCGCACATGCGACCGACGATTGCAACTGCGTCGTTTTTAAAAGCATTTTCGTGTGTAATTAAAGGTACTTATTGGTGTCAAATTATATAACCCTGACAAGCCAAACCGATCGTTGGCGACACGAATACGTCATATTTTTCTCGGTTTTTTTTTCCTTTACAGAACGAGCAGACGAAAAGAAATGCCGTTCAGAAAAGTCCGAGCTATTATTTTACGATAACCGCAACGGCCGGTTAATTAGTTGATTATTAATTATTATAATATTATAGAATTCGAATTCAATAGATAAACATAGAACACCAGCTAATTGCCAGTGTATACATGTCTATCGATGGAACCAAACAGATATATTATGTTGGGCTGTAATTTTATGAGCGCAATTAAATATTGTGATATATTTTTTTTTCTCACACTTCTTTGGTAAGTTCGTTTTTATCACACAAAAACAACAAGTGTTCGTTTTTTACGAGAACTACTTGATTATTCTATACACATAATATATATTATTTGAGTATAATTAAACTATTTAGTTATATTTTTTTTTAATAGATATACCATAATGTACATAAAGCACATATTAGACGTACACAATATACCAACGTATAATAATACATTAAAAAACGATAGTAATAGTTTTATTCTTTTACGTTATATGTATATTTATTTATTTTTTTAGCGTATAAGAGAGATCGAATTCGGACATATCTTCGGATAAATGTAAACTGCACTCGACGGAAGGATAAAATTGTAAATTTAATCACGCACATTTTCAAAAATGAATTTATAGCCGAAGCCGGAGTCTTTTTTTCAAGTAATATACCAATTATTAATTTTAAATCTCTTTCCCCTGAATTTTTAACCCATGATCCTCATGTACTCTAAAAAGCGCAATGTCATTTGGCATATACTTTCACTGTATATATTATATATAAAATTTCGATAAAAAAAAAATCGTTTACTTCGTTTTGTACTGAAAATGTTTTTTTTTTTATTTTCAGGTCCATATTTATGTTAAATAAAAAAACTGTACAATATACACTACACGTCTACGCCCAACTATTAACATTACGTTCGTGTTTTAAACGTTCGAGCAACACTACCACGCTGTTAAAATGTAAAACCATAATTATTATTAAGTTTAGGTTAATATAATATTATATCTTAATCTTTACAATTTAGATCTCGCTCAAACACAGTATACTAAAGAACTCGCTCAAACACATAATAAAGAACTCGCCCAAACACATATTCTAAGAAACTCTCCTAAACACATTTCTTTTATTATGCGGGTAAAAAGGTAATTCGCCCAAACGCATAACGCTCTAATAATAATGCAATTTACATAACGTTATTATGCAAATTATATAATTACTATACACTTTTTTTACTACCTGTTCATTGACAATCGCCCGTCTGTTAAATCCCGCCCCGAAAAAGTTGAAAATACGCAACTGCGAAGAGTGTAATCACTTTTAAGGTTTCTTGAAAATGATAAAATTTATACAAGCGCCACCTCTCCGTTTTGACGAGTGACTCGTTTGTTTTTAAACAAAGTAGATTATTAAATATTGACGTTGAAAAAGACACTATAACGATTAAGACGAGGGAATTAATGGTGAGAATTAATTGTCACACTAAAATACAAAACGAAACGGCAAATATTAATAATGAAACATTTAGAGGTTTCCATTTTATAAATTAAAAACATTTATTTACCGAGTAAAATAAAAACAAAATATAAAGGAGAACTAGAAGAACTCCGTTGGTACATTCATAAATCATATTTACGTAAAACACGATGTATTATTGTGACAGTTTTGTTGTTATTTATTTTTGAATACATTGTCACAGTTTACAAAAATTTGTTTTCACATTTTTGGCAAGGGATTTGTTGATCGTTTGAAACTATTAGCTCGATTAGTTGGACATAAAATAAGTGAAAATATTTCCATTGTCTTATTTTAATATTATGAAATCATAACATCGTTTGTTGTGTCACGAGTTTAAGCGTTTCTCTGTGAACTTTGATTTCAAATCGATTTTTAACAAAAATCTCTTGGTGATTAAAATTACATTAAAATAATTAGTGGATATCATATTCATGAAAAGCATTAACTGTTAATTAACAAACAAGTTTTACAGGAAATACTGTTTTTACTGTACCGAAAAAAAAAATGTGGTTTTTTTTTTATGATATTCTATATTTTCAATTTGATTTGTCAAGAAAGAAAAAACCGGGTTCTTAAATATTGCTACGTAATGTCAAAAAGAAAATAGCAAATGTCAATTTAATTTATTATTTTGTATTGCAAGTATGGGATCAAATAAAGATTTACGATTTATAATACGGGAATTATAATAACAAATATACCAAAAGGACAACTATTTGCAAGCGATTTTCGATAGTATCCCTGCAGGTAGAGCTGAACATATTATTTTGAAAAAAAAGTATACTTTTTCTATCCCAAATAATAACCTTGAGTACATAAAGATAGATATAGTAGTTGTGTGTTCTATAAGTATTATTATTTTCAATACACATTTGTACGAAAACGTTTTCCGTATTGATTACGAATCAGAACGGAAAGCATAATTCATTATTAATTATAAAGTTATATCGAAAGAAATGAGAAAATAAAGTTTGAACTTTATTCAAACCGAATATAGACAAAAGCCAAAGCATAAAACTCTTCGATAGGATTTCAAATCTAAAATTAAGACTAGCTACCTACTTATTTTTAATGTCATATTTTGCAAAGCGAATAGCTATAAAATATATTTAACGTTTAAACTTAATAAATGTATACATATATATATATATAATTAAAATAAAAGTGCTAGACAGAACATCATAAAAGTTTTAAATGCAAACTCGAGTTTTTAAGTTTGAAATAACGAGTAGAAGATTGTTTACAGTTTTATTTATGTCTATTGGTGAATGCATCTCGAAAGTTTAAAATATTGTTAAGTTTATATAATAAATCCTCACACACACACACACACACACACACACACAAATCATTTAAAATTTGTTGGATAAAATTTAAATAAAAGAAACGTTTATTTTAAAAATCCTTAAAAACGTAATGTAGACATTTGTGTTTGTGCCTGCAATAATACCTATGCAATTATAAAATATTATATGAACTCGAAGCTTGTGATTTATTTAATGTATTCGAATGCTTCAAAAATAATCACATTTAATAATTAATTTCGATAAATCGAGTTTGATATTTCGTAACTGCCTAAAAATTAACAGGTCCAAGTTTATCTATTTATTATTGAGTAACCATCATAAACGAGTTGAAATGTTATTCGTATTGTACTTCTTGGCGCGCATAGAAGTACTGTAACTAATTAATTTCTTTGACGGGAAATTTCAAGTACGAAAAAAAAATATATATCTTTGTTTGCCTCGAGTCTGGAAGACTAGTTAATTATCATACTCCACAACAAATCGTTAGTAAAAAAATTTATAATTTTCGCTTTTTTTTTTTTTTCAGTTCAATTACATAAATTACGGTTATCAAACGATTAGAGGACAATATTTATGAACACGACCATGGTCATAATTGGTAGGTACTACGAACCGATAGAAAAATATATAATAATTACAGGCAGATCAAAATGTCAAACGATATTATATATTTGTGTATATTATACGATTAAATAATGGCGGACACGGGGACGCCCGTAAAAGATTATATTCCAGTAGGTGCGAAAATAATTAGAGTAAATACAATATAAAGCCCTTTCTATGGTAAATTTATACTTTGCTCGTTAAAAATATTAACTTTAATGATATAATACGTTAATAAACTCGTACAATACAAACTTAAATGTCTCGTTATGACTGTCATATTATATATATTATATTAAGAGGTATATATAGAAAAACATATTTTAACACTTTTCTTCGAATATAAGTGACATCGGGTCGAGATCAAAAGTCTTTTCTATTTGTTCTAGTCGAAAAAACCGCCAAATCGTGTTTTCGGCGACCTAAAACTACTCGGTCTTACGTTAACCGTTTTATTTCTAAGTCGAGGTTTTTACATCGGTACAATATACTCGTACACATAATTACCGGGCTCGGTAATTTATAATTTTTGGAAAAATCTCAGGCGGCGCGGGTCGACAAGTCATTATTATTGTCGTGCGCACATTAAACGCACCTAATTTGTTTCGCGAAACGTATCATCTTTTTAGGAAAATTGACCGGCCTACGTGTTTGTTTAACATGTCCTCGGCCGCGGTTCGGTCGCTTTGTTCGCGATCGTAATAGTAATGCGCGTAAACGTAACGGCACGTTATTTCGCTAGTAACACACCGCCGCCGCCGCCGCACCACGTCGAAACGATCGGCCGACTTGATTATTATTAATTAAAAACCGGGTATTGATCACGGCGTCGTCGTCGTCGTGCCCTCGGGATTTTGCGCGCGGGACCGTCGTCGTGTCTATAACCCGCGCGACAGACCACACTTGCGTGTCATCGGTCGCTCGCGATTCACTTAGTAATTCGCGTTGCGAATCACACGAGCGGCACGCGTGTCTGTGCTACAAGCGGTGTAATAAACGTCGGGCACGGTCGTCAACAAATCATAGGTCATCAGACCAACACGCCGATTAGTATCGAATTTAATTTATTCGATATTCATTCATCGATAGTTCTAACGACATGTCGTCGCATAAATTGAATCAAATCATCACCGACTAAAACCCCCCGGGGGCCGTCAATGAATCATATTACAACATTTTTATCGGCGAACGACATTTTGCGAGCAGCTAAAAGCAGAACGAATAATACTAACAACGAATGCGATAGGTACGACACGACTGACGGCGATCGCCAACACCCTCGCTGAGCACAATCGCGCCACGTCACACTGGCTATGATACCCGTCGTAATTAATATTCCGTACGAACGAAAGCGAATTGAAAAAAACTCTCGTCAAACATAAAATTATTGATATTGTTGACGGACGAATGATAATATTAGTAATGTTAAGAGAACACGACGACGCGCAACATTTGTAAGAACTCGTATCTATGATAATACACTTTCAGAGATAAAAAATCATGTTTTTTTTTATTTTCCGCAGAAAGCTTACAGTTAAAATCGACAAAGAAAATGGCAAAATTAACGGATTACTGGTTTTCATTTTAAATCAAAAAGAAATAATCGTAGGAATTTGAAGTTTACACCGAAAACTATTATTCTCTAGAGACGGTAAAATCGTCAATACGTTTGGATTTTATTTGTGTTATTTATAGCTATTTGAAATGTTTAAGTGTAGTCTTTATCGCACAATATCTATAGAATAGTTTTGGTTGGACAAAAAGGATTGAAAATTTAACGCAAAGTTCCTCATTTATTATTTTTACTTACGAAAAAAAAAAATCGATAATCCATAAAAAAATTTTTTTTTATATATAAAAGCGTTTGAATTTTAAATTTTTATATATCTGTACAACATAAAAAAAGTCGATAAAAAAAAAAAAAAAATTACCGGAGAGTCAGAATTTTTTTATTATTAGTTGTGGAAAATTAAATGAAAACAAAATCGGATATTTCAACGAATTTCGATTAAAAGATTTAGAATTAGAAATTGAAAAAAATAAATAGTTTTTCTAAAGCAATGATGCATTGATTTTAAATATAAGATAAATTCACCGATATCAATCACCTGTAAGTGAGGCGAATGAGGCAGCCGTTTTTTTCTTTCGGTCGCCTTTGTCAAGCGTACTTTTATTTCGCAAAACAGGTTTTAATTCGTGAGTTATATATTATCGAGCGCTATTTTATCGTTATTTTAGAAAAATTGAACTAATTAATCACTATCTATTTTGCTTTCGAACTTCATAACAATAGAATATAGTGAATTATTGTACTACGACGATCAATTATTTTATTAAAAACACATTTATCGTGTGCTCGTACTTTTATAATTATTCTACAATTATGCAGAGGTGTTTCATACGTTTCATAATTATATAACATATTCTAGAATAATGCTTTGAACAAGTTTAACAACCGATATTGTTATTTATGACCAAAATAAACTTAACAATAACCACCCCAATAACCTTTCATAATTGTAATTGATGCGTTTAAACTTTTATTACATTTACGTTGTAAATTAGTTTTGCAAAAACCAGTCAAAATAATAACAGCTACAACAGTGTATGGATCGGATTTAAAGATAAATAATTCCCATTATTTAATTTTCAAATGAACAATAAGTACCAATCTATATTTTTATTAAATTCACCGTAAGATAAATAAACATGCACGAAACGCAACTACGTTCAATTCATTTTTTTCCGTTTTCAACTCGGAATAATCGAACGAATAATTTCAAAACGATTTAATTGGGTCATAGAAAATCGATGACGAAATAAACCAAAGTTAAATCAATCACGTCATATGACATACACCGTCCAAAATCTATTATTTTATAATAATGTGTACGTTAAATACTAAATAATATATTTTAATTTTTCCGACATATTTACGCGAGATTTTCGGTGACTTTTGATCTTGCAGTTTTAATTTTTTAAACGTATCTATGAGGTAGAGGCATTTCGAGTGCCCATAATTATTAGAGTTTATATGACAATACACCCTATCGATATTTCTTTTAGCCCGATTTTTCCCGTATGAAATATCGTAAGAAAAAAAATGCCACGGTAATATTATTTGAAATAAGTTTCGTCCTCAAACAGCACATTTACCGCGAGGTTTTGGCGTAAGTACTGTACTCGTTTAAGCTTTTAATTGTACGAATAATGTTTTGGTAACCAACTCGCTGGAAACGAAATCGGCTTCGAACCGTTTCTGACGATAACGCAAATCGGTGAAATAATCGACTTATGATATAGAAGGAGCACGCCTTGAGCATTACACACGGATAGGTACGACGTAGCGACGGCATTAGCGGGATTTAACACCGCCGTCGGATATTTATTTATTTTTTATTTTTGACATGATTTTAGATTCCGATATAAGCACAGGAGCGAGACGGTTTCACGAAGATACATTTTTATTTTTATTCTCTACTGTTAACTCCATTTCAAGTACGAGTAGAAAAAAGTGGATGAAAAGTTTCGCGCGGCTTCTCATTAGAAATCGGACATAGAATTACATTTTTTGCATTTCTCAGTATTTTCTTCGAGCACAAAGAAAGAAAGAAAAACACGCGAAATACGTTAAGTTTTTTAAGTACGACGTGCTGTCTCATCGATTATATTTCTTTTGGTAAATAAGAACTTTTGTGTAATGAGTTTTTTTTTTTATAGTTGAATACGAGATTATTCGTACCATATTCAATAACCGTTGATTATTGTTTGTTTTTTTTCTATAAAGACTGGATCTAGAGAATCTCAAACGTATTTATCGACACATTTATATATATTTTTATGAACACTAAATATTTCAATATTTTTACTCGCTGCAGTAAACTTATCTTTACTATTTATGAGACGTATTTCCATTTTCACGGGAGACGTCGCTTTTAAAACCAACCTAACTCATAATACAGGCGTATCGTCACAATGATTATGATATTTTGTATTTATTATAATTATACTTTATTTTCAGTGCCTGGAATATTGTCAACGAAATCGATAGTACACACGTTCGCAAGAATAAACGTTGTTAAATAGCGAGTATTGTATTATTTTTTCTACTTTACTAATTCACAGTGGATTTGAATGGTTTAATTGTAGCGATGAAACAGACACTTTGAGACGAAACTTTTGTTCCCGCCTAATCTGACCCAACACTACCGACTGTGCGTTGTATAGGTACATTAAAAAATGATTTACAGTGTCCCGTTTTTTTTTTTTGTTTTTATTCCCCGCAGTGTAGAACACCGCGTGACATTTGTTTTTAACGAACATAACCGCACGCGTCCGACGCTCGATTCAGCGCACAAATCCTTTCACGTCCGAACCATATAGCACATTATCTACCGCAATAGAATTTAATGAACGATCGCGAACGCATAAATACGTCCCGAGTAAATAAAATGAAGTGAATATTAATGCGCGTCAGTAGGAATTATATAAACATTATACCGCCGTGACCGAATTTTTCGGTAAATCGACATCCGTTTTCACGGAGTACAGTGAAGTACACGCGCGGAACATTTTTTTTTTTTTCAACTCGTTTTGTTCGTTCGAGAGACATTTTCTGGGCACTCTCACACATAGCTGCGCGTAAAGCACCGCGATAGTTAGACCGTAAAGAGAAGACGTCGTAAAAAATCTACTCGACGACGACGAGGAGAGCTGCTATTGTACTCGATCGCGGGTACAATAATATTGACACGCGAACGTCCGCGTGGGTCCCCCCCCCCCCACGTCAATCGCAGTTGTTGCGCCAGCACAGATGAGATGGCTGGGCACAGGGCGTTTTTATTATTGTTTTATTGATATTGCATTTCGAGCGATAAACTGCACACCCGGTCGAGATATCGGTCGCCTCTCCGAATTGCCCCGAAATCGTAATCCGTACGCATATTATTAAAAACGTCATGGTCGCCGGCGTAGCGCGCCGATATAGAGTTTGACGCGTAAGCGTTCAAAGCGCGCGCGTTCAAATAATCAATACGATCCCGCCGCGTTGGTTTCCGACCGACATTAGATACAAAACACACCGTAGAAAACCAATACAATTTATAAACCACGAGCCGAACCGCACTGTTGAAACAGCGTTTCAAAAGCACTGCGCCATGATGGGACCGACGACGACGCGGTTTTCCTGATTTCTAATAACATTAGATGGTTTTAACCGTCCGGTGAAAATTCTGCCGTAGAAATTGCCGAGTTTCCGGTTGCCGTTATTTTTCGGTCAGTTTGGGCCCTATAAAATACTTCCGGCCAACGCGAAGAAAATAAAAATCGTCCGGACGGGGAGCCAGTTTCGGCCGCCGGGTTTAGCTATGGTAATACCGGCGAGTTGTTCAGAAAATTAGAGATCCCGAACACGATTGAAGATCGAACGACGACATAAATAATAGTTAGCGGCGTAATGCGATTTACCTCATCTGATAGTTGTGCGTTCTACTGACGTCGTCGTATTTATGGTACGTCGCCTGGAACAGTAGATAGCTCTCTTCCCATTCCACTTGGACTCGCAGCTGTCCTTTGTCCGTCAGGAAAGGGCAACCCGAATCGCGGAGCTGAAAAAAAGGGAAAAAATTATTAAAAATAAATACAAAGTAGAAAAAATAAAGCTCAAGTGTATTTTAGGCTCGTAAAAATAATCATAATAATTATAAGTAGTTTTTAAAAGCGACGCGGTTACAATGCGCGCGTAATTCTTTTATGCACGACGTAATTCATTTTTTAAAACTTAATACGCCGCCGCCGCCGCGAAATGCCGGCAGGGTTTACAGTATATTTTATTTATACGTTTATAAATACACGTTTTCTGACAGTTTCGCGTACAAAAGTTTGCCGTTCTTTATCAGCTACTCCGCTTTGTCACACTTTGTTTTTTGTATTTTTTCCAATTACACTTATGTATTATAGTGTACACACGCCGTGTAGAACGGAGACCTATATTCGTCGTTTTACAACGTTCGGAAATTGAAAATTAAATTATCCTACCTGCCATTCGATAAGCCTAGCGCGCGATCAATAATTAAAGCCGACCATAAGCGTACGAAAGAATAAAATAAAAAAACATGACAAAACACGTGTTTTGGAATTTATGTTGTCGGCGAGAGAATAAAGGAGAGAGAGAGAGAGAGAGAGAGAGAAAATCGCGAGTGGAAAAATAGTCACGATAAACTTTACTCGGCTAAACGATTTATACAGTCAATAACGGTTTATAATATTATAATCTTGTAATTATTCGAAGAAGACGAGAGATGGAACCGCCGCCGTAAATAATAAAACAGAAATTTATTGAAATAACTCTGGCCGTTCTAAAATTGAGTTTTCGTTTAACGAGCAAACTTTGATGATCGTGTGTCGGTATAGTAATAATAATGTTGTTGTTGTTATTATTATTATTATTATTATACTACTCTTGTGCGTGGTCGAGCTTAAAACGTCATAAAAATTAAGGCCCGGGCATGGGACATGGATTTTTCGAGCGTGTCGCCGCCTTTTTATTTTCGTATTTCCTTGGGCGAAAAAATAAAGGGGAAAAAAAAACAATAAATCAAATAATGGACGGTTAAAAATAATATTGACACAGGTACCGCGCGTTTCAGGGTGTTACGTTATTGACAACCGTTATATTTTTTGACAGACAATAAAATTGGGGTTCACACGTCAAATACTGGTTGGCACTGAGCCTCGTTGATACTTTGACTACATAATACGACCGTCTAAAAGGTGTCGGGTTTATCCTGATCACGTTTTGTAGTGTTTTCCCGTATTTGTCGTACCGTGATATTGCCGTTGCACGTCATTCTGGATTATTACGCGCGCGGAAATATCAACGCGGATAGAAGGAAAAACACGCGCACTGTCAACGGACGTATTATTATTTTATTTTTCGCTGCGATAAAACGTCACTCGATAGATATTACCGTAGACGGTGACGATCGTTTAGCGATTGTTAATTGAAATCGTAACGCCACGCAATCATAACTCTCGGAGATCCGTGGAATATTATTCGTGTTCTCCATAAAAACTATTTAACAAAAAGAAAATCGTTTGCGAAATCAATAACGGTATTTCAACGACGGCTGCGACGCGAAAGAGAAAAAATCCGAGCTTAAGTAAACAATTGCAGTACGTCTAGCGATGGAATAAAAACCCGAAGACAGTAAGAATTAGCAAGCCGTGTTGACATTATTTAATAACACTCTCAACTAACGAAAGCGATTGATTTATTTCGTACACACTCCGAAGTGATTAAAATCACTACAATGATATTATTTTCATAGATTATGATGACTGGTATACGATTTATCGAGCTCGTAATCTCTAGACTAAGTCGCGTCCGAATACGGTCCTCGTCACAGGCACACAATGACTTTAGAGATAATTTTCGACGTTAATTTCTGTTCCTCGTGAGTG
Source organism: Drepanosiphum platanoidis (assembly GCA_948098885.1). NCBI lineage: Eukaryota > Metazoa > Arthropoda > Insecta > Hemiptera > Aphididae > Drepanosiphum > Drepanosiphum platanoidis. Next base: position 23,969,276 of record OX402528.1, read on the forward strand.
ATTGTAATAAAAAAAAAAAAAAACCATGCGTATCGAAACACGTTATATGTTTTACTACGATTCGGATAAATTTTGTTGTCTCAACAAGTAGAGAGGAAAAAATATGGGTCTTATTATGACCTTCCCGCAGTATGTTGGCAGCACATATTTCATACGAAGTAATATGATTAAAAAAAAAAAAAAACGTATCGATCCTTAAACATAATATACGTACATAATAATACGGTCACGGCGGAAAAGGTACACAGCGCCCCATTAACGTGCCGAAAATGTCTTGTGTTAGTGGGACTCGATTCTATTCTCGGTTTTATTTGTGACCCGAAACCGCAGCGACCGCCGAATACGAGTTATCGCCGTGATTATAGTTGACCATTTCCTGGATAATTTTCACTCTACCCGATAAAGTCAACTATATTATTATAGGACCGTTATTTCGCCCTTAAAGTGAAATATTTAGCCGGACAAAAGTCGTGCCGGATCGTCCTTCATTAAAGCTTATTACACCAGGACAGCCGCCGAACAAAAAAAAACAAAAATATACGAACCGTTATTATTGAATCGAATGGGCGGAAAATAAGTCAGGTTTTGGCAGTTACATTAATATAACTGTATTAGTTATTTTTGATTTTTGAAGTAAAACAATACAAAACAATAGTATAATGCGTGTTGATCGAACACCAGACGAAAAAGTCCGTTTCTATTATTTAAATGTGTCAAATCAATATTAAAGAGTCATTCATTTTTATGACGAAAAATCTCCCGAGTGAGCCCGGGGCAAATACATTCAGGATTAAGGTTTCACATGTCTCTTCAAATGTATTGTAAAAAAAAAAAAATGTTAATATGATTTATAGTATTACAAAAACAATAAATACGTATTAGTTGATAAATACGTCTCATTGCAGAACGAGAGAAAAAAAATCATCGCCTTTGTTAAAATTCCTGTTTGAACTATTGAAATAGGAATAAGAAATATGACAGAATCCAGTAACTATAAATTAATACAGTTTAACATAATACTTAAATAATTTAGCGAATAAACCTTTTTGAATCGTTTTTAACGAAAGTATGAACACAATTAATCATAAAACTTTAGTTGTCAGCAAACACGCGGCATGCGACATATCTAAGTAAACCGTTGATTATATATTATTATTTTACAAAGATACGATCAAATAAAGTTCTATACTTCGAAGTATGATATTTCTTCCATGGATTTAATGCGCTAACCGTCAATCATTTGTAAAAAAAAAAAAACAATTATGTGTTTACGGTATTAAAAGGCTTTTTATAATATTAATATCAACAGGAACGATATAAAAGTTATTTTTCGAACAAAAGTTTACAAAGTTTCATTCCGTTATGATATCGCTATTTAGAAAACTAACAGAAATTATTTGCAAATCATAAACACACCGAGTTATGGTCGTACCGAGCGACGTGAATATAATTAAATAGCAATTATTTTACCAATTTATTACCTAAATAAAATTTTAATATATCGACCGGCTGAATGCTTTGTACCCGATTCGTTTCATTTTCTGGTGTAAAACATAAAATATAATGGGTAAAATGGCAATTAAAAATTCAATTTTAGCGATCTTCTTCAACTTCGGTAATAGTACCTACATGTTTGTGCGGTGGAAAGTATTTTATGATTGTAATTAAGGCTAAGGACTTTATGTCAAAAAAACCTTTAAAATATGCACGCGTTTACGTTTAACGGAAGCCACTGAATAGCTCATAAAATAGAGTTCTAAAACTATCTACTAACCTCTAATTTGAGAAATGATTTCTTATACGATAATTTTATAGCATGCACATTGCACACACTAAAAGTAAATTTGTGACTGCGTTTGTTTACGACTCGTAAAATTTTGCACGCCTACGATTCAAGATTTCTATTCAGAACTTAGTGAAATTTTCGTCTCTGTCGAAATCAATAGAGAACTCAAATGGTTCGAATAGATTTCGAGAATTTGTGTTATTGAACGTTCTGCGCATACGTAATTATGTAATTGGCTTTTAGGTCTAAATCGACTAAAATATAAACCACTTTGATATTGTATTCGCAGGGTGGTCGCGGGTCGTCACGAATGTCGCCATCGCGTGATAATCGCCCGGTCTTCCGTTTAGTTAGTTTTGTACTTGGAAACTAGCTGAGCCCTAAGTATAAATTGTTTATTTATATTTGAGATTATAGTTCTATAATATATATATATATATATATATATATATATATATATATATATATATATATAGTAAATTTGTCTATAGATCTTCTCTCCTTTTAAGTCCGACGATTGCCGCTATCTATTTGATCTCGGCGTATGTCTTTGATATCGCTAATCTCATAAACGTCGTTTTTCTTTATATTTCGTTGTATCAAATGAAAAAAAAAAATCACCGGATTTTGATTTTACCGTCTAATTCTTTGGGAATTTGTTTTTCAAGATTAGTGATCAGATAGTTATGCATTAAAAAATGACACTCTAAAAAAAAATATAAATATGTAATAAATAAATGGACAATAAAATACATAAATAATTGTCGTCAAACTGTTCGTATTAGTTTTTTTTTAATAAAACCCATTTCGAGTTATAAAATAATGCGATATGCCACAAAAACGTCAAACAACAAATAATATACCTCCAAATAATTATTTAAAAATATGCTCTAAAAACTGTAAAACGTTGAAATACGAGAAGAAGAAAAAATATATGCTTTAAAAAACGTGTATTTTTAGTCACGACGACGTCTCCGAATACAATAATATGTTGTGCTCATTTAACGTCGTCGTACGGACCGGCGGCGTCCGAGTCGTGTCGATAATTTTACTATCTAATAATACTTTTAACGTGTACGGTGTTCTTGTTCGTATAATTTACGTAGTTACAACAATCGAATGACGCGAACAATAGACGGCGATGGTTCGAGTGATACCTATTCGCCTTGAAATATTAACGTTTCTCCTCGTCGAATCATCATCATAAACCCAAATGTGCAATATACAAATATTCCACGCTAGCACGCCTATAACCGTTCACAACACAATACCCATCGTTTATATACAAAACGACCGTTTGTTTGCGTACGCCACGATCGATTATTGTTCGTTAACTAATTAAACGCGCTCAACACATTGGTTTCCGGACGCGGCAATAACCCGTACGCGGTAGAGTTATGGGAATATAATATATCGGCCGACCACCGTATTATCGAATTACGATTTTTTCGCCGTTTTCGTGCCGCTGCGCCCCGACGACGTTTTCCCTTATTGCGCGTGTTACAATCGACGTGTTTCGCGCCGCAATAAATCGCACACGACAATATTATTAGAACGCCGCCGCGTTCATATACGCGTTATCGTGGACGATTCCGTAGACGGCGAAATAGAACGAGTCCTATTATGACCATTGTAACTCCTATTCTAACGTTTTAGAACGTCGTGCTGGTTTTATATTTTCTACGTTTTTTTCCTCGCTTTTTTTTTTACCCGAAATAGTTTATTCAAAGTAAAAGAGCAAACAAAACTGTTTCCAAAACTTTTGACCGCTGCTGAGATCCGGAGTACCGTTGGTTTCAACCCCTATGACCTCCACTGTACACGTATACAGGTACCGGTAAGCCCACCTACTAGACGTACGAAATATATTTATTATTTATGTGTGTATAAAATAGGCAAGTATCAAACACAATAATATACCTCTGTGTTCAAAGTCCCGCCGACGCGACGTTCCGCAAAACGTACAGTGATTACACAAAGTTCCCCATACGTACAAAGTGTACAAATTGCACAAAGTGGGCTTATTCATTCAGACGTTGTATACATATTACCACGCCGATGTAAAAAGCGTGCGGGGAGCAGTAATTAAAATAGACTTTGTACGAAATTCGCGTGCCGAGACCGACGACGATGACGTGTCCACAAAGTTATCTTATTTAAAAATAATTAAACCCGGTCGCGAGATCGGCCAACGGGGGGGGAAAAAAAAAACCTCCAAAGTCTTAAAACCGATTTCGGTGGCGTATTTTTTACCGTTCGATAATTTTAATTGCTCATTATCTTATGCTCTATTGTAGTATGGCGATGATAAAAAAGAAAAGAAAAAAAACATAAAGTCAGACATTGCGTTTCAAGACCGATTTCAATGAAATGAAATAAGAAATTATCGTTTCGACGAATACAATTTTATATAATACCTATGTATGCGTACGAGTGCAAATGAAGTGGTGAAACCTCGTGCCGGAGTTCGAGTGTCGGCGCTGGCTTGAATGAAGTTAATAAGAGATTCGACGTGAAAACCACCAGTATGAGTGATTTCTCGAGTCCAGTGGACAACTAAGAATTATTAAAGCCTAACTCGGAGTCCCTCGAATTCAGTTGTAAAGTGGATTTGATGGTGAGATGGCGGTAAGCTGACCAACTACTTAACACAATGAGGACTGACAGAAACCCAGTGAACCAAAGAAAATGCCGATTAGAGAATGGCATATTTGCGAGGCCGTCAACAATAAGCACGCACATACACGATACCAAACAGCTGTAAGCAAAATTCAATAAAAAAAATTGTGTAATTGGACGAAAATGTTCATTTTAATCTATATAATATTATATAAGAAAAAAAAGACAATTTGAAAAGTAGTTTCAAGTAGTTTAATAAATTTCGGGTCATTTATGACCCAACTATACCAGTAACATAAATACAGATGAGAATACCAGTTAAGATGAGTTAACATCAACTTATCTATTGTTATTATTAGTATTTATCTATTTTCATTTTTTTTTTTCTCGCGTCGATTTGTTTTTTATTTTGTACACCGTGGCACCAAAGCCATGTGCTAATAAAACTTCAGTTACGGGCAATTTAAAGCACTTAACGATGATATTTCACATTTTGTTGTGTACGATGAAACTCAACGGGTTCCTATAGTCTGTGTTGTGTATAATATTGTTTAACACTCGGATGTTTTTTTTTTTTTTTTTAAATCAAATGGCTTTTACACGATGTCGGTTGACAGGTTTAATTTTCCACGTCAACATTTCGTAGTTTTCACATTTAAGCAAGTGTAAAAGATTTATGCGCTCTGAAGGATATTTCACACACTTGGTCTCGAACGAAATATAATAACGTACACGTCGTGAAACTCACAGTTTTGGACTTTGAACGTGGTACGAGTTTGAAAACACCATATGCGTGATGTACGAAATAAGAGGTGTGTGTGTGTGTGCGTGGAGGGGAGAGGAAATAATACCATCCAATTATTGAGAACGCCGAAATATGAAATGAACACCGGCCTAGTGGATTGCCGCAATAAACCGATTAAACTCGCAGAGCGAAGCTCTCGCGCGATCTTACGTCCGATGAAGGCGATTGTCGAAACGTATATACTCGTATATATATATATTTAGGTTACGTTTTGATGTTCTCCCGAAGGAACGATATTCGACTAATTCCGTTCTACGCTCTATTTGATTTCGCCAAACCGATATTATTAAACGGATATTTATAGTCGATTACAACGGTAGCCCGAGTAATGGCTAACGTGCAACGACCTGCATCGTAAAATACAACGAACGAACGCGATGAAGTAACCGTGTACGATTGCAATATAATATCGTGGTCGTAGAGCGTTTAGTATGTGGGGCAGAGTCTAGAAAGTTGGCGAATCCTAGATTTTTAACGGGGATAATGAAAATGATAAAGTGCAACCATAGCAGAGATTATTTCGACTCGATAATATCGACGTTTAATTTAAAATACGTTTTTCTTTTCTTCTGAAATCGGTCGTATTGGTATAAGAGTGTTGTTACAGCGTAGATTTCTTTGAGAACTAAAGACTCTTAGCATTTTCGCGGCTTGACATATTATTATGGAACCCGAAAGAGTGTTATTGGTATTTATTGGCACGTTTCAACGATTTGAAATTTAAAAGCGTTTATTTAATGATAAAATTATTTGTACAATTATTTTCTTGATTTTTTTGGCACATATTGAATTATTTGTCAGAAATCCACGAGTGTTTGTGAACAAACGTTCAAAAACTACAAATTTTGGTCAGAAATTATGTAATTAATAATTCATAATATGAAATGAACACGTATTTATTTTTGAAATTATTATTTATGCAACTATTGTTGTTATTTACGATTTGTGTTTTTAAAAGCGTTTTTAGACCGTCTAAAGACTAAATTCGTGATCCTAAAAAAAAGATTATTCCGTGTTAGTGATCTTTGAAACCTTGAAAAAAAAATTCTCAGTACAGACATAAATACCGAGTATTTTATAATATGAGAAAAAAACTCGGAAGTTTTTGAAAAGATATCCGAACTTTTTTCGAGGAGCGAGTTTTATGGGGTTCACGATATTTAGTTTGCTTTTTCTGATGTTTTCGAATGCTTATTTGAGTACTTATGGTGAAGTTTTTAAGCTCTCATTAAGATGAATTTAAGCGCTTCAAGTACCGAACCCGGGTTATTAGAGTTAAAACTCGTTGCGCGTATCATCGTGACGTATTAACATACGTATACTCACAATAAATGTAACGTTTTCATAAACAATAACAATAATTATCGTTCAGTTTGACGAAAAGTGTTTAGTTTCGATCAACGTACGTTATTGTTTCCCGCATATCTGATAGAAAACAGCGCGCGACCAAAGAGAGGAAGCAATCGGGGGGCCCCCGGAAAGGAGAGCAGATGTTGCGCAGTTGTTTCACCTGAGATTTTTATGTTGGTGAAGAAAAAAAAAATCCCGTACTTACAACGTGTATAATTTTGTGTTTAAAAATAATGTTTTCGTATCAAAATTATTATTGTTAGGTAACAATAATAATTAATAATAGTAATAGTAATGAAAACGATAAGTGACGAGAAATTAAATTGGAAATCGTTTAGCCGTAGTTGTGTAGTGACGAAAACACATTTAATTGGGCGAATTTTTTCATTAAAACATTAGAAGTTAATTATATTTCATCCAGCGCGAACGTTTGCTGTTGAAATTGAGATTAACGAACATAAATATTGAGAGTGGTAAAATCGTATCATTAAATTTATGCCACAGCGTGACACAGTGACGAGCTATGTCATGCCAAAATTATTAATACAACACGGACGATTCGTATTAATAATAACTACGCGACATTGTTACCGTATACTCCAGTACTTTCTCGATTTCTCAGTCTCGTGAATATTTTTTACTCAACTTTGATATACATGTTTATTTTTATGTGGGTATTTATGCGTAAGTATGCCGATATCCTTACTAACAGCAACGAGGGACGGGGACAACGAAGCTTCTCTCACGGTATACGTACGTTTTACACCGGCTATTATTTACGCCGATTGAACTTTAACTCGACGGAAGCAATCACTTCGAACGCAATGTCCAGCGCGAAGACGTGAAATATCAATTTTTCTTTTTCCAATCGTTTATATGACGCCATAATATTATGATATTACCGTATAGTGATTTCGCGCGGCCGGTTTGAAAAATCCCGACATCTCGATCATTACGACGCGACGGACGGAATTGTGATGGAATATCTCCCCGACTCTAACTTCGTGGCCGTGGTCGATGTTTATTTAAAAACGTTTTATTTGTGCGGATGCTGCGGAATTGCCCGCGCACCAAAATATGATACATCGGCATAAACTACGTGCCAGGTGTCAAATGACGTCGCCCCCTCCGCCCCCGCTCTTTACACCTGCAGGATATTGATTCGCGTGCGCGTGTCGTCTCGGATATACTTTTATACACAATCGACGATGAACTTTGATTCCGTCGCATTATCGGACGGCTATTGGAGAGCTGTGAAACGTGCGAAAATAAAAAGGCAAAAGCGAAACAATGAAAACGTATACGTTTCGTTCATTGTCGAAGTTCCTGCAGCGAGAAGAGAATAATAAGATCTAATTATCCACAAAAACGACAGCGTTCGATTAATAATATTACTCCATTGTGAGTCGGACACGATGGCGGCGATCGTTAAAAACTGTTGGCTTACACGAATTCGTTTTTTAATTTCAGTCTCGTTGATCTTCAAATAATTAATAACATCGCGATTACAATGGACTTGTATAGCGCCGCGTCCCGTGTTTGATCTTCAATATACAATAAGGACGAGAATACACATTATAATACAAGTCGGCGAGTCTCTGGAGTCCTTAAAAAGTTAATTTATTCGCAAACGATATCTATATCTGTCACGGGCGTTGTCTTATAAACGGTCTTTGCGGACTATCCGATAAAACATAATTAAAAAAAAAAATAAATAAATATATTACGTATAGTATACGCATTAATTTTTAGATTATTTTTAATATTTCGATATCTCATAATAGTTTGTAGATATTATTTATTACCTCGCCGTTATATTTAGATGCTTTGATTAAAATACCTTTGGTAATATTGAAAGTATGTTACCATCAACTTGGTAATTACTAATCAGTAATTATTATGCATATTTATCTGGTTTGTTAATTTCTCTTTGGTCGACATTTTAGTTAAAAGGTTATCTTTCGGCGTTGCTGTTTCAAGCATAAAATACTTCATAATAATAATAATAACAATTTCTACGTCTCATACAGTAACCGACTCGAATATTAAACATTTTTCTTGTTCAGCATCAAGAATACAACAAAGTTAGAATAGTTTCCGAGTTTGATATGGGATTTTACTATTTGTTTACGTTTTTGTTCTTATTATAAAATATTGAAACGGTTCGTATTAAAACTTTGGCGAGCTATAGTCAAGAATAAATTATTACTAAATCGACCATAAAAACGACGAATTAAAGTATACGCCCACCTTCGTAATATTACAATATAATAATGTGATATTTAAAATTAATTCGATTTCACCGAAAATCAACATTATTTAATGAAAGTAAACATTATTGTTTGATTAAAATTAATATCAAGTTTCGAAAAAAAAAAATAAAAAAAATACTCCAGTATGTTTGTTTTATTGTGCTTTTAATTAATTTTATATGGAATTGAGCACAAACATATTATTATATGTTATGTTTGCGTTACGTAAACAAAAGAGTAAAGAAACTCGCAAACTGTGATAGTGTTTATAATCTTTTCAATACACCGGGAACGAAGTGTATTAAAATGAATGTTATTAGTTACAGTATGTGTTTTTTTTTTCTTTTTCTGGATTTAACGACGAGATTAATTTTCAATACAATAATATGTCATAGCCACACGAGTACGGTAAAAACACAATAACATCATAACAATGATAACTCCTTAGTTTATTGTCGGCACCATTAAATACGCATGGTTACTATAGGGAAAACTCCATAACCATAAGATTATATTATTATTATGTCATACCATTATATTATTGTTCTTAATTGAGTTTACGGTTAATTTTACTAAAACCTAGGGTCACCGTAACATTGGTATCTGTAACTGAGAGTACGCGCATTTATAATGTTTCTAATCCTACGATTAGCGGTTGTTTTTATCATTTTTTTTTTTCTTTCTTTGTTCACGATCTTGCCAATAATTTAACGTTCGCTGTTCGAGGAATCGCCAATTAGCCGCGAGATTGCCCTGCAGTCGCAATTAATTCGAATTTCATATAAATCATAATTCTCTGTTTAGGTAGTTTCCTTATAGTAATGAAATTCGAAAAATCCATTTTGAAAATGAATGATTAGCTTATAACGTAGACGTCCGTTTGTTTTCGATCTAACTTTTACGATTTGTATAACACAATTACTTTGTTACTTTATAATGTATTTTTGATAAAATTATAACTTTCTGACGTGCGTATCATTTTGAAACCAACATAAAAATCTTTGCGAATAATCATTCAAGGGTTGACGATTTTTGGTCCAAGTTTTAATTTATTTAGTTTGATATTATAAATAACAAAATTATGCGGTCTGCATAGTTATAAGTGTGAAAATAATAATTACTTTCATCGTGTTAGTCTGATTTGTTTAATGCATTATACATTTTAGAGATTTTACACATTTCAAGTGATTATCAAATAATCTGTGACATACCTACTCGTATATAACATGAAGAGTCTTTTAAAAATACGAATTATTTAAAATATTTAAATATTTAATGCAAGTAAATAAAAAATCAAATCGACATTCGTTTCTTTTGTTATTTTTTTTTTTTAAATCGTAGAATGTACATGTTGCGGTGTCATAAAGTCATAAGTGACATTATTGGTGCGTATCATTTAAAAACTATAAACTATAAAAATAATGTCAAAATGCGAGGAAAAGTTAACTATTATCTGAAATAGGAGACAAAATAAAAATATTATAATAACGTTCAAACACTTTATGGACAAAAATCTAAGCTGATGTAGTTTTGTGAAATCACAGTGGTATTGGTCACGTAGCGTTGAGTAAACGATTTTTATTTAGAAAATACAATTGGAAAAGAGAATTTCATGCGATCTCACGAGGACAATAAGTGCTGCCTATAAACTTGATTAAGTGATCCTTTCTAAAACGACGTTTAGGAGGGAAGGAAAGTATATTGGCGTTCTTCCGTCTGTTTTCTCGAGGACACGACACCAACAAATTTCATATAGCGTTACAAGAATATGTAATAACTATTCTAATTTCTAATACGTATCCAACACATTCCGTCGAGTAATATTTAAAACATCAGTTTACTCGTTGCGCGATAAATATCGTATTACGACATATAACAGAATTCAAAAGTTTGTTTTTATCTATTGATTTTACCATGGTTTTTTTTTTTTTTTTCTGTGAATGTGTACACGATAAACACCCGAGAAAATGGTCCGATTTTCAACACCAGTTTTCTTGTAGAAAATCGTATCTAGTTGGTACCTACTTTAAAGAGGTAATTTTTCGAATTTCTCAACAGTTTAAAAGTTTTACGTGAAAAACAGATGAAAAACCGACGAAAAGCGGCAACATTTACGGAACACCGGTTTTCGACCGAATTGAATTTTTATTTTCATCATAACTCAAAAAGTATTGATCGTCGATAAAAAAAAAAAAAAAAAAACACTTTATTGTATTTATCAAAATACATAATAATAAACGGCATAAATATTTTACGTTACGAAGGATATTTAGATACGACCGATTTGTCTTATTTTTCATTCAAAAGCTATTATATAACACGTTTGTCGGGATCGTTTGCGGGTAATCAAAACTAACAGAAAGTAAGATGATTTTTACGTATTTAACTGAAAAAATTTTTTTTCAAAAAATTATTATGGAAACGTTTCTTTTTTTTTTTTGTGCATACGTATTAGTTGTTTTTAAAAAATCATCTTTCGATTGACAAAAAAAAAAAAAAAAAAACGAAAATTAATCACACTAATTTACAATTCTAAAACAAAGGACGTATATTCAAGTCGAATTCATATTAAAATATTTATTTTAATGTTATTTTACGTATTTTAGTGTTATATGTACGCTGTGACATTATTACGATACTAAATCACATACTATTACCGTATGTACATTGAGATAATATTATCTTTCTAATTGAACGAGTTAAGACTGGCACATCCATAGTTACATGGTTATTCAGGCTCTTGTATCAAGTTAAGAGTTATTGTAGAAATTCAGATTTTGGTCGAAAATTTGAGAAACTATAAATATTTAATGTAATGCGCCCAAATTATAAATAAATATGGAATTCTACTAAAAACCCACCGGAACGAAAAACGTAGATCAAAATAATGAAACAATTATTTTTTTAAGAATAATTAAGATTATGCAAATGCGAATATAATGAAATAATATTATTAGTGTAGATGTCACAAGAGGTCATAAGTCTCGCTTAACGACTGACAGTTTTCCAAATAATTATTCTGTGACATAAATAATACGTTTTAATTGTCATTTCCTATTTCATAAACCATTTAGTTGGACTCGCGAAACAATGAGTGGCTATATTGTTTATGATATAGGTATAAAAATCCATTGGCACATAGTACACGGAAGAGACGTCAACAGACGAACGAAAACAAAGAAAAATTATTATGATAAGAAATTGACTTTTATCAAAATTTACATCAACGATTAGCAGTTAGAATTTCAAACCAAACGAGTATTTTGTATGTTTTAATCATAAACTTTCATTCTGATTAAAACCTGTACATTTGAACGTTTGAATAATTTCTAATAGAGAAAAATTTTTTATTTTTTTTTTAGATTCTGAGTGAAACGAGGTTTCCGGCAGCAAATCGTATCTAGTTGGTACTTTAGAGAGAGGTCATTTTTCGAATTTCCCAACAGTTTAAGACTGTGAAATTCAAAAAAGAACGACGTCTGCTCAATGCACTTAACAACGTTTGTTCCAAGTAAACAGTAATCATCAATTAAGTTAATGATTGATTAAATTTGTCTCGACAAATAAAAATTCACTAAAATAAATACTTTCCTCGTTTCACCGGGAATCTAAAATGATAATTGAAACGAATCATACAGTTTTATACGGTTTTCAAAGCACTTGGACGAAAATCGTATTTGAAATTGTATCGGAAATTCGTACGTAACTATGATGGGCATCGATGACGATTTTGAAATGATTTGTAGAACATTATTTCGATAACGCGGCGTCTTGTATATGCATTATAGGTACTCGCGAGTCTCGGAGTCCGAGTCGTGTCTACGATGTTATTATTTGTCACGAGGACGCGACGATTTAATACGTCAATAAAAAAAAAAAACTGATAATAAACTGACTTCGGATATTAACTGTTACCGGTGTCATTATTCAGAATCAGAATCGAGTGATAGTGTTGTCGAGCGAGTCGAATTTTTCGTTTGAAAACGCCGATTAAGAGACGCTTTAAAAAATGAACACCGAGCGGAAAATCGGCGCGTTAAAATATTCACCGACTGAGATCGACGAATGAATAATTTAAAAACTCGAACTAGAACAAAAGAAATACGAAACTCGGACGACGGGTAATGTGGAAAAGGTCGCGTAGTATCGTCAAACATGAATGCGCACGTAAAGAATCGCACGATGGTATTCATAATTCACAAATACCCAGCCAGGCAATATAAGTAAACATATATAAAAATGAGTGCTGTAATTTGAATGTAATGAGGGAAAAGTCACGAGTCAGTTTTACCGCACGAGGACATCAAAGGCTAAAAGACGTTCTCGGATTATTAGTGCGGCCTTTGAGAAGTGTCATCACACGACTAATTTTACGATCGGGCCATCTTATTACACGCAATAATGACGTCCGGGAGATAATAATATGCGACCCGATTTTACGGTTAAAAAATTCGCAAAAACCACGCGCTATATTTCACTATAAATCTAGTTGGCTATAAAAAAAAAATTTTCGACCGAAATACACGGCTAAATACGCGCGTACGTTCCGATAACTCCAACGGGTATCATATCGATGATTTTTTTCTCATATTTGAAACCAACGTTTAACCGTAGCTTCGGGAAAACAATTGTAAACGAAAGACGATAGCTGTGGATCAAAATACTGTCTCTAAATCGTTGAATGTAAAATTCGACCCGAATTCGTTGGAAACGCAATTTTATAACACTTATAAAAACCTTTCGAGTCTTTTCGGTTATTTTGTTTTACAAACCGAATAAAAATAACAACTTATGTAAATTGTCGTATTACATTTTAAAATCTTTTAATCGTATTTAAATTAAAAGCTTTCTGAATTATTAACAACACAATTTTGCAGATTTCCGAGATTTGGCCGAGCTTTGTCGTCGAAATTTAAAATTCAAACGTTCATAAAAAAAATAAATACGTACAAGACGTTGTGCGACTTACGGTGATTTATACCCCGCGGTTAAATTTTCCATATACATTTGAAACTAACCGGCAAAGTTATGAATTTCGAATTTTCCTTAATAAATTTGGTTATGATATATAATATGACAAACACATATTGAGTGGCGGTCCTTCGAGCACGTTGCAATTTTACGGATTCGAGTTGAGTGAATCTGAGCGTTAACATCCTCTCAAATTATATTAATATGATAAAACGTAACATATTGTATTAAAATTTCAAGTCTCAAAACACGAAGGTATATATTTTGTTTCGTCGAGATAAATTTATCGTAGCCGTTTTAAAACCACAACTTATCGAAGGACATATGAACCGACGAAGACGTTTGATATATTTAATTCTTATAGTGTCGGATATCAACAACAACAAAATTTATTAAACTTGTGATATATGAATTCGATTGCCAAAGAAAACATTTTTTTTTTTTTTTTTCAAACAATAATAATGACTACAGTTTAAATCTTTTAACAGTAGAAAATATTATTGTAATAATATTACAACCGATCAGGGTTTGTTTTTTTTTTCTTTTATGTTTTGATAGGTTGTTATAAAATGTGAATATACACTAGAGAGAAACACACTCAACGTTTCAGTCGCGTATTGTTCATTTTAGACATTTCCTACTTGTAGTAGACTTTAACGGTATAATTATTTGGTCAGAGTTGTACATTTATCGACGGTCGATATACAATTCATACAATATTGACTACATTGTCGTTGCCGAAAATTTTCTATCAATGTTAAAAACGATGGCGCAATTATTAATGAGTACGGATATATATTCCCACGACTTTTCCCCATTATAATTAAAAAAAAAAAAAAAAATGATCGGTAACATTATTATATTTTTCAATTTTTATTATTAAAAAAAAAAAATACGATCTGTAAATATTTATAATAAGACTTTGTAATTAAATTTAGTTTTTTTTTTTGTCATGAAAATAACTTGAAAATTGCCAAGGAGTCACTCTCGCTTTTTTTTTTTATTATTAATATTATTCTGGGTAGGACCTTATATCAAGTTTTTTTTTTAGGTGTCTGAGAGGATTTCCTGGGTGTATGAGATCGGACGGTTTTTTAATCAGGGCGTTCGAGTTATTTGTGGAAACGGTCGGGGAAAATATTTATTATAATGTGACGTAATATGCGTAATAATATACCGCGATAACGTATGAAACGCGGCTTACGACACCTATTTCTATATTTTTTACAAATATAAAACAGTTAAGTACTCCGTGAACATGATCATTACAGTGATAGGTGACGACTCGAACTTGTAAAACGCGTGATCGTACAAAAATGAGTTGATGTTAAAAAAATATATATTTTAAAACAATTTTAATAACAAAACATCTCTACGCACTACAATTAATAACGGTTTGCGATCAATGTTTTGGAAAAATTCTGTACCCAATATCTACGTAATAATAATATTACACAATCGACACGTTGTCATTGGTATTTTCCGTGTGAATTATTGTGCAATGTCTATAATACTCATATGTGGTTTCACGTACGATTTCCAGTCGAAGGACATGTCACGCGAAACTTTTTACGCAAGTATATCGAACTAAAAAGTGTCGAGTGAAAATAAAATAAAATGAGAAATCCTCGCCGCCGCCGCGAGTCTAAAACATTCTTCCGTTCGTTAGGAATCTAAAATGTAATTAAATTTATAATTTAAACGTTTTTGATCGTAACAATTGGCCCGCAATTTCAAATCGTAATAAAACACAAAGCTTACAAATGTTTGAAATTCCTATAATTATTACGTTATCACTAGGTACGGCTTGCTTTTCCATTAAATGCGGTACACTCTGCAATCGTCGGAGCTTTTCATATTTAATTTAAAATACTTTCGACATAACGTCGATAAAATTGAATTTATTACCATTGCGTTTTGTAGAAAATTACTCTGATTAGATTCGACGCGTTTACGCATTCGGCTTGATCCTCGGCATAATAATATGGCCATCGCGTTATTTTAAATAAGTAACAGGACGATCCAGATATATAGGTACACCGAATACGTGGTAACAATAAAATTTAAATTGAAACTCGCGCGGGTTTTTTGTTCGAGTTAACGGTAAAATATAATAATTTAGATGAAAATCTTTTTTAATAAAATTAGATTCGTATTGTATGTTATAGTACGAAAATGTTTTTAAAACACGTTTAGAAATATTTTCAAATTTAATATGACCACATTTTTATGGTCCACGTGACTCATCCGAAATTATGTTCCGTCCGACGACGTGTACGAAAAATGAAATTTTTTCTACGCTAAAATAGTTTATATACCCGGCTATATTCATTTTTATTTCGAAGCGTAAAAATGAATAAAGAGTCGAGGTAAAATATATAGTACATCTGAAAAAAAAATTATTTCGCTGAATTTTAAATCATTTTGATGACTGTTTATACAAATATTTATTCATTTTATTTTTTATTTTTGTGCTAAAAAATAATAAACCCGCACAAGGTAAATTAATAATAAATTATAGTACAAACAAAGGACTAGACACTATGTGTGCATTCGATGTATGTAATCATAGCTTTTGTTTCTAGCAAATATGTCATCAAAAACAATAGGACATTGATTGTTACGCTCCCAGAGGATGCAATTATTCGACTTTGAACAATATTCGTTCACTTTAGAAAATCTAGCTGATTGAACCTGAGTTTAAGAAATCGTTTTCAATCGGCACGTTGTTATAATTACTATGAAAACGAAAAGGCGTTTTAGTTGTTCGGTAAAAATAAAGTCGTACCATATTTATAGACTTGTTAATAAAAAATACTCTTGTAGATTTATATTTAAAAAAAAATAAAAAATAACGCTGAATTGAGATGATTGTATCCAATAGAAAACGCCGCCGGTGGTATACGTTAAATTGGGTAAAAATAATTTTGGTCTATTTATATAGAAATTCCAATTAAATGAATCCACGGTGTTATTCATGCGTGCGACAAACGTGTTTGAAAATGACGATATTTTAATAATAAATCGTTCTTAGAATGTTGTAAATTATGTAACGATAAAATATGTATTAAATTTCGTTTAGAATAATACATTTTTTAGCGTACGCAATAAATCATGTTATTGGAAAAACGAAAAAACGGATAAACTTGCAAACCAAAGAATAAGAGCGATATGCGAAAGAAAACCGCAGCCATTTGAAAGCAAACTAACGCTACGCAATAAGTAATTATAAAAATGAACGTGGAAATCATAATAATGGAAAAGAATTAAAAGGGTCACCGAGAGTCGGTAAGAAAACTTATCACAGACGTCGAGAAAAGGATAAATGCGTTTGACAAGGTGATAAGAACGGAACATTCAAATTATAATCCGCGAAGACCTCGCAGACACAATTTAATAATGTTAACCTTGTTTTGGAATCGTTGTGGTTTCTCGCTCGGATCGTTTATAAAACAATAACCGTGTCACCGACATGCGAGAATATAATAATCAATAACCGTAATCAAAACGACGAGAGTGCCGAGTATTTTCGCATTCGTATCGGGACACAAAAAGTCAAACGTTTCTCTCGGACGACGTAAATTATTCGCAGTCGATTTAGATATTAATAGAAATAACAGAGCACGACGGCGTGCGTGTAGTCGTCCGTAGATAATATTTTCCACCGCTAAATCGCATTTCATTAGTAGCGGAACATTTCGAATTAGATCGATTTAATCGTATTCACGTTATATATATTATGTAATTTCGGACAGTGTTTTATGCGTTGATTTTTAATCCGTCCGTCGGTAATTTATGCATTGATTGACTTCGCATATAAAACGGTCGCGGATAAATTCTAATGCAAACCTCGGGTTTTGAAACGCCGCCACAGCGTCGTCGTCGTCGGCACGAAAATTATACAACGGTTAAATTTCCATCGTCATTCGGGGCGAATCGCGACCGAAAAGCAAATGTTTTTTTTTTATTTATTTATTTTCGGACGTGGCGCGCGAGAAATTATTACGACGTCCCGGCGTACGATTTCTACATCGGACGACATAACTATACATTAGACGAGTATTTATCATTAAACATGCTAATCGTGCGATCGAACGGTCGACCGTCATGCGATTTATGGTAAATATTTACGAACGCGTGGCGATAGAAATAAAACAACGGGGAAAAAGAAACACCGGGATGTTAAATAATTACAGGCGGAGAGAGAGGAGATGAGCTTCTTCGCGATTGAAAGACCGAAATAAGCCACTGATAAAATATGGAGAATCATTCCGTCTTGGATTAGCGTAGAGATTTATTTAACACTACGCACACGCACACACATATATATACGTTTATATATATTATTTATTCGGGGGTTTTTTTTTTCTCTTCCATTTACAGTTCGTAATTTGAACGTCTAATATTAATGGGCTCAAGGGTAGACAAAACGAAGATAAACTGTTTGACAATAGAAATGGATATTTAAAGGCCGAGGGGGTTATTATGTCTTTGGTATGATGAGATTACAGAAAGGTATTTCAAAAATGAAGATATATATTTACGGTCGAAAATTATCTCGACTCGGATAAAATAATATTACATAACGTAGAAAACCATTTCATTCGAAATAAAAAGAACGGACAGATAAGACGTGTTTTACACGTTTATACGCGTTTTCGATGATTACGCTTTTCCGGCCGATTTCTTTATATTCTGATCTAGTTTGGCAACTCGGAACGTACGAGTAATTAACTACTCGTATTAAGCCGTTTGTTTTTATTAACTCGGTCGCAAATAAAATATTAATATTAATTATACGCGTTTTAAAAATAAATATAAAATTACTTGCACGATTTAAGCTGTTTTCCGGTATAAATCAGAAAAAGAAAACACCTCGCACACCAATTTAATAAAATATTATTCTTAATTATAATGTCGTAAAACATGAGTGAAATTATTATTTTTTTATTACCACATTCGCTAAATGAAGTATTTCAGAGGAAATTATTCACCGACAATTTAATAAATACAATTAATCTTTACATAGTACCTGTCGAATCGAAATTTTTTTCCTTCTATTGTTTTCGATTAGTTTTTAATTTGTCATTTAAAGTTCGGCACCCCGACATAATTATGAAGTAAATTATTTCAATTGCTTGTATGCTTTTTTTGTATAAACTACGGAATCGTGTAGAAATACGTAAAAATTAATTACGGTATGCAGAGTCGAAATAATTTAATAATTTTTCTAGAACTGTGCATTTCATTGTGAAAAATCTTTTGCCAACATCCGCTGGATAAAACAGAAAAATAATATTTTATCTGCGTTATTATATTATTTGTTACCGAATCATAGAAAACGATATTAATTGAAATTAATTTTTCGTTTGTCCGGCGTTGACTCGATGAAATAATAAAATCGACGTTATCTTCTGTTTTTATCACAACCAATATTGTTTGTAGGGAAAAAAGGGGGAAAAGTTTGTCTATAGAAAATGATTAGAAAAATTAAACCGAACACATGTTTACACTGGAACGAAATACTGGAGTCGGGCAAGATTCGGGGAACGAATTGGTAACTGATACCGATGAATCAAATCTTCTAGTCGAAACTGTGATGACAGAGAAAAATAGAGACACAGAAAGCACACATCATGTTAAAATCAATACATTTCTTGCCTCACTCAGAGTATAAAATGTGACGTATGAAATAAATGTGTTTGTATAATAAATTGAGTACAATAATTGAATAAAGTACTATAATTGAAAATATCTACAGTTATTTTAATTAGACGTTAAAAAAAATGGTGTATGCATTAAATGTAAAAAAAACAAAGTTCACGCGTTTATAGTTTTTTGAACAAAATCTAGATAAAGTAGAACAGTTTTCAAGTCGATATTTCATAATCACCGCGAGTGCTTAAACCGCGCATAAAACAATTTATACACTGTACTTAATACTCAATATCATATGTCCAAATGAGTTTAATGGCAAACATATTACGTATTTATTATCACGAATACAGTATTGAACTTTTAAACTTTGAAAGTTCGTAAAGTCAACACTGTAGTTCAAAGAAATGACTTTCGGGAAATTCGTAATTTTTCATTTTTTTTTGTTTTTCGACAACGAATAACTCAAAAATACTTTCGCACAATATTTTTAAGTTCAAATTTATTATTGTAAGCGTTCCACACATTATTACGGAGATGAATAATATGCAAACGCATTTCGTGAACTATAATAATATAAGTATTCTTACCAAAAAAAAAAAACAACCATGGCCCATGAGTTATACAGTTTGTTTTGTTAACTAGATTAAAGATAAAATATTATGATAGTTTGTGTCAGTACGGTTAGTTTGTTTGATTGGTAATATTATTTTCACTTGTGTAAAAATTTGAATATACCGAAATATACGAATTAATAAACTCAAATAATGTACAATGGCACAAACGTTCAAATTATCATTTTTTTTTTTTTTTTTTAGATTATGAGTGAAACAAGAAAGCATTTGGTCTCACAATGATGTCTGTCATCGATTAGAAGATATTATGGTCCAAGCAAAACTTCAAGAATGGTTTCTGATTAAAAATGTGCTGTTGCGAAAAATTACAAAAAAAAAAACGACAACTTATTTTTTGGTATCCCGATTTTTGACAAAACCGAATTTTTCTCGTCTTAACTAAAAACAATAATTACCGTTAAGACTAAAACCTAATGCTAATATTTCTATTTTCTAATGATGGTATAATTTTCAAAATGTTTAAACTTTTTTTCCCGTTTAAAGACATTTGAAATTTCCGAGTTTTCTTAGTTTTTTTTGTTTTTTTTTTCCTCTGAAATCTCGATAAAATATTATTCTCCGAAACAAAAAGCTTGAAAATTTAATATTAAGATCCTTGAACACTGTTTTTTTAATAAAATTGTTTAAAAAAAAAAAAAAAAATTAAAATTCAGCGTAATTTCACAACATTTCTTTAAAAACGTTTAAAATGTAAATGTTGGATAAAATTAAAAAAAAACTCACGAAAATCTAGTGAGACGAAAAGACTGAGAAACGCTATACCGAACAATATTATAGTTATTGTGTTGTTATTATCAAAAGAGATCACTCGTATAGTCCATCAGCTACTGATAGAAAACAGAAATAGAGGCTGAGAAACTTTACATATTTTAATGTAACAGTACGCATCGGCATCGAAATACAAATTCACCACCAATATCCAAACAACCGTCCGCGCCTGTATCTTACGTTTTTATTTTGATCAATCGGTTTTTTAACCCTCCGAATTAAGAAATAAGAAATAATATTATAAACTGTCTCGAGAAAATAGAAATATTAAACGATCCCCTGTGCGCTAGGAATCATTTTTCACAAGTAACGCGAACGGTTCACCAATATCAATCATCCGTCGCGTTACCTGCGTATCTCATCCTTTATTTTATATTATACGATAATAAATATAGTACCCAACGCACGCCGGTGATAAAAAAAAAAAATAAAAACCAACTTGAACGTTTCACGTTATTATCGGTCATGTCATGAACTCGTTACATCGTAAACTTAAGATTTACTCACACCCCTGAAAAAAAAACCCGACCGTTTTTAAAATAAGATCTCCCACAACAATAGCGGTCGTCGGAACGCAGTGCGTCCGTCGGGGACATTTTCTGCGGACTCGATCGACTGTCGACGTTAAGCGTTCCGGCGGAGCGAGCAGCTCTCGTCGTTATTCTCAAAACGATATAAGTCTTCGCCGATTTCTCTACGTGTTTCGTCGGACCCTTCGCCGACCACTAGCCGGCCGCCAGGAGCCGAGGAGACGCGCTTCATCCATAACGCGACGACGTCCCGGAATCGTGACGGTTATACATTTCCATAAAACACGCACGATGAATGGAAAATCTGCTTCTATTATTATTCAGATTAGCGTCGGTATAAAAAAAAATACACGTTATAAATACGTGTACATTTCTCAAGACGACACAATGGAAATCCGGCGCGGCACTGGAGCCGCCGTGACACTGATTAAACGATAAAAAATAAAAGTAAATAAAGACTGTAAACACGAGTAGTGCGGCGCGGAATTGGATGGCTACTTATTCAAATATCGACTCGACGTCGAATAATAATAAATAAATAAATAAACGCGTATAGAGTGTATCCCGATGACTGCGTTGACGTGACGCGCGAGACGTCGTCGACGAGGTGTCACGGCGGCGGCGGCGGCGGCGTACACCTCTCTATAGTTACACGCAGATTTTTTTTTTATTTTATTAATAATAATCTGAATCTGACGCGGCCGGGGATTTCGAACTTTTCCGCAGTTCGAGTATACCCGTCCCGTGACCTGAGCGTAAACACAACGCGAACGGAGTCAAATGGGTCAGCGCGGGCAGGGGGGAAACCAAGGTCGCCGCAACAGATTAATATTTCATGAAGATATTAATAATACGGCGGTAATAGAGGTTGGCGAATTTTTCATAGAAATAAGACTTTGCGCGTATTAAAAAGTAGACGAAAAGAAAAATAATAATAATCTTTTACCGGCGCGCTGTAATGTTATCTTTCGACACGAAACTCGAATATAAATTACTTTTTTATACGTATTTTCATTATCCGCAGAAGACGTTCGCTCTTTTAATTTCTGTATTAATTCATTTCCCGTTTCCGCGATCAATTCGAGCAACTCTAAGCTAGGGTTAAAATTTAACTTGGGACGCTTTGTGGAAAATATGTTTTCATCGATTTCAAAGTCGTCGTACGATATTACAAGAACCACGTAATCGACCACTTCCTCGATTTTAACCGCATTGATATTCCAGCGTTTTGAAAGTATACACGCGGTGTTTGATTTTTGACCTAAACGAGATACGCACGTTTCGTATATTATATTATATATCACGCGGAAAAGAATAAAAACGTCAAAAAGAGTATTTAAAACAGTGCCTTCGTCAGTATACACATATACTATACGTACTTATCGTATCGCGTCTGGTCGACATCAGGTGTGTAATATGTTTCACAACATCGCGCGGTATAAACATACCATTACTCAGGCCTTATCGTTAACGTTAACAATCATTAGACATCGGAAACCGTAACCACTGAGAATATCGTCGATAAAACATGTACGTTCGTGGGTAAAACATGCCCGATGAATTATTCAGGATATCTCGTCTTTTGTTCATTCGAAACGGTAAAAATCTCGCCGGATTAGTATTCCTCGACTTACATTTAATGTGAATTGTTAACGATAATATATTATATAATCAAATCTACCTAAATCAGCAGTCGCGAGGATACGGTTTTGTTCCCGGAAAAGGTTCATATTTTATACTCGTTTAATATTGTTCGCGTGAAAATAATCGAATGACCGTATAAGCATTGTAGTCGGAATATTAAACGTAACAATATTGACCGCTCAAAAATATTACTGAATTTCAAAAAAAAATATCGCAATATTTTGCTTTCTTTACTTTGATTCATATACCGTATTCGAGGGGGGTTGAAATCTTCAGCAAAACGTTATTTATAGTACATTTTATATAATCGTATTGTAATAAAGTCCCATTGATAGTTGCGATTGAGAAAAATGCTACGATTACTTTTTTATTTTTAATTTTTTTTTCTTTATATATATAAAGACGGTTTTGAATTTATTGACTTCATAAGAATATTTTGTATAATAACGACCCTGATCCATATTATATTCTCACGGTGGTTGACTATTTTTATTTTATTTTAAAACCGATGATAATAGTTGATACCTGGTGAAAACCGAGAATGCATTAATTTTTAATAAGTAATCCGAGTGAATGTTTCATAAATGGTTGGAAGGTACACTACTTTTGACAGGAGACAAAGATAACAAAAGGCTATCCCGAAGGAATCCTTTACATACATTAATCATTAACATTACTAATTGCAAGTGCTTAAAGTTTGATGTATGCCACACATTCGGATAAGGAAGTAACTCGAAGCACATAAAATGGAAACGCGTCTTATAACATGTTGCATCGTGCACGAAAAAATATAACTCTTCCGAAAAAAAAAATTATACTAGTATGAAATTTTTTTTTGTTGAGATTATATTAGCATTTGCAATTTTGTTTGGACTTTCAAACTCGTATGTTGGTGATTTAGTTTTTTAATTTAAAAAAATCATCAATTTTAATGAGTATGCAAATGAAAATCAAAAACTCGATCGAGGTAAAGCAGTGTCACTGAAAACTTCCACCCTATAACGCCTGTATCCTGTCTAGTAAATTATATCGAATTCGCCCATTATTTTTAATTTCACAGATTGTAAATGTATATTTAATGGGAGAAAAAAAAACTGTTTGTATGCAAATATTTGAAAAAATAAAATCGCAGATTCGTAGAAGACGGATTTTCGTTTTGATTCATTAGGACTTCTGATTAAAACAACGTTGTTTTGAAAATTATTTTTCAACCACAAATCTACAAAAAAATTCAAAAAAAATAATGCTCGCACCCCGTCTAAAAAAAAACTACCACGTGATACGAAGTATTACTAATTGATTTCAACGCTAAACACGATGGCGTGCAAACTAATTGAGAGACTATATCCATTTTGCGCTCGTTTTTAGCCTCTAGTAAAACGTACGAGCGTCCTCGAAAACAATGCAATAACAATGTTTCAGAGTACAACGCGGCCGATCGGTTTAATAAAATTAATTTTCGATAAATCACCGGACGGTGGCTTTCGGCGAGTGTCATTTTGGGATTTATTTTCGGAAACACGCGGAACGCTGCTGCCGTAGGCGCGCGATTCGCATACAAATCCCGTTTTACGTTTGCACAAAGACGTAACGAATACAATATATATTTATATAATACCGTTTCGTATAGTTTAAAAAAAAAAAAAAAAAAAAAAAAACGAAGATCCTGCCCGTCGTCCACGGTCTATGTAAACCAATCTAAGATTGCGCAATAACTTCATAGACACAGCACGTCCTGGAATCGTTCGGACTCGGTCCAGGAACGGAATTGCCCTTTTCGGTCGACGTATTCCGCCGGGACTGTACGCCGTCGTCCGACTATAAGGCAACGAGATCCCTGTGTCGCCGCCGAGGAATACGTTTTTATTTTTTGTGTTTTTTTATTTCCGGTTTTTAGTATAATTCAAATTCCAGCGTTACTACATTATGTTTTACGGTACCTACGGAGATATTTCGTTCGGTTCATTTACATTTTTTTTTTTTACATTCTCCCGGTGAACGTATTTATTAAAATAAAAATTACATAACATATAATACGTAAACGACTAAGCGACGTATTTTCGAGTATATTCATATTTTCGTGTTGATACAAAAAGTGTTCGTAGAAATAGAAAGCTGTGAACTCACACGACCGATCGAAAACGCATACGAGATTTTTTTTTTTTTTCAAACGTTTTTAGTATTATTATAGACACGTGAAAGTTTTTAATCCGCGAAACAGAATAAAGATAAATTCGATGTGTCTAACTTTCCAGTCACCGCGGAAACTACCTGTGAATAACGGAAAATCCACATGACGACGATGTTCTCAAACTTTGCTCTCGGGTTTTTTTTCCTTTTTTTGTTTGTCTTTCAAAATGTTTTTTATAAGTCCCGTAAACACATAAATTACCCATTCAATATTTATATAGTTAAGCCAAATACTACGCGAGATTCTGTTGTGGAATCGTGAGAGACGTGATATCGTATATGAGAAACTATTTTTACTCGAGCAACTTTATAGTAAATGATAAAATAACTATTTTATCATAGAAAAAAAAAAATCGTAAGAATAATTTTCCACCATAAATATAATACTATACAAAGTAGTAATTTATAGGTAGTACGTTGTTATATAAGTATAAAAAAAATCTATTTTTTTGTAGCGATTGAGCGATTTAATCAGAAATGAAAGTGTTAGATTATGAACAAAGTGAAGAATATATTTGCTTTATTCCAATAATTGTTTTTTCCCGTGTAAACGATTTTTTTAGTGAAGTAATACTTTATAAAAATTTACAATTTTGAACGGTAAACAAGTATAGATCCTCGGAGGTACTTTTGGTCGATCCTTTTTCGATTAACTAATTTATTTTCCTTAAAAAAAAACGCCTCCAAGTAGAAACAAACCCCAATTGTCATCAGTTTTTATTTCTTTGAAACCTTATAAAGTTTGAATTTTGAGGAAATTAAAATAAATAGAACTCTTATAGTTATAGTCTGTTAGTCAACGAGATCGTTGTTTTTCGTAAATATTTTTCTCGAAAACAATTTGTGACAACGAGAGTTTGAATTAAGATACAAGTTTATTTTGACTTTATTCCACCGATATCTAAGAAAAGCGAAAAAAAAAATAATAATCCGAAAACAGTTGAATATCATCGTCTAAGATTTACTCGAGAGTGGTTTTTCTCTCGAGAGCGTAGTGCCGCCGCGTCGATTTAAATGCATACGAATAATATTCGATTAGAACGAATCCATACGATATACGAATAACGTGACGCGTCCCCCGTAACCCGTTTCTGCCCTCCAACAACACCCAGTCATCTAGGAGAGAAATCACTAGAGGCAAACACACTCGGAGGGTGTTTTTTATTTATTTTTTTTCTCTCTCTCGTCCTGACATCTGTATAAATATAATATTCATGTAGAACCGACCGGATCGTTTTGGCGGCCGACGCGTATTTAAATATTTATACGGTTATCGCATATCGCCCGTGCCCGGGTATAAGATTTAGGTCGTCGACTCGACTCGCGTAAGTGAGTTCGACGCGCATACGTAGTACGCCGATGTGCCGACGACGACGACGACGTGCCCACTGCGAGCTAGTGGTGGTAGCGCAGCAGTTGTGATTGAACGGATCGCACTTAATTCGGCGTTGATGGCTAACAACAGCGGCGGCGGCGGCTCGTCTGATTGACAGGCCGGTGGTATTGGGAGACAGAAGGGGGAATTCGTGTCGGTGCCACGAGGAATAAACGTCGTACAGGAAACAATCCGTGACACATGTCACTGCGGGATAAAGTATCTCCCATTGACCTTTATCTACGTTGCGGTTGGATATTCGTCGGCGATCGATTTCTCGACGGGCCCGTTTTGTTTTGCCCGATGAATATTAAAACGTGATCCAATCCGAACCGAATACGCCGAGTCTTCCGACGGTACGTACCGCGCTAATTTTCGACCGCGATCGATTGGACGAATTAATCGTAATTATTTTGGTTTTTTATTTCAGACCTTGTAAACGATTTTCGAAAACGACGGCGAAAGAAAAATCGCGAACACCTATTTTACAGTGTTCAAAGCTAGGAGATAAAAATATTTCGTCCGACAAAAGCGATTAGACGTATTTCGAATACATAAACAAATCCATCCCCGCGTCGCGTTTACGTACTTCATCTACGTCCGTAGTACGTTTGCACGACCGGTGTATTTTTAAATCATCGTTTCCGGAATGAGTTATTCAAAACTTTATTCTATTTCGTGACTAACGAGTCTTCTAGTTTGTCCGCACGTCCTCGTTCTTCTCGACTTAATTACACAAATATTAATAGAGAAACGACTTTGCTAAAAGCTGCTTCCTGAGAAATCACGGCAGGCAAAGTTTCGTTAAGTAATATTTCATTCAAACAGAATATTATATAGTTTTACGGCGATATTTGGTATTCGCGTTAGGGACGTTACTTCGCGACGGATAAAACGCTTAAAACATTTAACGAGAAAACGAAAAGGCTGTTAACTATTAAACGATGAATATTATGAGACTGGATGTAATTTTTAAAACTTTATTGTAGACGTGTTTGTGTATTTAAAAGTGTATTTGATAGACTGATATATTTTTTTATTTAAATTTCAACTGTACAAGTCTTACGCGTCCATTTGAATTATGGTTTCAGATGAATAGTAATGTCGATAGTCCCGAATCGATCAGATAATGAGATTTGCATTGACTATTGATACAAATCGGTTTCAAACCACAAACAGGCTTTATCGGGAAAATAACGATAGCTGAAAAAATTACGCTTGGAAGTTATACTTCGATTCATAATAGAGTTCGATAATAGTCGATATAAAATTGAAAAAACTAATCGTATGAATAAATTGCGATCTTATTCTCGGTTTGTTTCATTAATTTTATTACCGTACAATCGTTATGATTTATAAAAAAATAAAAACACAATACAATTGTGTATATTATGTATGCTTGTTTTCAACTCGAAAATGTTTACATTATTTTTTATGCACTTCTACATAAGTGTTTAAAAAATTTTAATTACGAGTTTATAAACGAATACGACGACTCTGTATCAGACACTTATAATATTGTATTGGGCCACGCGAGGACGACGACACTTTACAATTACGCAGCGTCCTATTACTCGGAGTCAATACAGTTGGATTTGAAATGTTAATCCGTGAGATAAATAGTATTTGCATAGAATGTGATATAATTTTAACATTCCAGTGATTTTAATCGACGTCGTACCTTCAATGTGTTTGGCGCGTATACTGCGTGTAGTATTCGATCAAAGCAAAAAACACACATCATTGTATTTTAATTTTCCCAAATGCAAAACAAACATCTTTCTTTTTACTCAAATCAAAAGTACATTCGAATGCAATATTGTACACATTAAACAAATATTTACTGAAAGTACATTTTTAATGTGCGCATAATAGATAGATTCGGTCGTTTATTCGAACGTCGTCTGTCACATAAAGCAATAAAAATCATAATAAATAGTTTGAACAGCTGTTCAACTTAAATATAGGTTTTTATCGATGCGTTTCCTTTAAATGTCTTTGAAACGATACGATAAAGTACACTATTATAACTCAATTCGATCCTTTTATTTCGTCTTTTTTTTTTTTTTCCAAACAACGTTATTTGTAAAATTATGCGTCTGACTTTACATTTACATAAATATAATATTATTTAAGCCGAGTACAGATTTTATTACGAGAAATTATTATTTTATGATTTTGGTTTTCATTCGTTTTAAGTTAGTATACAATTATTATGTTCATACATATTCCGACGTTGTCATGAAATCCCGTCGTACTTGATTCTGTTTTATAACTATTGACATTTTCATATCCAACTGTAACTCTAATTATAATTCAAAAATACTACACGTTGCGTGCTCTAGCCGTAATTGTATTATTCTTTTCAAACAAGCATTGTGTTATTATTGAAATCACATGACTGATTAGTCCTAGATTTGACCGATCAAATCTAGAAATGATATCGTTTAAATCCGTCGATTTCCAATCGTTTTTATTTGTTTTTGAAGACGTTTTTACAAAGCACTACATGTACGTTCAAAGATGTATGACTTTTAGCACATGATCAGTAAAAGCTACCGCGACTTCGATAGTAGGTACTTAAACAATATAAAAATGATTGCTTTCTAGGTTGAACCGGTCAAATCTATGATTAGACGCCCATCGGGCTTCGACTCGATACTACATGTGTAACAAGTCTACTCGTATACGTATTTGAATAAAACATTTTCCACCGACTACCCACGTTACTGCCGCAGTGTTTTTGTCACCTGACAAATAATTAACTGTAAACAGCTAAAATATAAATAATATATCGCGTTCCTTAATTATAATTCCATTAGAATAAAACAAATGTCTCCACGCATCCGATCGTTTTACACGGTTAAATTATTTATGTAATCAGTAAATGTAATTTATAACGAACGGCCGCGTAATCCATAGGAGTTTAATAAATAACTGATATTTTCCGTGCTCGAATTTTTTTTTAATTTCCCGTGCCAAATCCACGGTTTCGAAACCCGGAGTTTTTAACCGGCGTTTTTACATTTTTACACGACATTCGAACGGGAGGAATCGAAAACGTTATTTTGCTGTTTCTGTGTTACTGTGAATACACAACGATTTGTTAACGTTGCGCGCGATTTCTATAAAGCAACCGGTCTTAGATTATATTTTAACAATAGCGGAAATATTAAATTATATTGTACATTATACGAACGAATTCGATTAAAAAAATACATCACACGATTTTCTCAGATTCTCGTATATAACGTTATTACGTCGCGCGTCGGTCGTGCGTCACGACGAAGAGGTGGACTCGATTTTTCATATAAAACTAAACTTGTTATTTTATTTATATTTTTAACCATTCAATATGTCTAATCGAAATCGATTGAATTAGACAGAGTCAATACGAATTTCCCAACACCGACCAAATTTTCAATAAACTCAAAAACCCCAGGTGGACGTGAAGATAATCGTTTAAAAAAATTAACATTGAAATGAGTCATGGTTTCGTATGAAAATTTAAAACCAGACAATTGTACACGCTTTAAACGTATAAAATCGCGTGCACTGCACTTTTCGCGTCGTTATACGAATATTATAAAATAACCGTCTTTACACAATGCTTCGAAATGGAAATCATTTTTTAAATCATTTTATTCTACTATGTATAAAGTTGGAAACTGGATATGTATGCTCTAAAAATGGAATCAAATGTATAAAAGTTGTGATTGTAAAGTATTAACACAAGAGACAACGAAAAAAAAAAATAGGTAAATGACATACATTTTTATAATAATATATTGTTTCGTATGATAATCGAGAAAATCGTTTCGTTCGCGAACGGGGGTTACTTTTGTTTTGTTATCTATTAACCTATAAAGTTATTGTTGTAGATGGAAAATAAAAAGCGCACCACGGGTACATATATACGAGTAAAATGTGGTCGATGTAGGGTTTTAATGATTTTTCAACCGTATAATTTCTTTTATATAAATAGCTTATAGTTTTCAACAAAAAAACGAACAAAAGAACAGTGCATTTCTTTTGCTCGTAATAAGGCAATGAAACGTGACTTTTGTGTAGGTACCCACCCTCACCCAACCTATATAAAAGTGTCTTCGTTTCGAACGCATTTTATGAATTATTATAATCGTTATTGTTATTATTATTATTATTATTTTAATAACAGAGCGTAACAACAATAATGTTACACGGCATTCCTCCAAAACTGAAAGAAGGAAAAAAGCAAAACCGATAAATCGTAACGACACTATGCCTTTTAATATACGTGTCTATGACTATTACTGCCATTGTTAAAAAAGTTCCCTCGAAAACTGAATTTGTTCGCGTTCATTATTAAGCCAGTCGTTCATTTAATTATTCGTGCAAAAACGAATCGTCGTCTACAGAAACGATACAAATAATTTCTATTTTTAACACTTAGAAAATAAAAATCGGACGCGTGAAAACACTTCCTGGTTGAATGTTCTGACATGTTGAAAGTACAACTTGTTGTAGACGATATTAAACATTATTGGTGACGTACTATACAATGTGGTAGGCATGACAAATTATGAAACATTGCGATAAACGAGATGATTCGAAGTTTTTAAATTTTTATATATTTGAACGACGACGTGTCAAACACGGTCGAGTTTTCTAAAAATATGAGTTTTACTTACATTCTGTTTAAAAAAAAGGTGTGACGTTCACTAAAGATAACGAACGCATTTATTTTATTTCCAAACACTTCGGTTACTAAGCCCGTGATTTGCACAAGGCTGGGCTTTAAAGAGTTGAAAATTAAATTTTAATGTTCAGTTAAATTTAACTAACCCGTAACTTTTTTTTCGGCATCGACTTTTAATTCATCGAGTTACTTTTTTATAACATATTGAACGTTTTAACTTCCATTTTAACCTATTAACATTAAGTTGATTTCTGATATAACAAGAACCGTTTGTTCAAAGTATTTTCAATTTAATTCGGTTTGTTTTAGAAACGTAAAATGTTTTAGGAAAGATATTTTTAAATTTCTCGAGACTATAGGAAAATCCAAAAACTTTTAAATGTACAATCGGTAGAGGATTAAATATTATTTTCTCATTAAAATTTTTCTCGGTCATTAAAAATTGTTATATTCACTTATCGATTAAATTTTAAATTGAAAAATGCAAGATAAAACTCGTTCATCATTGTAACTTTGTAGCTGTGTTTTCGTAGAGAATTTTTGTTTACACCGTCGAAAAGAAAAGCATGCCCTGAACTTTTTCTATTACCTCTCGTCGGGTTTTTTTTTTTTTTTCAATGGCTCGATTACGACCATTAAATATGTTGTATCAAAAAATTAAAAACCATTTATATACAAACTTTAAGTTCAAAAGCTATATTTCGGTTAAGAACAAAAACCGACGAAAGATACATAATAGAAAAAATTCCGGTCTTTTAAACGTTGTTAACAAATTTTCTCTACGAGTAATAATATTATGTAAAGAGGTACACGGTTTTGCTATGATGAACGTGCTTAATGTGAAAAATTATAAAGTTATTCAAAATAACGTTAATGACCGACATCACGACCGGAAGTATAAAAAAAATACGTATTACTCTACTTGATATTATTTATACTCGTATTATATAGTGTTGATATTTTATAACTCGGCTTACTCTGTCCAAAATTAATATTTTACTCGACGAGTTCAAAAAAAAAATCAGTCTTTCACGGTCGTAAGATTGCGATTGTCAACACCAGTGCAACATCTACGGTTTTTTTTTTTTATAAATGGACGAAAGGGCTATTAAGGGTCGTCTACGATTATTAGCTCGGAATAATTTCGTGAAATTCCGATTAATGTAAAACGCGTTTGCGAGAATTACTAATGCCGTTCGTAAGGTTATAGTGATTTGATTCTTTTTGTGTCGCCTGTAAAATCTAAACCGATAGTGATTCTACAGCAATAGAAACTCAGAGACTGCGAACAATATTGATTCCTACCGTATGCTCTTGCCGTACGACGTAAAAACACTCGAGGATTTCTTCCGATCGGTCGTCAAAATATCACGCTTATTGTATTTTCTCTCTCCGAAAACACGCACAATTTATAAATCGATCATTGACCGACGACTCGAGACGGAAGCCGTGAAAAACGAGATAAAAATTCGAGAGGCCTTTTCTCAAACCCCCCCCCCCCGCCCCGGTACGTCAGTGTTTCCCGACCCGGGGGGGGGGCGCAAACAGTAAACGCGGAGTAAAATTTAATTTTTTTATTCGGTTTTTTTTTTCAATTCGTTAAATATCATACAGAAAAAAAACTCATATATTTTTTCAATTTATTGAAGGGGGGAAGGGCGTGAGATTTTTGAAAATCCACAAAGAGGGCGTAGAATAAGAAAAAAAGTCGGGAACCACTGTCGCACGTCGATAAAATATTATCACCAGCAGAGGCGGATACGGGTGGATAATTTTGACGAGTGTAAGTATGATAATTTGTAGAAGACACTCACCTCTTTGACGCTTATGTCCGTCTCCATGATGATCCCCTCGTCGGTCGCGTCGGTCGCGTAATAGTGGCTGAACGGTGCGCCAGGCAACGGCACCGGTTCCACGTGACCCGTTTTGCCGTGGTATCGCAGTAGGTACGCGGTCCAGCAAACGTACCTGTGGAATAAAAAAAAAAAAAAAATTCGTAAAAACATTTTCAGATTTAACGACGACGACGACGACGACGCGCGGCGTTACACGAATGTTATTATTCAAATTTTATACGGTCTGCGGTACTGCCGCAACACGTGCGTGCGAGCAGTATACGATTTTAATAACCCGCGGTGCGTTGCGATTTTCGAAGACCGCGCGCTCGCCGCTCGTCCGCGCCGAAATTTATTTTCGATTTATGACGTTTTTTTCCCGATAAATCGCACGATATCGCGATGACGATATGGCCGAAAGACCGCGCGTTTTCCAAACACGTGGTGATCGCGGAAACCCTTTCGAGCAAAGATTATAGAGAGTTAACTCGAACGTTCTACGTTCGAAACGTCGAGTTTGGACAATTTTTCTTTTGTTCCACCGATTTGTCGACACCAGTCACGTCGGTAAATCCCCGAGAAATTAAACGAATAATTATTTATGAAAAAAATTAGGAATTATTATTGTTCAACAAAACATTGTTGTTACTTTGAAAATAAAGTTTTTTCATCGTGTACATCAAAATGTGTTTTTAAAATATCAGGATTCGAATGGATGCATATTTTACGCGTAAGACTAGTAAAATATTGTGTTGTCAAATCGAACTCTCGTTCGACGTATACAAACATTTCGTATCATGCTATAGAAACACAATTATTTATGTCACGATAATCACACCGAAACGTAGATATTAATTTGATCGAGAAGGCGAACGCCAAGAGTATACAATGTTCGTCCTTGCCACGAGGTAAACAAAACGTGAAAGAAAATTATATGTATTTTGCTCTCGTGCGGTTCATTTAAACAAAACAAAACAAAAAAAAACCTATTATAAATAAAATATTTCGAGAAAATTCCTGTTCAAGAACGAGCAATTCACTAATCCATTCAGACCCTAATTGAATTGTTCGATCATTTTACTATAAAAAATGGTTCGAGTATTAAATTACGTCCATCCTTAAAGTTCTAGTTCGAAATATTAATATAAAATAAATCAAAGTTCTTCTTGAAAGACACTGGACGTTTGAGAATAAAAACAGTGCTATGTACTCATAGAAAGACACTGAGCTTTATAAGAACATAATTACATTTTTTACAACACAATTTCATTTATTCCAGTTTTGCAATTTATTAAATCATCTATGAGGTTTTTTCTTTTTACAATAAAAAAACAAATGAAATTCCAAAAATAACGTCGTACAGAATTAAATTCTCTAGACGATTTGGATACGTCTGAGCCATATTTAATTTATATATGTCTTACCATAAAGATATGCATGCAGAGAGATATGTAGATAACTATTACGCTGCACATTAAAAACGCAATCCATTTTTATTATGTTTATTTTTTTATTTTTATTTTTTTGTCATTCACGGAGTTTTTTTAATTTTGAGCAATAAAACTAGCAATGACTATTAAAACGAGTAATACTATAATAAACAATGCTAAATAGTAATGGAAATCAATTATAACCGACTTTTTATTCGTTAAAACACATGTCTATTATAATCACCAATGTAACCGTCGAAAATAATAAAATTACGCGATTTGCATTTTTTACATTCAATGGTTTATCTTCCGAATGCATTGTACAGATTAAATTTAATTAATCTTCGATCGTAGCGCGTAGTATATAATCTACGTAAAAGCTTAACGCGTTAATTAACGACGTGAGAGTATTCAATAATTATTATTGTATGTGAACAAGAACAATCTATTCCAAACAAAATAAATCGAATAATATTAGCCGTGCATCGACGAAGAACAACTGTGTGACGATAATTCCTATGAAAAACAATTACTACTACTCAACAATAATAATACGATACCGAAGTCTGAAACATCCATTGCAATTTGGTTTGAAATTCTTGTACACTCGAAGCGATTAAAATACGAAAAACGCTGGTAGTTCAAAAAAAAAAAAAAACCCATAATAACTTTACCGACGTTTTCAAATTAGTTTTGTTCGTTTCATATATGAGGAGCGCAACAAAGCTGTATATCGAATGAACAACTCGACTAATTAAAAACATACCTATACGTTATTAACTGTCATAAAAAGAAACAACGTAAACGCACAACGTACGTACGATGGTCACGGATGAATAGCGCTACCGGGAAACGAGGATATTCGCGGGGAAATGAATCGCATGCATTTTGGGCAATTGGACCCCTTTTCGTTGCGCAACAATGGAATATTCATGAACTGTGAACTACGATCTACAGCTTTGTCTGAGAGAGAGCGAAAAACTTAAGTCGGATGCAAACATAGTTTTCCGATTTTAAAAGAGGTCAAATTTTTTAAGAACCAAAATTTTTTTACTCTTAACGATCGCCAAAACGTATTACATGCAGCGTTCTAGGTTAATGAATGTGGAAAAAGAAATTCTCTGTCTATTAAAAAAAAAAAAAAAACACATAAGTGACTGAAGATGATCGGATTATTCGTATGCTGTTATTTTGAAATTTCGGACGAGTTATCGGTTTTATTAAGTTTGTATATTTACTTTTTCATCGCGTTTAATGTAAATATTAGATACACGGTTAGAAACTGGCGGAAAGTTTTTTTTTTTTTCGTTCAATCTGAGGGACAACGGGTTCTTCTTGAAAATTTCCCGCTAGACCGAAAACAGCTTATCCGTCCACGCTTATTGTTGGGTTTTGTCACTTTTATCAAAGTTCAGAACACAGAAAAGTAGGTGATTTCATATCTGGCTTGCGATATAAAAAGATTTCCTGTTCAAATCAAAATACTTTCTTAATTTTTCCTATTGTAGCATACGAAGCGGGCCACCACCGCCGTGTTCTCTCGCAGTTTACAGAACGGAGTTCAATCTTAATAGAATATATTATTATATTATTTCGTAAATATAAAACGACATGCCTACGACGACGGCAGTAATATACTGCGATATAACGATGTTAAAATTATGAAGCGGACACAGCAGCTGGGTACCGGCCAGCTTCGTCTAGCTAACGTCCGCACGGAAAATTTATGCTCAAAATAATATTCTGTGAATGAGATTTATCCGTTTTCAAAAAAAAAAAAAAGCGGTCGGAAATAGTTGGTTAAAAAAAATTAATTACTCGAAAGAGAGCGTTTGGAATTATCAAAACTAAAATGTTTTTTTTTTTTTTTTTTCATCGAGTATAAAAAATAATAAACGAACGATTTTCGTTCGATATTATCGATTATTATGATTCTGAAGGATAACGGTTAAATACATATTGTTTTGGAAATTTTTTTTTGCATTCGTGAAAAAATCGTATTTATAAATAATCAAAAAAATAAAACTAAATCTAACGTAATCGTTTTCTGTGTAAAAACATGACCAATCTTTGGTTTTAAGTGGGTGTGTCGTACGTTTCACTCGTCTGAAGTGCACTGGAGTCTTCTTTGTAGCGCTGTTAAGACTATTAAAATGCGTTCGAATTACATCCAATTTCTTATTCCACGGGAAAACTTTCGAGTGCCTACTACCCAATTCAACCGAAAAAGTGATTACGTAATACATGCATAAAACTTTCAAAATCACATCGATGCAATATGTTCATATTGAATATGAATAATTTAATTCCTTACGCAACTCGACATCAAATATTATATTAATATTCTTAAAACTGGTGTAAACTAATAAATTATAAAATATAACTTAATATTTTCATAAATAATATATGTATGTGTGATTTTTTTTTTTTTTTTTGATTATAGACTTCCTATGTGGTGTGTGTTTAAACTGTAAAACTTTAGACCCTTCGTACATTTTAATTCTACCTTTATAATATCTTTCTATTATTCACGAGAGAAAACGTGAACACCAAACAATCACTCGAAATTCAGAATTCCATGGTTTTTTGTTATAATTAAAAACATTCACGCATCGCGAGTTTCAATTAAAATACATTTCTGAAAAATATGAATTTATTTTAAGCACACTGGAGTTAGAGTGAAAAAAAAAAAAAACTTTTGATTGTCACATGTCCTTTACCAATAAACGAGTTCGTTTTGACAGAATATTTTTACAGTCGATCGAAACGAATAAAACTGTGAACTGACAAGTAAAAGAGTAAACATTAACGTTTTATCATTTAGCTATGCTGAAACGTACGCAAATATCAAGTTGTTTGCGTTAAACAATCAACAACATAAGCTGTTGAAAACCCACAAGTTAAATAATATTTCGAATATTTGTGCAAAATATGTTTATCCGTCGTAAATATGAATGATTAATTAAATGTTTAAATCGTATGTAAATAATACGAGTATAGACTAGTCGTTTACTTTGATATGACGAACAACAGAAATAACCTATTAAATGTTGTATATAAATGAAGATATTGATAATTTCGAATTTTAAGTTGAAAATTACAATTCAAAAAACTTTTCAGTTACTAAATGTTTGCTAGGCGTGTTGAATTAAACTGCAATGATTTTGACCTAAGCTCGAATGACAAGAGTGTATCCATTTTAAATTAATATTACAATCTCGTAAACGTTTTTTTCTCGTTTCACAACGATTTAAAAATTAAAAACCCAAACACGTGTCTTACTCAGAATACAAAATAAAATATTACATTATTACGATTTTAATTTTTGAACTCTCGACGTGTCGGCAATTAGTATTTATATTTAAATTTATATCTTTATTTGGATTTTACTTTTTTTACTCGCAATTCGCCACTCTTGTATAAAATTTTCAGACTTAGTCCTCCGAACTATTTAACTTTTAAAAATATAAAATACTCGAAATATTATTAATATTATTTTGATTTTCAATCAATCTTCATTTTTTTAGTCTTTTTAATATTCGAAAAAACTAAACGCTGTATCGAAATGCTGGTCCATTTGTCACATTTAACGAGAAAATTCGCGGATTCATAAATAAACAGAATATCGGTGATATAAGAATATATCGTTAGGCGAGTAAAAATCATTACGAAAAACGAGAACAATTATTTATTCGAGTAAAACAGATAACTTCGACGAGCCTGGCTCAATGACACCACGTGACTGTTCTATACGTCCTAATGTGTTTTGAAACTTTAATTTGTATTAATTTTTTTTTACAACAGATTTTCACCGAATCGATTTTTAATAATTCCGTCTGTAATCCTTCATTCATTTTTTTTTTTTTTTCAGAGTAAGGTATGAATGAAATATCTGAAAAAAGCACTACACAATTCGGTGCTTCCGAAATTCCGCCGCCATATTGTAGCCGCCTACGCTCGCTTAATGGGAAATACGCCTCCGGCGGCGTTGTGTCTTTTTATATGAAAGATTCGAGATAGGTATAGACACTCTGCTTTCGGTATCACTTGTTGAGTAACTACCTGTATATTTGAATTTATTGCGCAGCGACAGCTGTTAGTTTCTCAGCGATTATCCCCCGGACTTGCGCTAACTTTTGAATTAATAATGCCAAGTTTCGGTCAACAGGCGTGTATTATTTCCATGTTATTCTCATGGCGGGAATATCGCTCGGACGTGTTCTATTTCGTAAGCGCCTTAATTACGTTCCGGACAGGTTGCGCTATAAAGGTCGGCGATCCAATCGCTAACTGCTCACTCGTTGTCGACTGATTTGTTTTATAAACTACTTTTGTATCGGGCTATCAGAGCTATCCGATAGCTTCGGAAAGTTTAACCGATCACACGGCGGAAGTAAAAGACCTTTTATGGTTTTTATTAAATTTCATCGACTCGGGCGGTTCGTTACTCGCAATAACTTAAGCAAACAGAAAAGACGGACGGGGGAAAAAAAGAAGAAAAAAACAATTAACGTCCCGCGATCGGTTGTGTCGGTGCACGAGTATTTTTATCCGCTCTTATAAGACTTGCGAAAGTATTCGTCCCAACAAATCTACAAGTGGCCGGTGCGGTCACAAGAGTCGTGATACGATTACATTATCGGTACCGCAATAATTCCAAACACAGTATATACACCAAACGAATCGGTCTCGAACTAAAGTACGAAAACTCGAAATAATTTTCGAAATAAACAACACCATTAGTCGTCGTAGGTACACAACAAAGAAAGCATTTTTGTTTTTTGTTTTTTTTTTTTCCTAAGTGAGTTACCGATTGAATGATTGCAAAATAATCGTATTGTTACTAAATGTATTTCAGGCGGACATATTTGAAGTTGTTTTTATCATCGCCGACGACCTACAAATACAATACAATCAATAATTCAGATTCAACGGGCGAATAGTGACGAGTTTAAATAAATGTTTGTGGTTCGACGGATATTGACTATTATTATATCGATTTAATTTCTTCTTTTTTTTCTCTCTCTTAATGGAATAAAATATTTCAAAAGCATAATAGTACTAACTCAGTGAAGCCGAAGATTAAGTTATTTTTGTACTTTTTTTTTTTTTTTTTTATCTCTAACTCGCCAATGAAACTTATCGCGCCGGCCGATCAAACCAATTTAATCTCATTGTTCAATATTGACACGCTTCCATTATTTCTTCCGCGGACATGAAATGTTCATTTAACAGCCGTCTTTAAGCAATGGCCATCGAGGAGTGGGCAAACATTGTTTGATGGATGAAACTCATGATTTTCCACACCGGGTCGAAAACAATCATCCCGCGCGGCCAGACAATTTAAAACCGAGCGGAAGGAAAAAAAAAAATTAAATAACTTTGGGTCGTGAAAAATTAGCTTTTAAAAAACCGGGAGTGGTCTCAACGATGAAAATAAAAAACTGGATGAAATGCAAACGAGAGAGTGTTTACTTTATGTAAAAGTCGTATGCGAACAAGATTGGTTGATCTAATAAAGAGTATCCTTGAAAGGTTAAAGGTGTGACACGAAATATACGTAAGACGGTGGAAATTCATTTTCGGTAAAATATTGTTTCACTGCGCGCCGCAGAGTTAACACTAAACGTTGACAGATTATGATAAATGGTCGAAATTATGGGGGAAAAATAATATCGTACACAAATCGTTATTATCGTAATAAGTTTGAGGCCGCTTTTCGTAATTACTTTAAATGTGCTTCGTTTCCGAATACGTTTTTTTTTCTTCATCTTCTGGTATTGTATTCAATGAGAAATGTTGTAAACCGACTAGATTATTTAGTACGAGTACTAATGAACGCGAGAATATTCAATGGAAACACTGATAACGCGTCAGAACAGTGTGATTAATGCCACACGACAATAATATTATTACGGCATTTGGTAATCGTCCGTTTTGTTTATCGCTTCTTCGCGAAGAAGATATTAACGTTTTTAACGAACGACAAAAATATCGATATTAAATTCGATAAAAACGAACCATGGCGAAACACGGTCGAGTTAAATCGGACGAACTCTTGAAAGAAAATTGAAATTCCTCTTTCAGAATCGAAAACGAAAAAGAGAGAGAGAAAAAAAAAGGTTGTAATAGTTTTTCGTACATGTTTTCTCTTTATGCTTTAGTGTTTTCTTTTTTCCAACCGAAACACAACGTTGTGAATATCACTGACTCGATAGAGGATTTCGGTCATTCCGTAGCAGGTAATCGGTGGACCGGAGAATAAGGCCGGGAAGTGTTATATACAGTATTGTGTCGTCTCGCGAGATGTTTAGTTTCATAGAAAAAAAGAAAAAAAATAATAATAATAAAAAATAAAAAAACCAACACCGAGCGAAAACATTTCAGACCCCTTTAATAACTACGATATTATTTACTAGAACCTTTTTTTGACTCCGTCGCTGTGTAATATACTCTCGGTGATATAATTTTCACAACAGAATCACGCGCGTTCGACTATTTATTTTGTCCGCGCCGCGCCGCGCCGGAAACGTATTCTGTCGTTCGATACCGACTGTTTTCGCAAACGTTCGACGCTCTCAATTACGCCGTTTTACGAGTGAAAAAAAACTATTCGCACTACTTAAAAACACTCTCAACGACATAATAATATATAATTACGACGAGAGTACTTCCCGTTCGACGTTGTTATCGATCGGAATCGTAAACATCGATACGACGCGTCTCGCGCGAATCATATTGCAGTCATCTACTACTTTGCGCGACGACGCACGTAAAACATAATATCTCGTGACTTTTCGTCCGTCTCGTCGGTCACAGTGTCGGATACCTCTGCCCAGCTCCTTTAACGTTTCGCACACAAAGAGGGTTGATTAAAAAGCTCAACTACTGAGAGCAACACGTACCTTATCTGCCTATGATTAACGTATTAGGTATCCGCGCCCGGTGGAAAACATAATCACGGAGGAAAACAACCATATCAAAAGGTAGCACACTTTTAATTTAGAAAGAGAAGAAAAAAATGAATTTAAACGAAAACTCCTCCGCTACAGAGTTATAGAATCGTTATTATTATTTCTTTTTTTCGAGAGAGAGAGAGGGAAGAGATTTATCATTTCGCTTTGTGAATAGTGTACAGTTGTAAAGATGCTACAATAAGTTCAGAAAGTAAAAAAAGGATAGGATACTTCACAAAAAGAATATTAAAACCCGCTTTCGTTTTCGTATGCAAATTAGTCTCAATGCAACTGTATAACTAAATATTTTATTTTTCGAGGTAACTCGGTAAATATTTAAAAAAAAAAAAAATGTACATTGTGTTTTATTTACTCAATTTTAATTAATCGTCTAACGAGTACGGATACTGAGCTATGGAACTCACATTACATCTTTAACACTTGTTTCATTCATTTTCATACCAACGACACTTAACAATTATTTACGAAAAATATAATACTTATTCCTAATATTATCGTGTTAATTTGTAAAACACGTTTTACACTCTTCGAAAGTCTTTTTCTGCACTTCAAGTCTCATCGTGCAAAATGCATATTTTAAAATACGAATAATTTGCCTTCCTCTATTACAAAAACACACATATATATATATATATACATGATGTCGTATAATAAACTTA
Source organism: Drepanosiphum platanoidis (assembly GCA_948098885.1). NCBI lineage: Eukaryota > Metazoa > Arthropoda > Insecta > Hemiptera > Aphididae > Drepanosiphum > Drepanosiphum platanoidis. Next base: position 24,011,435 of record OX402528.1, read on the forward strand.
TATTTACGTGTTATATATGCTTGTGCTAATTCATATCCGATATAAGTTTATAAGTTATAACTTGGATAAGCAGTCGAATACGTAATTAAACTATTCAATGTTTGTTCCAATGAGTTTAAAATCTATAAAATACGGATTTCAAGCTAATCAGGTAATTATGTAATTTCAGTTAATTAATTAAATATAATATAAAGATACTTGTAAAAAGTAAGACACAAGCATTAACATTGATATTGGTTTAGAAAACATTTACGATCGACATTATTTAAATCACTAAATTCGAGATCTAACTTTTTGATGACGAATTATCAATCATCATCATTTTTCGTTGGTATATTAACAACTATATTATAAGAGGCAATACATTTAATCAAATCACAATAATAATAATAATAATAATAACTAACGCACAAACTCACACGAACGATTCTATGTTTTTGAGCGGTTTGACTGAAACCAATTGTCTTGCATAAAACAAAACTGTCGACCTCATTTAGAAATGTACAGTAATTATTATTTCCTCAATCGAAATATACTCGAAACGGAGTTTAAAATGTTTTCTCGTTTATTATTATATTTTTTCTCTTTCCAATTTAATGCTTCGAAAACGTTGTCGCGCGCGTGTGTGTCTGTTTTTATTTCTTTACGATTCGCGATGGTTATCGGACGCCTTTTATCTCCATTTCTACGAGACACACATTATTATAATGAAATGCGAAAAAATTTTCGCTTCCGCTCAACACATTATATCGATGTCACGTTATTTTCTACCCAGCGCATGTCTCAATATTGTCCGTACAATCGAACACGTATACGGAAGTATATTGAATGCATTCCATGTATGCGTATCACATGACATTTTTTTTTCTATCGAAAAATCCCATGGTATTGAATTTGTCCCCCGCGAGTGCATTATTAATAACAAATCGTTCCGATATCGTGTCGAGAAAAAAAAGCACACTGACCGAGTAACCGTCAATGCACTTCCGTATTCAAAATAATATTGCGATTTGTAACGATGAGAACCGTGTGTGTGTGTGAAAAATCGTACGTTCTCGTTCGCTGCGAATACGATTGGAACGGCGGCGCTCGTGTCATTACGACCAGGACGAGTTTTTCGTTTTCTAATAATGTTTTAATCACATTGAAAATCGATATCGTTTGACGCGTAGCGGGGGTACGGAAAAAGACGTTTCGTCGTTTTTTTTTTTTAAATTATTTAGAAATATATATTTTCCAACGCGAGCTTTAAATTTCTAATACGACAAACGTCGTCTTTTTTTTACTCATTCGTGTCACACACAGGTCTTCTATTTCTATAATAATCGAGTGCTGCACTCGGCGGAGTCCCTATTTCCTATTTGGAAAAATACGAAGAAAAAAAAAGAAAGTAATAACGCTCTTCCGCGCGTCATACCAGACGTATTATTAAACAATACATGCCGAACAGAACCGTACGGTGCAAGTTCCGGTACCGGCGACGACGATGTTAATCAATACGTTCGTACATGCCATTAAAATAGAATAATTAAGCAGTGAACTCGTTGAAAGTGAGTTTTCGAATTAGAAAGCACAACGAAAGCTTACGAAGCAAAAAAACGATTTCTACTTTTGAACACAAATAAAAAACGATAATATATACAATATAGGTCGTCGATAATATCATATAATCGCTCATCGTCGTTATGACTAATCAGACTGCGGCACGTAAAAACATAGTTTGAAACTATTAGTTTCACGTCGGACGAGAAAATGGCGTTTCTGTATTGTGGAAAGTTGTATGGGGGGAAAAAATGGTTACAAAGGAGATGCCGCATCTATACCACCAGTGGCTAACCGTGATTACGCCATCGTTCGCACAATTCACGTGGAGTTCTGACAAATCATTCATTACGATTCGAGTGCGTTCGCTATTTTTTAATTGGATTTTTTACGCCCTTAGTTCATCGATACACGTGTTGCGATTCCAATTGCATTTGAATTATTACGGCGCGGCGCCCGTAATAACTAATGGCAGGTAATTCTCTTATCGATTGTTATTTATTATGTGGTCGTGAATTAATGAGCTCGCGGCCACGGTTTTCATAAATATGTGAACGTACGCTAATGGAGAGCGCCGAGATAAGAAAATTCCCGGCCCCGGATTTAAGGCATCGCTAAAATTGTAAAACCTCTAATTATATAGAAGTTAAGTCTTTTGAAAACATTCGACCGAATAAAACAACGTTCGCGCATAATTAACCGTTATAATTTTTAATTCTTAAATTTATACTTTTCTTATCTGTCATTAGATAGATTAACTTTTAATCATTTATAAACTTTTGAAACATATTAGCATAATATCGCGTCGGGTAAACAGAGAGAGAGAGAGAGATTTAAATATTCGCCAGACACGTCTATATTGTTCGTGTAAAGGACTCGGTTAGAAACATGGAAAAATCATATCGATTCGCTTTTCATCTCGGAATTTCGGGCGCGAGTTTAAAGTCGTACTACCGTGGTGCGCGACTCGTGCGACCTATCGCGCGGGCCATCCGCCACTGTGTTATAACAATTTATTGTTGCCGAGAGATCGGTTTTTTTTTATTTTTTAATTTTCGTATTTTATTTACGCGTCGACACGTGGAACTCGTCCTCCGCTTCGATACGTCAAATTGCATTATTCATTCGTTTTAAAAGTCAACGATTTCGGTCGTTTCGGACGCAACTGTACGAGATATACAAATAGAGACGTCCGAACGAAACGTTAAGCTCCGGTCGAACGCACGCGCAGAAAGAACGGACAAATCGCACGTCACGTGCGCATTAAAATATTAAACGATACCGTTTAACGTGGGTACCGGGGCTACAGAGAGAATAATTACGAAATTTCGAGTTCGGCCGTCTGTCACGAGAATTTATACGTACGCGTATCATCTATCCGCCCAGCGCAAAGGGTTGGACGTTCGAGTTTAATAAATTATTATTATCTCCGCGTAATACACGAGTGTGCGTACACTGCGGGCCGGCCCCGCGTTCGCCTCGAAGCCAGAACTCGAAATGCAGATAAGATATTATTTCGATTAATTCGAAACGATGTCGCCACCGCGGCGGCGGCGTGCTCGCGGTGCGAAAGACCGCCGGTATTCGCCGCGATAACATTACAAACGAAAAAAAGGGAACCCGCGCTTTATTGTTTTATAAAATGACGTCGTCGGTACGGGTGCGCTGCAATAACACTTCGCGACAGTCGAATTTCAACGGACGTGTCTCGCGCGATCGATGCAATCGATTTAAACAATGTTGTCTTATAAAAAAAAAAAGAAGATGCTCAACGAGCTTAATCTCGTTACTACTCCACTCGCTATACTATGTATGTAAATATTTTGCGCACTACAAATTTATTATCAAAACGGGTATTTTTTTATTTTTTCGTCACTTAAAGTTAGTTCCAAGCATCGGTGTAATATTATACACTATAATTTGAGAGTCATAACCCACTCTAAAAGAACTTTCAATATCTACTGAATTCACAAATAAACAGATGAAAACCAAAATGTTATAGTTTTCACAGGCATTCGCTTGGCATTTTTTACAACGAAGTAATCTTAGTAATCTTTTCAAATTATAATAAACTCGCGCAATAATATTATTATTCGACTATAGGTAGGTGACTACCAGGTAAGTACTGCGATTTTAGTGATGATAAGTTCATAAAATGTCTGCACGTTAAAGTAAGACAAAAAACACATTCGGTCGTCGTTGCTATAAGTACCTACATGGTAAATCTCTGTTGTTAATGACAGAGATCACGTCGCCACGATCAGAAAGATCACGAAAAAAAAAAAAAAAAATGTTAAAAATGACTCTTTCCAAAACACAACCCCACGCTTGTTCAACGCATATCGCTCTGAAAACTTGAAGACTCTTGATTCGTTGACTGAAATATTGTATTACTTAATTTTAAGAACTCCATTATCTACTTCAGAGCTATAATCGCCCGAGTCACATGACTAATGTACTTAAACTGTTGAAATAAGGAAAACGAAGCTCGTTTTTTTTTTTTTTTTTTTCGAAAACGACCGCTTGCGTGCATTTTATTGAACGTAATTCGATAGATAATAATATATCCGTGTAAATGTAAAAAATAAAAATAAAAATCAACATGGATTTATTTTTAGCCACATAAAAATAAAATGAATTTTTACGGTGCATCATTAACTTTTGTTTTTCAATTAATTTTAATTACGATCCCTTTAATGGACAAGCGATGTTTTTTTTTTTTCATTCTTTAGATACAATATGCCATTTTACGTTTCAAGCAAGTATCGTTACGCCACGACATTATTTAATTCCGAGTGAAGTGAAGAATGTCTTTTAATTTTGATATTATCGTCGAGCATTCCAGGCGCTGCGTTTCACTGCATTCGTACCTACGCGATAATAACTCGCAATACGTCTTATTTTATATAGTAATTATATTCGACGAATACTCTATTAGATATTAATGGAAAAGGTCGAAATTTGATGATATTTTTCCGAAACAAAATTCGTTTTTGTCTACTTATTTTTTTGTTAAAATAATTATGTTGTTTTTTTATGAAAATAATCAACCGAGCGTTAAGGAAAATCGCAATAGTCGTTCCGACGGTTCTATTATGTTCGGAGGAGTTAATGTTATGCTCACGGCGAGGTATAGTTATATTTATCGGTAAATTATATTTTTCACCATCTAAACTCTGCCAACTGTAATAGGACGAGATAGGATTTCTTTAGAGAGCGTGAAAGTCGCTATAATATGCTGTAGAAAGAAAAAAAAAATGTTCGACTCAACTCGCGCGGTATGAATCAATTAGTTAGGGAGCTTATAAACAGATACATTTTTTATTGTGATAAACCGATGGAATCCATTACCCGGCATTACCTCGACTGTAACGCATATTATAAATACGCATTTTCGATTGCGGCAGAGGAATATTGCCAATCCTCGGTGATAATAATATTATCATCGAATCAAAATGATTTCCAAGGATCATATCCTATTATATACATCGGAACAATCTGAACTACCGCGGTGGCTTTAATTTTGGACTTACGTCTAGTTGAGAGTCACCGCCGATGGCAAAACTCAATGTAAATTGAGCTATTCTTATCCGGTGAATGAAAACGATACAGCGTGTTTAAAAAAACCATACACATTTCGCAATTCGTAATTACCAAACGGGTTGTTTTAATAGCGATCGTCTTAAGTTTGTATTACTCTAAACTTGAAATCTAAACGCCGAAACAAAATTCAATGTAAATTAATCATTATATAAATAATAAATAAAAACCGTAAAAATAGTTCGCCACGAGGAATATTTATAAGAATATAATTTTAAGATTTCGAAAAACACGGTAGTAATTTCTTTTTTTTAATAGTTATGTCGTACTTGGTAGTTGCTTTTGAAAAAAACGATTCCTAGTGAAAGAGTTGTGATGGGTCAGTTACAAAAATGTTGCAGATTTTCGTATGTTTACAAAATTTCAATAAAATTTGATTGTTCAAATGTTGATTTAAAAAAATTGTGCCAATTATGTATTTCGGAAATTTTTCGTTAAAGAAAGATCTACTTATAAGGAATTTTTTTATAATTCTCAAGAGTTTTATTGACGTTTTACGAGAAAAAAAAACGACAGACAAAAAAAAACCTCAAAATGTCTATATAAATAGCACGAAAAAGCACCAACACGGTTTGAAATTTACACCATCTTTATAAAACGGTCATATAAACATATTATCGTGACTGCGACGTCTGAATTTAAGCCAAAGGTATGCAACAGCACATAATAATATAATATTGAAATAATTTATTGCGAGGGAATAAATAAAATATATTCGTGTGCGAGCAGCAATAATGTAATATTTTCAACAATAACTAGTAAATATTAGAATTATATGAATATGTAGTAAAAAATTATTTAATAACACGCAATATTTCACTAGTTTACGCCATGGCTCGATAAATCAGACGGATAATGTGTTGTTATATTGTATTTCCGTTATTCCCTCGTGTTGTGCAGTCAATATTACATTTTATAACTCTCGCCGAGTCTGTATACATTTCTAAGCGAAAATATTTTTATCATAATAATAACAATAATTATTATCAATTTTGATTCGGTCAACGTTTTACTTGGATTGTTATTTTTTACAAATTATAATTTAACCTGCGCGAGGCGTGGTGGAGACGAGTATCGTTTTTTTTTTTTTTTTTTTCTTAGTCGAGTAGAGTAAAAATATTAATTTAAAGAATTTAAAACGTCAACAGTTTCTTTAGAAACCGAGAAGAGATTGAATATAAAACGCCGCGCGCGCGCGCGAAATATATACGGCGGCTTACGTTAATGTAATATTTCGATTGTTGATGAAAAAGAGCGACTCATTAAATCAGACGGAGAGTTTTTTTTTTTGACATTTTTCGTAATCAAAATGAAGGACGGCAACCCGAAAGCGCATGATTTTTAATATTAAAATTAAATATCTCGACGTTACGCGCGATATAATATTAAAATGAATTATATTAAAAATATTATGCAACGAATATATTCTGATATACATGGTTGATGTATGAGCGGTGGATAGCACCCATGTAGGGTCGTTGCAAAAAGCGAAAAAATGAACTATTTTTGCTTTTATGACGGACAAATAAAATACGAAATCCAAGTGTTTCGAGAAATTCGATCCGAGAAACCGTACAGTAATGGAGAACACTGTACGAGCTAATATTCGCTCGGGGTTTACTGAAATCTTGTAACACTTAAACGTTTACCGGTCGTCATTTCAGACAAAAACATTGTCCATAATTTTAAAAGGTTTCAAACACTTTTGGTCGTACCTTAGAATTTAATAACCGAGCAGAACGCGTTCTACTTTCAAAGTATTATTTATACTGTGAAAAACGTTTTATAAAATATACACACCAAGTCAGAATAATAATTATTTTTATAGAGTAATTTGTCTGCGCTAAGAAAAATACTTTCAGCGGGGCCAAAAAAAAAAAAAAGGGAAAAAGTACACTTCGCGAAACAACCGGAAATAATACAGCAGTGATCCGGGGAACTCGAGAATATTAAAAATGCCACTGCGAGCTAAAATACCTACCGAGAATAACAAACCGTCCGCGTCCTTTAAAAGTGTCGCGGACGTTTACCAGGTGCCGCTAAATCAAATTTAGTACGAGAATAAATTAATAACAAACCGCATATTCATTTGAAAATTACCTTTCACTATGCCATAAAATAATGTACCCGCGTTGTACGCAGTGTGTTGACGATGATTTAAATTTTTTTTTTTTTTTAAACCGTTTCATTGTCAACGCGCGGAGCGTATGATATTTGAAAACGATTAAAAAAAAAACTAACCTTTTTACTCGTATAAATATTGTGTAAACGAGACTTCATTGAATTCTATCACAATGCTATACTGTTGGTGGATGTATGCGGCAAATCTGCTTATCGAAATTCAAATATATAAAGCAATAATATTTTCATAATTGACCGAGTATTTATCGAAATGTCGAGCGCATTATTTATTATATCGTGTAAGCGCAGAATGAGCAATTGTGAAAACATTAGAAGAAAAAAAGGTGCGTTTATATATAGGGCAGTATGGAAATATTTCAAACTCTTAATGAAAGCAAATCGTAAATAAAATACTAAAAATTCTATCGCGAAAACGATAGAGACGATAGAAACACATAATTATTGAAATTTCAAAAACCACTTGTAAACGCGAAACTACCCCATACACGATTATAATTAATACGATTTGTAAAAAAAATTTAATTACCTATATCGAAAGAATATTTATACAAGTGCAAGTAAAAATAATATACCAGCTTTGTATTATATTTCCAAACGGTTTTATCCGACTTGATTTATTTTATCGACGTTTTGTGCGAGGAGTAAAACAAAAAAAGAATATATCTATGAGCAATACGAAAACGTCAACGTCTTTTAAAAATTACACCTTCTCTAGAAAACGGTAATGAAAGTATTCGGTGAGAATCGAAATTCTCTGCGATTATTCATTATCGAGTTATACAATTCGATTAGGTATGTCAAAAACCTGTAATCCGTAAACGTTACTGCCGTTTGTAAATGTTGGTCGATTTTTCTCAATTATTAGGAAAACTACTGTGCGGCGGGAATTTAAAAGTCGAGCCAAACGAACAACATTTTTCACCAGAAACTCTCCGCGAATCCGACGATCGGACGAATTCTTCCGGTTAAAATCGCGAAGAAGTGAAAAGAAAAAAGACACGCACACACACACACACACACACACACATCGTGGTAAAATAATCGATACGACGCTCGGAATCTAAACAAACGGAAAAAAAAAAAACGATGACGAATATTTCTCGGAGTGTACGCGTGTATTCGGCGCGCAAAAAGAGGTTAGACGACAGTTGTTTTTTTTTACGCGAGAAAAACACTCGGCGTGACGTTAAACTGTGAGCGCGTTTGGGAATACAACGCGTCCCGAGAGGATCATAGCGATTCGAAGCGGCCGCGGTAAAATACGGTTTTCGTTACTTGCTCGTCCGGCTGCGGATAACACGGGCCGTATCGATTAAGTCACGCGCGCGCGCGCTCGCGCACGCGGCAGGATTAATATTAACAAATAAACGATATGAAAGACGACGACTTGACTTGCCCGAGTGGCCGACCGCGGTCCGCGGAATGCGCTCCCGCCGTCGTCGTTGTCGCCTGGTTAAAGGAAAAAGGATACGACTGGTATCTAGTAGATAAAGAATACAGCGCTTTATATTGTGGCGTTGGATTTTAGCGCAAAGGACGAGCGAAAAATGTCACTGCGGCTGATCGAATATCACAAACGTTTCGGTCCTGTCCACCGCGGGGCAGTAGGTCCGTTATCGTACACCGCGCGTGTTCGTCGCGACCGGGGGACGTTGACGAGGTGAAAATTCGAATTTCATTAAAACTTTAAATCAATTTAGACCGTGAGTGAAGCAACTCGTTATTTTTCACTTTTTTTTCCCCACGAAACTGACCTTTTGTTTAATAAATTATCCTTTTCAACATGTTCACCTACATTACGCGTCGACTAAATTATCAACTCGTACGCAGAAGAAATTATTTTAAGTCGAGTTGGATTTCGATGTTAATCGATGTAAAATATTATTTTCGATTCGATTTCGTTCGTTGGAAAAATATCAGGTACCATACAATCTCTCGAGACTATTTGAAAAATATCGTTAAATGTACTACCCGAAACTGTTAACATTTCAACTATTATTTTTCTCGTCGATTTAATCAATCGAGTTTTTATCTATCAACATTTCAATCTGACGGAATTATATCTATTCACTTTATTCGTTCTTTTCCCTAAATTAGTTTGATTTGCGAGTTTAAAAAGAAAAATTCGTTAAATTATCCAGCCTTGGTATTTGTCTTAAACGTTTTACTGTCTTGGCTTCTAGTATTATAATAAACTGTAATAGAGTGATTCACTCTCGTTTTGACGAAATCATAAAAACGACGAATTTATCTTACGACCGCGTCTCATGCCGCGAGAAATAACTAAATCAGACGTTTCACACCACAGCAAACACGCATATATAATACCTATCTGAGTTTCTGAATGAATAACGAACTGATATTGTTGTTGTTGTTATTATTATTATTACTATTCAAATTGTGTGCCAAATTCGAGCGCGTTCAGATAAAACCGTAGTAGATCGTGACACGATAACAGGCGTGTGCATGCGGGTGCGGCGAACGACGCTTTATTATAATAATTGGTTCTGATAATTTATTTTGGATTTGGTCGAAGTAATGGCCGTCCGAATATTTCTTTGACGAGCCCGAATCGCCTCAAACGGTGTGAATAATTTGAAATTGTTTTCACTTCGGGAGGCACTTTTGTCCGGTTGATGCTTTTTTTTCTCACTACGGCAGTTAAGGTTTCTCTTGTACGTATATCGAATCAAAAATGTTAGTAGTAACGGTAGATCGAGAACTCCCAACTAAAATCCATCTTCTCACATTATTTACTAATCGTTTTTATCGAAACAATAATAACAGCCACGTGTTTATATTGGTCTGCGTAAAACACGTCTGATTTATTTAATCACACGGCGGCGACACGTGTACGAAAGCGAAATTATATTGTGTCGTCAAAAATCAAGAACTAAAGGGGCACCCGATCGGTATCGAAATTCCGAGTATACGTTTCCGCGGAAAAAGTTAGGACAAAGCATTTTCGATACTTTCTGCACGAGTAAAAACAATGTACGACGGACTTTTTTCGTGGTTTTTTGTTCCGATAAATACATACGTATGTGTACGTATGATAAAAAAAAATAAAAAAATAATCGAACTAGAATCATAAAAATAAAGTAATATAATACAATGTATTTTATGTTTGTATTTATATAACGTTTTGCAATCGACGAGTTGGGACGAAAAAACTATTTATATTCAACTGTAGCATAAGTACGTAAAAACTGATAGAAAAATAACGACATCGATTCCAAGGACTCACCAACAGTAAGTATAAAAAAAGTCGTCCGTAATAGCATGTCCAATGCGTAGATAAATAAATTTAGCTGTGAACGGTACATCCATCTTAAACGTCATTGCTATTATTAAACCTTATTCCTCGACATTGTTTTACAAATCACGAATTTATACGACGTATTACATATTTTATTTACTCTGGTTTGTCTTTATAATAACAGAAGAAAAAAAAACTGCGTCGTTTCATAGCGACACTAACCGAATATGCAAATAATTAAATATAGCCGTGTGACACGATAACGAGAAAACTCTAAAACACGAGGCGATCGCTGATTTCTGAGGAAACAATATTTTACTTCCGTCTTAATCAAAGTTATTCCACATTAATTACGTCTATGCGGAAGACCGGTTAAAACTTTTTTCTTCGATTATTATCGCGCTCTGTCGTGTGTTCTCGGTGCCGCCAAGAGAAAATGTGTGCAATTGCCGAATTGAGTTCGAATCCAAACGCGATATTCTGCAAGTCATTTTATAAAACAGTACACGTGATTACTGTATGTGTGTTGTTCTGCACAATTCATTCATATTATTTTTTACTCTTTTGGAATTTGAAATATAATGTTTCGTGAGAAATAAATTAAGTATTAGTAATACACTTACATAGGTTAAACGTATAACTTTATTTGGGTTGTTATATAATGTTGTCCCACACATTTCATAATTTTTTTTTTAATTTATTAACGAGTTGAAGAGTAAAATACAATAGAGTATACGTATATTATAATCCAACGAGTGAAATCGTTGTCGAGCGGAACATCAACTTCGTTAAAAATATACTTATTCGAAATAATTATTTATATTGTGAAATTATAGATTATTTTGCGTACGCTCATTTCCGTCCAATCCGCGAAACGTATCTATGTTAAATTTATGTACGCTTTATGAAAAGAGTTTTTTTTTTTGCACAATACCTACGACCAACTTTTTAGGAAATGGATAAAAAAAAATGTCATTTTCGAGAGATTGATTTCACGATAACGTGGCTGTCTACGATTTTTTTTTTTTTCATTTCAGAGAGCTAAAACTTTATATTTTAATCAATTAATGTAATTTTTATGTGAAACACGATTGTTATCCATATTTTATCTTAAAATGTATTTTTTAATCTTTACATTTTTTTATTTGATTTTAGTAAAATAATCGAAGAACACTGTAATATCATAGTGAGTTATTAACTGAAAATAAATTAAACTATTTTACTACTCGTGTTTATTTTTTTTTTAATACTTAAAAGGGTGAAGTTGATGAATTTTAAGTGATACAATACAAACTTTATATTTCAGTGTGTGCGTACTATAATATATAGTATAGTACTATTATACTAAACGTTTGTTTGAACAAAAATATTAAATAAAATATTTATTTAACAATCTGAAATTCAAAGGAAAATTCTCGGAGCAAAAGTATCGTTTCAGTAATTTTTTTTTTTTATACAACGCCGACTGTTGAAATAACCGCGAGAAAGGATTAAGCAGCGATTTCAAAAACTACAGAATTACGCACTAACCACTCGAAAAATATTTTATTTATTTTCATTTTTGCATCGTATGGATGTTCTGCTGAAAAGTTTTATTTACACTTCTCGAAACGTAGCGGTGTTTCGTATATTTTGAACATGTTGATTTCTAGCAATATGCTACGGTCGTTTTTAATGCTTCGATTTCAATTAAATACAATAGTGATTTTCTGAAAGAGTTTAAATAATTTCCGGATTAAAGTAGCATAATGGTATATTATTGAGTATCGACTTCAAGGAAGCGCATAGCATTGTTAGAGAAGAGTATGGAACAAATCCTTTACGTCAACTGCGATAATATCATTCATATCCTTTTAACTTCACCGCATAACGCTCAACAAATTCATAAATAAAAGGTTTATAGAGTTGTTGATGAATACGAAAAAAAAAAATAGAATACATTTTAAAGCAAACAAATATGACTTTTATCTTTTATGATTATAGAAAACTAAAGTAGATCGAGATAATATAAGATTGACGCCCGGTATAATAGTCATGCGAATGTTTAAGTATTTTACTTCAATCACTCGAATGAATAAATAATACACTCCCTAAATTTATAACTTATTATACAAAAATATGGAATTCGTACGTGTTGATTATTTCGTTATGGAAAAAAAAAACATTGTTAATTATCTAATCTAAAATTTAATCGTATATCAGACTATAAAAGCATATTATACTGGAGTTATTTTTTGGATTAGGAGATTTATTTTAGTAAAAATTACACGTGAAAATAACGAAGTTAAAAAAAAATGATTGTCGATGCAAATAACGTCTGTTCTCAGTGACTTTAAGCTGGAATAGTTGTGCAATTTTAACACAATAAAACGACGAGATAAGAATAAATTTACCTACTTGAGTGGTAATTCGTTTCTATCACTGGACTTTCAACGTCGAGACGGCGGGCGGCGTTGGCCTTAATACAAACACTATGACGTCCATTTTCAACTCGATTCATTGTAATAATTTTATTTTGATTTAAATTGTTCTTATAACCTTACGAAACAAATCCAAAATTCGGGCTATCGACAATGATTAAAATAAAACTTATCTAGCATTATTCATTTAAAAAATGTGCAAACCGAGACACTGCCTCTCTTGCTATATTATGCAATCACCTCTGATCATTATAATTCAAAGTCGACGTAATGTTTATTATATGAATAAAACTGAGTTCTTTTTTTTCATCACTTTTTCATTTCACCGATTTCATACTTCCGCCACCCGAAAAAAAAAAATGTGTACACGTCACGCCAATAGCAGTGACTATTATGTCATACAACGGAAGTTGCAACTAAATGTTCAGGTAAGAACGAGAGTTATTCGTTTAGTGTACCGAGTCTAATGTATAACTTTTTTCCAAAATCCTCCTTTTTTAATCCAAAGATTTTTACACAAACTATAATCGGTTACCTATGGCACATTACATTTTTATTGTTTAAGTAATCATTTTGCATAATAATTTTTCCGTTTTATCGAAAGTGAAACCCAAGTTCGAACCTAAAAAAGTTTCCCATAAAAGTTTAACTACTAAAATCCTGTCAAAGAACTTTTTTAAAGAAATTATTTAAGCGTAGTAGAAAAAAACAATTTCTATCAGAAAACAATTAGAAAATTTTAAATAATCGAAACAATTGAAATTCGAACAATAGAATAATAATATGACGAAAAAATTAACAAAAAATAATTTTGAAAATATGATACGAAATATATAAGTATAAAATTATCCCTGCACATTTATACAGAGAACATTATTCTTCTCGAAGGAACAAATCCAAACAATAATTATTATTATAATAATAATAATAACAATTAAAACAAAAGAACAATACAAATGATTGACAATGTTATCCGTATCATACTTTTAGTTTTATTATGTTTTATTTATGAACAATATAATGTGCCGTGTATACCTGATTTAATTAACAATCAACGGACAAAATGTTTATTTAGGAACGTTTTAAATTTTTTCGTGTTGCCCGACAGCATATTAAAAATACTAAGTCAACATACCTAACAACCCTTCGTCGAAATGAAATTGTCATGAAAATATCAAAAAGTAAATTTTAAGTTATTAAAAACATAGCAAACATAAACCTGTCAGTTATACTTGGTTTTCATCATCTCGATAATATGATCTATGGAAAAACGAAAACGAAATTATTGAAAATAACTTGGTTTAAACGGAGAATAATAATTATGTTTTCAAACAAACAACAGTACACTGACGGTAATTTCATTTCGATTATTAATTTATACGAAAATTATCGTCGCGTTTGTTCGAGACGTACCGTTGCTATGAGTATAAACGTATCTTGTTGAAAACATCGTATTGTTATTATCATCGAAATCTTATTTTAGGCTGAAAACGGAAGCGTTACGAAACGGTATCGTTAGTTTTTCCTCTCTCTCTCCTCTCATTTTCTCCAATTGTTTCGTTCGCTTGTCATATTCTTATTATATTGCGGATAAAAATCGTTAAACGGTTCTTTTATTACAATAACAGTGTATCACATAACAATAATAATAATAATAAAAAAAAGAAAAAAGGATATAAGGAAAAAATTATTATAATAACGAAGCTTAACCACACCGGGAGACGCACTTTGTTGGCCTTGGTGCTCATATAACTGCCGCATATACATACAGGATGTTCCGCGGAGGTCTCATAAATGTAATAACTCTCGTTCCGTTTGATATTTTTATTTTATTTATTATTTTCGGTTTTTTTTTTTTTTGTAAAAATTAATAACACTCTGCGTCGTTATAATTATTCTATATTATATATATATATATTTTAAAATTCAAAATAAAAACATTTCTCAAATTGTAAAACAGCCGTTTTATAATTTTATTACTTTAGAAAATAATTTCGACGTTAGAAATATTTATTAATGGACGGGATCGTTAACTTTCTAGAATTTTTTATTTTTAAAGTTTACGAAAATATCAGATTTATTTATTAACGGCAACTGATTACGTAATGCTGACAACTCATTATTGTTCGCGTCGAACGGCAAAGAAGATGCTTAAATATTTTAATAAACTTCGAAAATGATTGGAAAATAATAATTGGCCAAGCCTTATTAAAAGTTTTACTCATAAAAAAAAAAAAAAACTGTATTTACAAAACGGCCATCAAAAATAATAAGCGCAAGAGTACGAGAATTATTTGAGAAAAAAAATTAAGAATATTTTAAAACGTAGGATTATATAGAACTAAAATTAGGTACCTATTGCATTTCGGCAGATCTCCGCGGCCCACCCTGTACATAAATTATACGGCACGAGATAGTCGACGTTACGGGCAGAGAGAAAGAGACGCGACGGAGAGAAGAAGAGCGTGTGAATGGAAAATAATGAGCCGGTGAAATGGCGCTAATGATATGGACACAAGTGCGCGACTACGGGGGAGGAAAAAAACGATCGTTTCGGAGAAGAAAACTGCATGTTACTTGATAACGTTCGCATCAATTATAGTTATTTTTGTTTGCGAATGTATTTTAACCGGCGAGCAGCGTGCACAAAAGAAATCGTTATAATGAGAGCTCAAATGTTTTCCGACGGATTTCACGAAACAGACAAATGAATCGCCGCGTAGCGTGTAGAGCCGTGTCAAAAAGAAAACGCACTCGACTTCGGCTTTTATTTATTTGTTCGTCAGATTAAAGGTGCTCATTATTTCCGTGGAATCAAAAATCACTGTAAACGTACGCCGCCGCCGTTTAAGATTACGAATCGAATTCGAACCAATCGGACAACCGACTGGCTCTCCTCCTCGTCGCGTTCGCACACGAGTATTTAACGAGCCCGTAATGGCTGCAGACAAAAACACAATATAACGGGGTAGCGTGTAAAATCGCTGTAAAACAATAACAGAGTTCGGAATTTGATCCGATCGCCGTTAAATAGGTAACGCGAATAAGATGGCTATTGTTAACTAACGCACGTCATATAATATTGTCAATGCGAGTGTTGCGCGCGGGTGTCGCGAGCCAATAAAACGCACGTTTCGATAAACCGTTATTGCACCGCCCACACATTAGAAGGTATCGATTTTAATGATTGGTTTTAATTGGACATGGAAAGAAAAAAAAAACGATAGCGAAGCGTTTACACGGTGTAATATCGAAAACACGTCATAAGAAAAATTACAGTGGCTATATCAAACAATTCATTGTTGTGTAATAAAACATTAGGATAGAATAATTCCATTATCTCGCCCAGCGGCGCAGCGGTGTCATAAAATTCCATATAAATCCATACGCGCGAATGTCGCTCTTGATAACGCGACTAAACTATTATCGGAATAGATTACGGCCACTAGTAATTAGTACTCGCTCGATGGCCCAATAATTTATAATTATGTATTGCAAAATATATATAATATATACATCGACCGACCGAAACAGTTAAATACGACGTAGGTATCATACGTGAAATATATTAGTTTATATTATACTGGCTGACCCGGCAAACGTTGTTTTGCCATATATTTCTAGTGGATTTTTTAGTATAAAAAATAACTAACTTATTGTAAGTATTTGGGGATGGTGTTTATAATTAAAAGAGGAACTGAGCGATGACGGCCTATTAAAATAACAAAACGCCAGCCAATCGTTTATATAAAATTTACAATCTATTTATTATATGAAATCCAAATTACCACTCACTGATCGCGTTGCATCTCGAAATCTAGCCCGTAGAAAGTTTTTTCTGGTATGATGGAGAAGTTTTTCATTTTTAACCTTCTTTAAATCACTTTCAATGTAACAAATCGAAGTACTTTATAACTAACTTATTGTAAGTACTCGTATATGAAAAGTATATGAAACACGTATATATTTTTAATTGAAAATGATTCGCAAAAAAATGTATAAACAATTATTATGGTTACTATGGTTACAGAATAGATTTAAATATAAAACGTTAAATTTTTAAAAATATTTGTGGTGGGGGTTACGCTTAACACCTAGGGGTTTAAACAATAGTTTATGTCCTGTTCTCTGAGCTACCAAATATACGTATATAAAAAATTTCATGAAAATCGGTCGAGCCGTTCCGGAGGAGTCCGATAAGAAACACTGTGACGGGAGAATTATATTTATAAGCTAATAAATTAGGTACCGATTAATAACCGATCTGTTGGATTTTTATACGTTTCTGGTGCAAAAAATCACGATTTTCACTAAATGTAGCGAAAATCGCGATTTTTTCTATAAAATAGGGCAAAAATCACGATTTCGCTACCTCGCGAAGAGAGGCGACTACGACCTAACAATAGACTGTAAATAAATATAATCGGTACTACTCACGGCTTGTCGGTGGGTTGCTGTTGAGTTTCGGCGTCGGTTCGTAAGTAAGCACTAACACACTAAAGTCACGATTAAAAGTTTCATCGGTCGTCGGACCGGATGAATAATAAACTGACGACATTATCGACACTATCACGGAGAAAAAAAATTAAAACTGCGACGAAGAACTTTCCGAAAACCGCTGTCGACACTAGGCCGGTCGTCGGAGCACTGTGCATCCGGTTAGCCGACGTACTTCCTCGCGAGCGTCTCTCGATCGGTAATAGACGGGTTGCGTGCGCATAACGGCTGTCATTGGTCGGACGGCGCGATTTCAATGGCACGCAGTATCTCACTCGTTCCTTTATTTATATTCCTCATTACTATCGTTACATAATCATGTTGTCACAATGAACTATCTTATATAATTATTACGTAATATCTATTAATGACTAATCTCTTCGATCGTTGTACGTTTCCGGTGCGAAAATCACGATTTTTTTTCATAGAATAGCAAAAAAAAAAAAACGAGGTATTGCCTCGTGGCAATGTGGGGTGGCGGTCACTACCCCTATGATTTAAGGGAGACTATCATTTATGTTTGATTTTAAGCGCCCCCGTGTCTTTTTAATACACATCGCGGGAAATAAGTCAAAGGCGACACATAAAAGTTTGATCAGAAGTCGGGAGACCTGTCTTGCCCCTGCGTTCCCCTCTACTACTGCTCCCGCTAAACCTATTCTGCTCGCGAAAAAATCTCCCTTCAAATATTAACAATATTATATAATATATTATAGCTGAATAACCCGGCTTCGCCCGTGTGCACCTTTTAATTTTTTACACTTTTACCCCTTTTACCCTCCTTAGGGGTCGAATTTCGGAAAATCCTTTCCCAAGGGGACTCCATTATATAAAACGAAACTGCCGACCAAACTTCATACTCAAAGCTTCCGGCCAGGCGAATTTTTCTAGTTTCATCCTTTTTACCCCTTTTAACCCCCTTGAGAGTTGAATTTCACAAAATAAAGTTTATAGACAATTTTTATTTGTGTTATAGAGTATGTATACTTAATTTCAGATAGATAAGAACAACAAAAAATGATACCCCTTTTACCGTCTTTAACCCCCTTAGGGGTGGAATTTTCAAAAATCCCTTCTTAGTGCGCGTCTACGTCATAATAGCTATCTTCGTGGCAAATTTCAACCCGATCCGTCCAACGATTTGAGCTGTGGGAGGATTTTAAGAAAAAGCACGTTACAGTTATATATATAAGAAGAAGATAATAGATTAGACTTAACTTTACTTTACGGTAAACGAATGAGAACCGATACGATTTAATCGATTGAAAAGCGTATCGATTTCGGTAGATTATTGCGAGCGCGTGCAATCGCAATGATTTTGATGAGCTACGATGAAAAATAAAAAAAATACATCCTAAATAAGTATTCATAATAACTCGTATAATACGGCCCAAAAGCGTCACACAAACTCAAAACACCCGCCTCGTATACGTCACCGATTAGCCCCTGTATTATTATTTTACTGTTATATAACCGTAAAGTGATTATACAAATAATATAAAATATAATAAACGTGAGAACGCATTCACCGCGCGTTTAACGCCGTAAATTTGCAAAGATCATTCGCTGTCAATACTATTATAATAATATGAGTTTATATACGCGGCGACGGAGTGAGGGAAAAAAAAACGATAGATAACCCGAGCGTGCGACGCGCACTATTACTCTGTCGCGTAGGTATCAAAATACGCGTGTCTGTGTACGTATTTAACGACGACGTGTGAACTTTACGTCTTTTATATCGTCCAAAGTACCTATTCAACGCAGTTAATAACGTGTACCCGCGTCGTTTAATATAATAAACGAATAACAAATTATTCTATTAATCAAGTATCGTTTAATTAAATTTTAATAATTAAAACGTTTCTGTAATGTTACGATCACAATGCAGTTAATATTTCCAAAGGAAAATATTTAATTAATCCGCGAGTCTGTACGTATAATGAAGGCTCTTATTATTTATATAAAATATATTAGCTACTCGAAAAACCGTTTTATATCGTGTAGAAATCGGCCGGTTATAGGCATAGTTTTCAATTTCGATAATTCGGAACGCGCGCGGGTGATTAGGTAAATATTTACAGTACGCGCCCGTGTGATCCGACGACGATAGATATTTAATCGAGTAGATTATCATACCGACCGATAAGAACGAACAGAATTAGCATGTGTAATTTATCCTTTCCGATTCTCTTGTTTTTCCCCGAGGCGCGGATTCCGTGCCGACAACTGAATACGGTTTATGACGCGCGTTCGAAATTCGATTTTTAAATGTTTTAAGCCTCCCATATTCGCACTGCATTCGGTTTCGCTCGTTTCGCCGAAACCAAAGCCAAACGATGTAAACCGAAAGTTTCGTGATGAAATATTGAACAAAATATTATTACTCAAACCGACCCGAATGACGAAAACTGAAAGTTCCGACGTTTCGAGTATACATTAAAAAAAAAACCCCCCATGGTAGACTCTGTGACGACAAAAGTTTGCAGGTCAGGCGACACTTCCAAAAATTTTACGACATTCAATAGTTATGAAATTATAAGATTAAAAATGCACAAAATATTTTGAAATCGTAATTTTTTAATAATTTATCGATCAATGAGCGCGGGCGGCAACGTATAACATTATTTATTGATGTTGTTCGGCTTACGAATTGCCAAGATGGCGTGTCTACCGATTGCCCATTCGAAAGGTCACTGAAAACGTATTTAAAAGTTATATTATTATAACATTAATATGTAAGCCATTAAAACTTCCGTCCGAATTAACCCAATATGGAAAAAATAAAAAGGATTATAAATGAAAAACTTTGTTTTTAAGCCATAATAATGAGCGGTGAACGAGTTTCTGTTATCTCGTCATGATAAAGCTGATTGATTGTAAAACATTCAAAAACACATAACGATGTAACGATAATAATTAGGCTCCGCACCCGAACGATATGATTTTTCCCGCGTTTAAAATATTTCAAATCGTTAAACGAGGCGGTATCAATTTAAAAATCGATTTCTATAATCACACATTTGATTATATACGTCGTACGTCTATTCGATGTTATGTTCAACAATATGTTTATAACTAGTCAGTCGTTATATCGTTAGATTAAAAACTGAACGAGTTGAAAGGCTATATTGATGTTATAAAAAAAAAAAAGAAAAAAGGTTAGTATTCGAGATTATTCCAGTCGAGAGTTGACGAATGAGAAAATATCGTTCAGGAAATATTCTTGAACACACGTGATGAGACCCCTTTTGGCCGTATACCCGCATGCCACGCGCAGAGATAAAAAAAAAAAAAACCGTCGAGATAGGTAGGTACACCGATTTGTAAACATTTTCGAACATAATTACTTTTCGATTTAATACCGACTGCGTTGTACAGTTTGTAGAAAAATGTAATGCCTATAGATATCCAATTACAATGTCTTAATTCGTACAAAAGACGAACGAAATAATATTATACTATAATTTAAATTATTATATTTACCGGGGCAGGATTCATCAGAGTTCGGTAAATTATAAACTCCTATGAAATCGATTCTAGCCTCTGTTCGAGTTATATTTTGTATAGTTTTCTGTGGGGATTTATGAAATTCTCCGATCAATCGGAAGTTCAAAAAATAAATATTTATAAATAGTACAACTTTATACAACGGATGCGTATGTATTATAACATTATGTACGTAAAATCACTTAGACGATCACATGCTTATATGAAATATAAGCACATCGAAATAAATCAACAATATCGTTCAAAGTAATGTAAGTAAATGTATCGCGAGTTTTAATATTTCTTCTTTAGTTCGTACGAGCATTGAGAAAGAAAAAAAGAAAAAGAAAGAAAGAAGAAAAGGATAAACTCGTATATTATATATAAAGGAAAATAAGCGAATGCCATACATTGTATTCATTGTGATTCTAATAAGTATGTAAATATTTTTATATTTTCCTTAAAGTTACTTTCTCGGTAAATCTGCTTACCGAAAAAATCCCTGCGCGTGACATCGCGCGTATGATGTATATCAGCGCATTTCACGAGGACCGACAAAAATCATTTACACTTCAATAATTTTTGTAGATTCGAAATGTTATATCATTATTTCACGTACATAGCAAATCGTTTATATACATATATACCTACACAATTCAGGTAGTTGGTGGTACTATATTGTAGAATAAGTGACGTAGATAAAAACTACATTATGACAAAAATGAAATCTGCTCACGATAAACACGAAAACGAGTTTCGAATATATACGCATATGTATTATACAATATTGTGTTTATGCAGGTATTTACAAAACACGAGAGTTGAGTGAAATTTCTGCTCGACAGACGAGTTAAACAGTTGTGACAGCATGACAGTGATTGTACCCCGAACCGAAAACGATCGGCAAACGATTGCTGGTTGGTCCTGTCTGATTAAATTTTCCGTTCGCACATTCAACACATTTATCTCAATCCATCAAGTACGGCTCGAAGAAAGTGTGCAGTCAGTTGACGGCGCAAAACAGCTAGGTGACTAGATGAGTTTTGAAAAACGATTGTATTTGGCGCGGCAAGTGCAACGCGTGTGTTTTTTGACGGCCGGCTCGTGCCTATTGTCGTCGAAATTATTAAACGATCGGAACGAACTGTTCGATTGAAACGTATCGCGAACATATTTTAATCGTCATGTCATTGTTGCAATCGACTTGAAAAACAGCCGTAGGTACGCGCAAAGTGTCGAATTCTAAACAATATAAATAAATGAGATAAACGTGTGTATAATTAAAAAAGATAGAAAAAAAATAAATAGTAAATTTTGAAGAAGACGCGCGTTTCAGTGATGCCCTCCTCTATACCGTCTCGTGTTAGACATAAGTATATAATAATAAACATGTGTATGGATTATTAAAATCATTACTGATATTAGTTGGTATTCTATTTAAACGATATTTCGAGTTTTATTATAAAGATTACTATGTTTCCAACATCGATGATCATTTCTGTCGACGATTTAAATAACGTTCGTAAGTAGGTTTGCGATGAAATTCTAAACAGCACCGACTGTAAAAAATAGAAAACCTTCGGAATTCCCTCGCTCGTTCCGGAAAACTATAACTCGCCAAAAGTATAACGAATAACCGGTCAACTCTGACTAAATGCTTTTTGAAAACATAAAATAACAAGATGAATTTCGTACAGAACGAAACCGACGTCATTTTCTCTTGTTATGACTTGTTATTGTGTTAGGGAAATTCCCAATAGGATTATGTAGGCTAATAGGCTATATAAAATGTATCGTCTTTCTTCCGGTTTTCAATATTAATAACAATACGACGTGTGTTGAACTTTTGAATAAGATATTGTTTTTGTCAATTTTATCCGCAACAATGTTAAAGTGCGCATGAAAATCACACTATTGTAACTACTTAAAATGCGCGCGTGGTATATTGTGGTAGACTGTACTCGGAAATCGTTCGAAACTATGAAAAAATGACTCTTGGTAGAAAACATTTCGCAAGAAATCGGTCAAATCCTAATGCGTGCAAAAAAAGGTCAGTGTCCAAAATACTATTTTTCATTTTCGATGTATAATTGCACGCTTTGAAATATTTATTCCGTTCGAAAATTAATTATTGTGAAAATATTTTTTTAAATAAATTTACCCGGGAACGAACATGTCTCTGTTTCGTATACTTTTTTTTGGGGTGACGGCCTCGTTCGTCCACGGAAAGACGAAAATCCGGCTGTTGTATATTTTTCACTAGTAAAACATGAATTAAAACACGAAGAGGTGTATATTTTCGCATACGTATTGTGTTCAAATAATTTCAATTCGAATAAAGTGTTAACGTTTCGACGAATAAACGACGTAAATCACACGACGAAACAGCGAGTTGTTCGTACATCCTATTCTATAGGATTGGTACTTTTTTATTCGTCGCCCGATTCGTTGAACCATATTATTTGCTCTTTGAGTTCGGCTAAAAACGACGACGGTGATGTTTATATCCTACAAGACCGATTGCGATACAATGTTTATGAGAGTTATTTAAATTATAATATTTACAATAAGACAACATGACGATTATAGCGATAAATAATCGAGACGTAGTCGTGTTTAGTTACGCTACCTGAGAAACGATATAGTTCATAATTTTTAAAAACCGAATCCAGCGAAATGTTATAACGGTTCTTGACAACTATCTTTCTAGTTCTGTGGACGTTTTCAGTTGTGTGTGTGTGTGTGTGTGTTTGTGGAAAACTTTGAAATTAAGAATTTAAAGTTTTCAACGTGAACTAAAACTGAATTATTATATTATGTCGTGATGAAATAAAAAAAAAGGGTAGGTACAAGAACATATTGGAAAACTCATGACGACGACCGACCTTTGTGAAATATTCAAACAGTTCGATTGTCGAGAGCATCTCTCCGACAGATTCCTGCTTGAAAATTATTATATAACTTATAGTTTTTTCCATACTTATTATACTCTTACATCGCCTTTAACGTATGGCGCTATCCTTAAGACTTTTTCATTGCCATGAATATAACATAATACGATTATTATATAGAATTTAAATCAAATAGTTTTTCAATTTTTTGAAATAAAGTCGATGGAAAAAAGCATGTTTGTTCGGACATACTTCGTAAATGTGGAGGACAGGCTTTCTCGTATATGAAAAAAAAATCGATTACGTTTAACCGACGACGACGTGTTCGGAGTGGCCGCGAGTGATTTACGGACGTTTAAGAACGAACGGCGAACAATATGATACGTAGGAACCTCGCCGAGTCTTTATGACGATTTTATCTGCCAACTCTGGCTAATTTTTCAATTCGTTTTGTCGTGAAATCGTAAAGTGTTCACGTACATATAATGACGTAGTGTTTCAATTAATAAGAAAAAAAAAACCAAATCGTAATATATTTTAATTTTCTGGTCCGTCTAATATTTGCCAAGTTGAAAATATGGCCCGCGAACCCATAAGGACGATGATAATGTAATGTGATTTTCCTTCTTTTTTTTTTTTTTACGCGAATAGCCCGTGAACACAAACGCACTACGAAAACGTCAAATACAAGGTCTGCGGTCGACGAGCTCTCGACGACGCCGCCGCGCGCCGTATTCTCGCTATCGCGTGGATTTACGACCGTAATGATCTAAATTATTTATTTCGTCGCGGAACACTAAGCCGGCGCCGCGGAGTTTTTCAGCGCGTTATCCGAGATTAATGCGTTGGTTCACACGGTGCGTCACGAACGACGTCGCGGTCCACTAACCGCAGTAGTGACCAGAAAAAAAACGGCAAAAGTTCGTTTTCGGAGAGATTAAAATGCAATTCCGTTGCATTTACCCATCGCGGCGCCGCGCGGGACGAACGCAGCCGACGAAATGTGGCAGCACATTGTCTACCGCGCGAGAGCTTGATTTAGCGATACGAATAAGCGACGGGATTGCGCGCGAATTTCGGTGCGACGTTGCCAAACGATATGAAAATACTATATCGTACGCAATCCGTCAGGAGCGTAATTATCCTGGGGTTGATCGTCCTGCTCAAGTAGTAGTAGCTGTGAGTGGTAAATTTTGAAAGGCGACAAAAATTTGACATTATATTTGCATTTGTTTAAACGTCGTGAAAAAATATACGTCACAATAAAGAGCAAATCGAGAGAATTAGAAATTGTTTGCGATCGAGATCGTTTAAATAGTTTCATAATTAACAGCGTTGAAAATAATATTAGCAGGCAAATTGATTATGAGGACATATAATAATTAATGAATTCGCTTTTCAAAAATACTTTCGTAAAAAACGTCGTCTACCTGCAACTTGTTTTCATTGTAATATTTCTATTGTGTTTTGATTGCATTAATCACGACGAGTTTTAATCTTTCGTTATGTTTTTTTTTTAATATTTTTATAAATAGTTTTTGTTGATAAGTAATCAATATGTGTTTCTCGTTTTTACATATTTCAATAATATTTAACCGCAGTAGAGTAAGATTGCAAAGGAGGAGGTTGTAAAAACTTGCAATACAACATTGCTCTAAAATAACGTATGCTAGTAATAATAATAATCAGTTGTTATCTGAGCGCAGTCTGTTCGATATTGTGATTTTTTAAAAGTGTCCGTTTCGTGTGCCGAGAAGCCCGAAACGGCATGCCGTGACTGTTCGACGGGGTATTTTTGATTTGGCCCCGCGGCGAAAATCACGTAAAACTCCGCGGGTCACGGTATTCGTCGTCGAAACCGAGCGTTTTTTAATTTCGCGGATGCACGCGTTTCATTTCGTTACCATCGCGATAGAACGTTTCGTGATTTAGCGATACGCCGAACGCATAATGTGGACGTTCGCCCGAAGAGCTGCCCCGCGAATTAAGAAATTATTCTGCGAGGGATGGTCAAAATTTTACAATCATATTTGGCGAAAAATTTAACTTGATTATGAAATCACAGAAATTGTGTTACAATTTGTGCGGCGAAAATATGAAACGTATCATGATTATTAAAATACACGTGTAGAATTTAAAATTTAAATAACAATCGAATTAGGTCACTCGTATTTGCATTCGACACAATAGTATAATATTATATTATTACGTCAATGCAATGACAATAATAAAAATAAAATATTAATTTAAAATTAAAAAGAATTAATTCCGACCTTCAATTTTTCTTTTTGTAAAAGCATAACACAAATTTAATAACGTTTAATATAATAAGCTCAAGGGGAGTATTTGACCCATTACCTCGCCCCCTTCTCGGTTCCGCCGGTGCACGTCTGTTTGGCTAAAGTTTGCAAAACTTTGCGTCGCGAAAAACGGACGAGTCACTGGGGATGAATACGAATTCGCACAATTCAATAGGTTCGCCTTGGGCGACGACGACGGGGCCTCGTCGCGAGTCACGGACTCAACTCCGCGGAGACGTGTCCGATTCGACGATGGCGCGTTGTGGGAAGCACACAATGTGATAATATATGGATTCAATGACGAACTATATTGTCGACGTCGATAAAACTTGTAGATTGGCTCCGAAGCGCGAAAATGCGCATGGCACATGCGACGTATAGGTTATAAAAAAATAATAATAATACACCGGTCGCGAGGAAATTCTTCGAAATGTCGAACGATGATGGGGCGAACGGGCGACGACGAGATCGTCGCGACGGGTTGTTAAAATCGTCGATACCTACGTAGAGTTTTTAAACAAAGGACGAACTGAGGTCGTTTCAGAACGCCGCGCCGAGGATGTTAACGTAAATACGTTTCACGGACACGGTTCCGAAAAATTGTGCGTCATGCTCGTGTATTAACGAATTGTTGTCTTACTCGTCGTAAGACGAAAAGCAACGGTTATATAAATGTATGAAAGCTATCGCTGTTATTATGTGTGACGTCATCGTTGTGAAATTTGTTTAACATTTTTTTTTTCTTCTCAAAGCGCCTTTAATCAACAACTATTTCTACAACAACAAAAAAAACTAGTTTTCTAGCGACGACTATTGAAACTGTGTTGTGTATGAAATTGTATGCTCATGAAATATGTACGCTTCGAAATCTGCAGCTAAACGCAAATGCACACGTGACGAATGGGAATAAAATAAATTTCCTCGAAACACTCGCCGCTTTTGTCTACCGCACTAACGACAAAGAAAAATTAGCGGCTTATGGGATTTGTTTTACTTTGTGAAATAAAGTTGCTTTTGTCTATAGTTTTACATTAGCTCGGCGCGAAACGCAACTTTCCTTTCGACTAGATTTAACGTTGACACGTGAATATCTCGCACTGTTTCGAATCAACGGTACCGAAAACGTATACATGTTTACAAAAGATTTTCACTCAGCTCGACGGTGACTCGATGGTCGTATCGATCGAACTCGACTCGGATAAAGGTCCGGCGGTAATCGACACGAAAACACTACGACAACACTCGCGAAACTACTATCACACCGTCGACGGCAATAAATATATGAACCGCTTCGAGCGTTACTTATCTAACGATTCGGGTTTCTTTTAATCTTTCTTGATTTAATTTGACTCGACGAGCTCGAAAACACTTCGACTTTCCCAACAGCCTCGACCAATAATCATAGCGATTCGATGCTATTCGTTGAAATAATTGTGTACGAATCGAACGGCGGCAGTGCGCTCCAGACTCGACCCCACGACACGATAATATCGAGATGCAATGGATGATGCACTTTTGATTTGACGCCACTGCCTCCCTCTCTAAGCGCGAGACGATGCGATTTCAAATGATCTACGAACACAAACGAAACCGACTGAACTCCGTTGCCGGTAATTGTATAAAAAATAGGATTTGATATTTTGTCCTTTGACGTCACAATCGACTTGTGACGAATTTTCGACGAATTTCACTCGACATACAGACGACGTCTGCGCGAAATTCAAGAGCACAAAATAGAACAGCGCGTCGGATTGAGATTGCGTTTCTGTCGGTAAAACGAACATTTACTCGTAACGTATTTCACAAATCAGACATGACCTAACCGTGTCGGTAGAACGAAACGACGACCATTTCAACAGCGCAGTCGAGCACGTTACGTTTTACCGTTCGAAAATACGATTATTATTATAAATTTATAAAAAAAAAAAAATAGGTATCCCTCGCGGATTTCGTCTCGTCGTGAATATTGTTTTACCGTTGTTATTCGCTACACGCCGTTGACTTTACGCCGCCGTCATATTTATATTAAAAACAAGCAAAGTGTTTGCCGTGCGCATATTTATTAATCCAACACATTAAATATTAATAATAATCAGAACATTTTTTTTTTTAAAGCTCTTTTCTCCGCGTACTACCTACAAAGCCTACGTGATTACATGTTTGGGAACCGCTACTGGTTGAGAATCCTTATAGGTACTACCATTGATTATAAATACTAGTATTTATACGAAAATCAATTGTTCGTAAAATATACGTTGTGATTATTCTAAAACTCGATTTCCTTACTGTGGTCGACGAAATCGATTACTTATGGTTTCAAACTATTTATATTTTTCGGTTTCAATCGTATTTACATTTGGTCGAATATTGTTACAAAATGTACGCAACATAAACCCACGTCACCGAGAGAGAATATGTACGTATATGCCCCGGCCGGATTTTTAAACCCGGTAGTCCTGTAAAATGCAAAAATTTTGAGATGAAAAATGAGAAAATCGAATTTTCAATATGAAACGACGACACGAAACCCTAAAAGCTTCGGGAAAATTCAGAGATGTCTTTAAATTGCATTTACTGAAATGATGCGTGGTAAAAAGTTGTATTCTTATTGAAGATCGATACGAGAAACGAATTCGTAACAAAACTAGAATCGCACGAGTACAAATGTTCGCATTGTTTAATGAATTTAATTCAACGCGTAAGTTTATTTTAAATATTGATACATTTCGTGTTAAGAAAAAGAAAAGAATTTTCACAGACACTCGTATTTATTTTCAAGTTAACTCCGTCGCTATGAAATCGGCTCACCAGGCTTACAGGAACCTAGTGCTGTCTCTGAGAACGAGTATTCGTTTCTCGAACGATATTATTATGGTTCAACCGAATAACGTAATTTACCGTTACGCGCGAAATTTCTGTTCGCTTTTTCATCAATACGCGCCCGGGGGGTCAGACAGTAAAAACAGTCGGGATATCATATTACCCGAATCCGCATTAATTAACACTAATTTTTAACACCGACATTACTATGTGAAAAATATCCAACGAATAGTCGGATTTTAAGCTGAGTGTAGTTAATTGATAATACGTTAATTAGTATTCATTTCTTGCGAAGTACCTATGTTAATTGAAAGAGTACGCCGAATGATGAATTCATGAATTATATATATATATTATGATATATATATATATATGTAGTAGGTGGAACGAAATCGCTGGGGCTTTAACCAATAGTAATGTCGAAATCTAAAACAACTTAGAAATAAGCTTACAACTTTGCATAAATGCAAATTTACTGAAAAATAATACCAGAGTAGAGTTTTCATTACATTTTTTTGGAGAATAATTAATATTCATATTAAATAAAACGTTACGATACGCAAAAAAAAAAATGTAAATCGAACGTATTTCAATTTCTAAATGATAAAAGGACATAGAAAAGTGTTTTCCACTAGGAAAAGTAATGTAGAGCAAAAAAAAAACTATGTCTTACCTTTGCTCTACCAAATCCGCTTAGATCAACTACTCTAAATATATTATTACTGTAATCGAGTTGTTTTTAAATGTTTTGGATAGAAACATACCTGCATTATAAATATCGTACGATAAGCGAGTTTAAAAAATCAACTGCGCTGGTTTTTTTTTTACTCATTTTTATATTTTCAGTTTTAGCTTTGTTTGTTTTATTTTCGGCATAACTTTCAATAAATTTATTATTCTTTTATAAAATATGAGTTTTGAATAATTCCGAAAAACAGTTTGTTTGAAAAACAAAAAAACGAAACATTCAATGTGAATGAAAATCGACCGAACACAAACAGTGTAGTAAAGTAGCTGAATATTACACACAATAAAAGTGATGTCAGGTTATTTTTAAACGCGTCGTTTACGTTTTAATAATTCAAATGTAAAACAATAAAATGTCAGTATTAGAGTTTTTCATAGTACCAATATTAAACATTAATTATTTGTATTATTATCAAATATTCCGTATACTCGAACTATTATTTAGCTACCTCGTGATGGTATCCAAATGTATCGTTTTAAAGAATCGATTTCAAAAATGCATTTATCTTATCAATTACAAACGCAATACTATTTTCATAACGAAATTTAAAAATTGTGTCAAACAACCGAATGGTTCTTCCGTCGGTAAAATGTTTACTAAATTACGAGTTTAACATCAGACAATAAGGTTATCTATCGTGTCGGTTATTCGAGTGTACGTTTAAAATATCATTAATTTTAGCACGATAATTATCGGACAATTTTCCGCGGTTAATTGCTCTCTCGCAAAAGCACGCCTAAAAAGTACCACAAATACACCCGACTATAAATATCGAAATCAGATTAGAGTCGGTTGTCGGTCGATTTGCCTTTCGATCGAAATCACGAGTTTTGAAAACGAAAAAAAGTTTCTTTATGCGAATAAATAAAAATTAGACCAAGCTACTCAGACATTTCAAACCCACTTATTAATTTAGGAATCACACACTGTTATTACGCGCGGATATATTTGGCGCTATACACTGTCGAGCATACTATTAAAACTACCATTAGTTTTGGTTTTTTTTTTTTTTTTTCATCGCAGGTATTTCGAGAATGAAATTAATTACGTCGACCCGGGCTCGAGGAAAAAGTAAAATATCGCCCCGTTTCGTTCCGTTTTTTCTACTTGCACAATTTAAATTCTGGCCTTTCGTTCCGAAGCATTCGAACAGCAATCCCGAGTTGTTTCAGATCTCGCAATCCGTACTCGATCGAGTCACTCGTACCAGACAAGACTTATAATAATAATCGGGTCAATAATTTTCCACGCCGAACTCGTCGTGCATATTTCGCCAATTAGTTTTTTAATAATAATAATTATTATTTCCGTTTCACTCGTATTTTCGTTTATGAAAATCGTTGCGCCCACGTAGAACAACGTTCGCGCTCGATAATTCCACTTCACTGTTCGTTTTGATGTGCGCGCGACAAGTACATATTCGTACTCGATTTCATTACCGTCTGCGCTAGCTATACTATACCTAGCTCGTATATATTTTATTGATGTCACTTCTCTCTGTACACGCGTGTATTGTTATTGATTTATTGCACTCTCGACGGCAATATAACCGTCGCAGGTACGTGTAGTATAATCAATATGTTATATTATGGTACTCGCGCAGTACTTACGACTCGGTAAGTCGGTAAGTATCCGAATGGCATACTATTTTCCGGAAAATTTATAATCGCGTATTTTTTTCGAAATGCATTCTCGTCGACGGTGCGCCGCGCCGCATCCTGAGAAAGGCGGTCGGGACGATAAAAGCCACTAGAAGAAGTAGGGTCGATTACGGTTTTAGACGCAGACTTTAATTCAACAGTAATTTATTGAAATCGGAATGAATTCTAATATACTAGAAACTCAAATGCTCAGTTTGTTTTCGAGTGACCTTCGAGAGTCTCTCCTCCGAGAGTCGGAGAGTTCCAAACGCCGTCTTTTTGGTGCGATTCAAATTTTTCGCTCGACGTAGACTTGATCGAATTTTTTTTATAGTCCGTATAAGAATACAGACGAGAAATGACTCGTCGACCAAATCGTTCAAACCGAGCGACGTGTATTCTTCTTTCGTAGTTTCAAAAAAGGCTCAAAAAAACAACAAAGACGACTGGGGGGGGGGGGGGAAGAGACCGCCTATATATAATATTTTAGGGTAGTTCCGATACAATAACATTGAAATGTATTTCAAAAATGTACGTAATTAATGTATTACATGTAATGGTCAAATCTACGAAAAGATATATTGCAATCGTCAAAATATTATGAATTTGTTTTAGATTGCTAATAATATTATATTAAATATTAACATTTTATGTTGTTGTCGCCTATAAGTGTCACCTACGACTAAAGATTAATATTTAGAAAATAAATTATTCGAAAATAACTATAGCAATATGATATTATATGTTTGATATAATACGATATATTTTATTTTATCATTATAAGAGTTTAAAATTAAATTTTCATCGTGAACGTGTGCGTTGTTAATTTTAAAAATGTTCACTTCCGTTATCTTGGTCTAGATCCACCCCGTCCCTGCATCTCATAGTATTAACGAGTCATAAATATTTTTTATATATATACATTGCTATACGAATATATATATATATATATATATATATATATATATATATCAGTGTGGAATCCATAGTTTCCAGAGTCGCTATAAGCTGCTCGGTGACAGTCCCGATGACATTTAAATCCAATTTTAGCCGAATGGAACGAATAAAACTCTGTAGAACCTTCTGGACAATTTTAGACGGGAATAGAACTCGGTAGAAACTTCTAAAGGATTAAGGATAAAAATGAATAATGTGTCAGTAGACCCTTTAGGAAATTTTTTATAAATTTAAATAACTGTCAATTGCATAGTCAAGACCGCCAGGATAAAACTAAAAATATTGTTTATACTCAAGTAGTCCCGTTTTAAATCTACATTATATTATCGAGGTGAATTTGAACACTATTTTACTTTATAATTTTTATACCAACCAATACGTGTATTTTTTTTAATGTCTGTAAATGAAATTTACCGAAAACGAGCGCGAAAATCGACATCTACAAAATATAAATCGAACTAAATTTGTTCGATTCCCTATTAATTTATTACTTCGATTTTGGGATGGGGGGTTGGAGGGAATAATGGATTTTTAACGAAGCCGAATAAACAACGCGTAGAAAACATAATAACATATTATAACTAAGAGCAAAAATGTTAAGTTAAAAATTTCACCACATATATTTCGGTAGAACTCTAAAACTTGGTTGAAATAAATCCAATACTATCTAGAAGATAGGAATGATTGAATACCCGAATATAAGATAATAAATCAAACGTCGAACAGTGGTTAAAAGGTGCATGTGTTTTCACTTTCGGTTTCACTTGTGTTCAACCGAAATAATATAATAATGGACTATTTAATGTTCCTGATCTAATCAGGAATATCGAAAGAAATGTTTGCGGGAAAAAATAAAAAAAATCCATATAACGCCAAGAACGGCCGAGAGCAATGGAATATGAGTCGTGTATAATGTGACTAACGTCCCACGATGTTTCTTAAAATATGATTTTATATTTACTTTTTTTTCCCCCGTGTTTTCACTGTGAGACTGATTTTTTTGAAATTTAAAGTATTTTTCGGAGCAGCTATTTCTAAACGAATGGAGAAATCTTTTTGAAAATTTTTACTTTCGAATTGATTCGAAATCTGAATCTGTTAATTTCTAGAAAGACTTTTCCGAAATAAAAAAAAAAAAAACAAATTATAATTAATTAAAAATAAATACCATTAGAGTAATTTTCCATTTGTAAAACAATTAAATATTCAATCGGGGATTTAAAAATTTACCCTTTCATGAATATTTAATAAAAATTAATAATTCAACTGACTTTTTTTTTCTTTCCATAATATGAAATATCAAGTCCGAAAATTGGCTATTTTAGTCTTCGGAATAATGTGAAAATGCATTCTCGAGTTTTATTTTAATTTAAGTAACAACTTGAAATGTACAGAATCGTACGAAAATACGATTCTACAATACGGCAACGATGTAAAAATCAAATTGCAAAATAACATTTATCTACGTTTTCGTACAGCAATAATTATTATTCGTATAACAAGCGCGAGCTGAAAAACGATTATACGATTATGGATAGTGAAATAATGTATTTAAATAATATAAGTCGGTAAATTATGCAAGATATTTCGAGAGAAAAAAATTGTGTATTTAAACATGTTTGTTAATATCGATCGAGCGTCGAAAAATGAACGGAAATCGAGGTCTGAACAATAATAATTATTGCCGATCGATGTTTATTATTTGATTCGGACTGATCGACGATTAGAAGAAACGTCGAAGATTAGTAGACAGACTCGTATTATTTCGATCGAGGTCAAATTTAGCGAAAAACATTTTGTTAAATTCTCATTTCTTCCGAACGTCTGGCACTTAAATCGTAAGTAAATAATGCAATTTGAAACATTCCGACCGATTTGTTAAATTCATTAAAAAAAAAAAATAGTAAAGAAGTTAAAACTTCAGAAGAATGTAACTTTCACTTTTAATTCGACGCGTGTGTGCCCGGCTATACAATCGAATCGTGCCCCGAGTATGGAATTGTTTCCAGTCGTTTATTTCGGGTTACAATAGTGTGTTGCGCATTTTCGTTTGCAGTGGGCCACGAGTTGTGTCCCGACTTTTACAGGTACGTCATTTTTCGTTGTTACGCCACGAATCAAAATTATAATGTATTTTACGTAGTCGCCGCAACTCCCCAGGCGACCAGGTTATCAAAAACGTGCAATGTGATATTTGTATTAAAATCAAAAGTTCTGGAACGTAACAAAAGTTGAAAAGGGAAAAACAATAATAATTATTATCCACCGGTGAAAAACGAAATGCATATTAAATCGGACGAATTTCTCGAATTTATAAACTTTTAAATTTTTACCGTATTAATCTTAAACAATATTTTTATAACTATACAAATAAAATTTCTATATCTATAATATAATAATATTGACGATTTAAAACGTTGTGATTTTATAATGTACGATGATGTTAACATTTTATTTTAGATCGTTGATGTTTAGAATATTTTATTAATAGTATTTTCGTATTTATGTTATTTTCATAATGAATAACCTGTTTTTTTTTCGCCGAGACACAACTTGTGTGCGTATCTTTCTTTTTATGAAACACAGCCATACACCGATAGTTCTATTGGGATACAATTCGTTTGCTGCGGTACGTTCGAATATTGCTGTGGTGTTCTTAAAAAATTGTATAATCAACAACGAGTCTGGGTAATGATTGCACTGCGTAAAAACTTTGCATTCAATCGAGCGTACAATAGTTCTCCATAATGAAGGCTGAAAGAAAATTACCATTCATACGTTCTTATAACATGAAAATATTCTCGTTTTTCTTATATATTTATTTATATGAATCGACGTATGGATTCAGTTTTTTGAAAACAGTGTTGCATAAGAAATATTACAGAATTAAGAAAATATATAAAAGTATTAGAAAATCGTATGAAAAAATGATTTGGTTATTATTAATATTGTTATACGCGTCGTTTTTACATACAGTAGTCACTCGAAGATTCGAAAGTCGAAAGAGGGTGAAAATTTGATTTATAGAGGTTTTCGATTTACCGAATGTTTGAATAATCTGGAGAAAAAAATTATAAAATTCGATTTAAAGAGTGGTGAAAATTTTTATCACGTTGTATGTATTTATTATTTAATTTACAATACATTTATTTTACTACGCACGTGTTATTGAAGAGCGACAAACACTTGTGCTCTTTACGGGACCCGTGTTCAGACTGACTGTACTCTATTCCCAATAAAAAGTAACCTCGGCGGCAACCAGTATTTCGTGCATTATTCTCGCGCGCAGGCGCACTGCTATCGCGTGTTTTTCGAAGCACTCGTTGGCTGTATTTTTTGAACGGTCACGACCATGCGCAGAAGTCAGCCGCCGAATGTTTTATATACATACCATAAAGGAATTCGAATTATAGAGGTTTTGGCCAAAAAATTTCTAATTTTAGAGTGTCTACCGCCCCCGGAAATAATGAATTATCGAGGAGGATCGAAATACATGTCTTTTCTTCTAATTAAAGAGGTTTTTTTTTCAGACGATCGAACGTATAGTTTGATTTATGGAGTTTTTCGATCTGTCGAGGTTCGAATTATCGAGTGAGTATGTATAAATAATTAAATTATATATCTGATACATAAACATTTCGTGAGAAATTGTTTGAAAAATATAATAAGTTTATAGAAAATGTCACGGCCATAACTTGAGATGAAACAGTGTAAAATCAAAAAGACGAATCGACTTACATAAAAGTACGAAATAGTAAATTGTTGCGTTTATTTTTTTTTTTTTTCAAAAAAATTGACACCATATGATTTTGAGATTAATAATAATTGTTGGTTTTAACTAAATACCCATCGTCTATGATCAGATATTTGTGTTACTATTTTGTCGCGGAAAGTTTTGCCCCCCCTCCCCCTAGTGACCGCGGGAAAGTATAATTTCCGAAAAGATATAATCATTTGATATTCAATACAATATGCACATCATATTTTATGAAAACAATCAAAGCACGCGTCCTCGTTACAGACTAATGAAAACAAATATGTGTACACGCGAACAATAGATTTTTAACGGTATTATTGATTCGATATAAAACACATATTGGAAAGCAATGTCATTTTTGCCGTATCGTTTGTGTTTTTTTATTACGCTCAACACGATTACGATAGCGAATAATTTTACTACTCATCTCGGCGGCGGCGTGTACATTATTATAAATTCTGAAAACACATTATCTGATTTTCAATGTTAATATTATCCATATCAGCTGTCGATAATCGACCGGGAAAGAAAAAAATTAATCTTCGCGTTAAGCGCCGTCGCCGTCGGTGGAAAATTCTTTTTCAAATTTCAATCCTATCGGTTAACACGAAATGTTTTCGTAACGATATAAACAGTGATAAATAGTCTCTAAACGGCCTAAAACGACTTAAAAAATACGATATTTTACCTCATTAAATCGCGTTCGTTAACCTTTTTGTGAAATGTCATACTATATTATTATTATTATTATAGTAAGTTTTATCAAAAGCAATAAAAAGTAACGTGAAATGCATTTTTAATGGAATATCGAATTGAAAACGGTTGAATTTAATTTATCATAATATTCTGGCTTTATTATAAGATGTCTAGGAAAATTTAATATCGAAAATCATTTGACGACTTATTCTCATACGACCAGTGTAATTCTTTTATTCGTTTTATTTTTTATTTTTATATTACGTCTTATACAAAATTAATTAAAATTAATATTGTTGTAAGTACTATTTTAAATATATGTTATGTGGACCTATAGTATTTAAAATGAAATCGCATGGATTAAAATTAAGCCTATAATATATTTTTATAAAAGCGGTTTAAAATATTTCAAAGGTTTATTTAACTTGCCCATCACTTGAGATTCTTTTTCATCTTATTTAAATTTAAATCAGATATAGAAAACTCAACTTAAAATATTATATATATATAATAATATATGTAAATATGTATATGTATAAATATGTTTTTCTATAGCGAAAAGTTTAATCCGAATACTCATTTTTTTTTTTACTTGTCAGATATGTTTTTGTCTTCTCATCTTAAAAATAAATTATTTGCCCTTCTTAATTTAT
Source organism: Drepanosiphum platanoidis (assembly GCA_948098885.1). Lineage (NCBI taxonomy): Eukaryota > Metazoa > Arthropoda > Insecta > Hemiptera > Aphididae > Drepanosiphum > Drepanosiphum platanoidis. Next base: position 24,048,846 of record OX402528.1, read on the forward strand.
GAAGTTTTTATGAAGCTCGTGACTATTTTAGTAGTCTTTGCGGTTGCGGTATTACAAACACAAAGTTTAATGATAAAATAACTACAGAAAAGTGAATTTCATCTGAAAAAAAATTACCTAACTCGGGTAATGCCGTAAACAAAAACCCAACGAACTTTGGTCGCCGCAAACGGTAAATTTATATGTACAAATAAATATTTGTTATTTTAAATTAAATGAAAACTCGCGTGATCAGATTACTTTGGTATTTCACAGACTAAAACATCGGTCACCCAATAGTGGCAGTTTGTAAATGGGTAACAAAATGTTGTCGTCGTCGTCGTCGTAAACGGTCTTTAAGTTAATTAATTTCTTGTTTTTTTTTTTTTTTTTCAGCACTTTTGGCGAATAAAAATACCGAATTCATTTGATGGACTGGAATTAAATGTTCATTGTACATCAACCCCATGAATTAATGAATTATTAATTCTACATCCAAAACTTCATTAATCATTCCCATGACACACGCTAAGTCGAACGTTTCACAACGTTTTTAACACCCCATAACGTTACGAAAGAGATGATATAACGCCGCCACGTGTTTGTTCTTAGAGAGTATAATAAAATGTGTTATTTTCAATCGCAATACAAATCATCGCCTCTAACGCGGTTTAAAGCAATCGGTAAAGTTTTAATTGACATTTTATACACGCCGCCGGTGACAGACGCTTTCATCGAAACGCGTACAAATTCGAAACGTTTTTAATATTTAATCATATACTAATAATAATAATCCGGTTTGCATTCATTTCGCGTACAAACGAAACAGTCGGTGACGATTGGAAATCGCGACGACTACTGTATTTTCATCAAACGTTCCGGCTGGTACCTGTTGACGCGAAAATTCGGCGCGCCCACGACGACACGAGTCGGACTCGGCTCTACGTTTCTCCAAAGCTCTCGGCAAACTATAGTGCTCTAACAAACGAATTTTCCAAAAACAAAAACATTTCGTTCCCAGAAAAAAACCCACGCGCTGCGCACGACGACGGTTTCCGCGCGCGTTTATGTTACGGTCGTTAAAAATCAGTTTCGCGCTTCCATCTCGGTTTTGACACACCCGTGCGATATTAATCACGTCAAATCGCAACTTGAACGTTTATCGAGACGATTTCTATACCTGTTAAGTTCTCTGAACGCCGAAGCCGTGCTCCGGACGTGAGGCAAACAATCAGCAACGCGATCAAACTCGAGTCCCCCCCGCACGTGTGTAGAACGACTACGACGAGTCCTGTGCGTGTTCGACTCGCGCTCGTTAACGAGACGCCGACTGTCGCGGCGATGAAATTATTTTTGCGTTGCGCACGAGCCCCGCGGAATACAAGGTCGCGACCGATTACACGCCGCCGGGTCGTAAAAATAATGCGAGTTACTGTATTTTATCGCGATAAAATATTTATAAAAACCCCCCTCCCCGGAAAATTAATAATATTTGCGTGACTGACTTCTTTAGATTCTACCTATTGACGTGCGTATTGGAAATCTTACGAGCACACGAGCTGCTTTTCTTCGAATCCATGTCTAACATGTCAGATCCAATAACGGCCGTGTACTCGCAACAACCTTCGCGGAACACTTGAACGCGCGCCACCACTTTAACACTATTTTATCGATGGAATCGATGGAAGCTTTTTCTCATTAACGAAAAATAATAATTCCTATTCTATTGCCCGCGCGAGTTACTCTTGAACTAATGTGTGTGTGTGTGTGTGTGTGTGTATGGTATTCTAGGCCATTGCCTAGAAAAGAAACTTGAAAACAATTTGAATAAATACAAGCCCGAAGAATAATCAGAGTTACGAGTGTATGGTTTTAATGTTTTTTGTCTCGTTCAAAAGTACCGCGAATTCGTATATCATTCAAGTACACATGAATAGTGTTAATTATAATATATAATGTCTAGTCAAGTAACTTTTTTGATTAATACTCTTTAAAAGTTCACAGAAATAATTGTACACGCTCGATTATGTCGTCGTTTATTTTGAATGAAACATCGCGTTTTTAATCTTTATGGTTTTTTTTTTTTTTTAAACCGTTGTGCAATTTATCTAAACATTGTTTTTTCGTTGTAAATCAATCGAATTACTTGTATTTACTGGTAATGAACACTGATAAATAAATTGATGTTTACGTGAGCATTTTAATTAATATTATGCTCATATTGTCGGAGATAAAATAGTAATACTCGGTTCGTCTTTGTTACACAATGTGTTGTTTTAACACGGAAATCTACGTGTTTTTTTTAATTTTCCTCATTACACGACTTCTACGTATAAAATTATGTATTTACTAAAAAAAATGTAAAAAAAATAAATAAATAAATAAACGTTTAAAATATTCAGTAACGAGCTCGGAAATTATTAACGGCGGAGGAGACGTTATTTTTAAATTAAAATATACTACCGAAAATTCTTCTTATCTTTACACAGGTCCCAGACCTGTGACTCTGTTTTTTTAAGTATATAAATCAAATCATATGCTAATATGGCTCACCGTAAGCACGAAAAAAAAAATCCAATGTCTTTTTGGGGTTTACTTATTTTTTATTACTCGGGCTTTCGCCTTAAATGAATGCACTTTCTCCTTGTATATATTTCATATTATATTATTACATATTTTCGTATTTTGTACAATTTTCAATAATCATAATCGATATATATTTTACGATAAAAATGTCACGCGCGACGCGACGGGCACGGTGTTTTTCGCGAAATAAAAAAATTATCCATGTCATACATTGTATAAAAGTTTACGTGTGAAATAAAGTTTTCGAAATATTAAAAATCAATTATGACGACATCAATGCTTTTTAATGCGCGTAGTTGGTTCGACTTAAAAAGTTATCATCGGCCGTGATAAAAAAAATAAAAATCGAACAAATTGTTAAAAGTTACTCCCCGCTCGGAAACAGAAATAATAATTATCGTCTATTTATTCGACATAGTCGGATAACGTGAACGTTCAATATGATATTTTGAAATTATGTAGACTGTCGTGCGTCGACTGAAAACGTATTAATTCGAAACGAACTTTTGGACGAACGATAAAATGCTTTTAACACTTAGTAATTTAACGAGATTAGTAAACGTAAAGACGATGGTAAAAACCAAACTCGACCAAACCTAATTAAACTTACAGTGCATCACTAGCTCGAGGTAATTTTAAATTTAATACTATTAGGTCTTATATTATGTACCGTGGTGGTCAAAGATAAATTACCGAGGTCTAAGAAAATCTAATTTATGTTTCGTGTGAGAAAAAAAAATAAAATAAATACGTTACGCGGGAACATTTTTGTTTTGTTTGATAAACCAAGTGACGTTACATCTATTCTCGACCGCAGAATACCAGCCGAATTAGTCGAAACGAAATATTGTCGGCCAAAAGTCAATACCCGTGCGCGCGTATACGGCAACGTGGGTGGACTTATATTTTAAAAAACCCAAAGCACGTTATTCGAACAGCACCTAAGCGCTGTCGTTTATCGATAAAAATAAATTCGCTCGCAAACGCTATGCTTATATGGAATATGTTCCAGCGCCGAGCAGTCCATACCTATTCCATTGTTTTATCATTTAAACAGGCGCCTACGGTATTATTATTATTATTTACACCACATTTAGCTCGTTGTTTCCCTCCCCGGGAAATTTGACGCGTTCGGTTTGACCGGATTAAAAACCGAAATAATATAATATTACGGATCGTTAGTGTCTAGATCAAAGAATATAGCGGTTTTTTTTTTTTTTACAATACTAATTACTATTGAAAACGTGTCGTTTAGATATATTATATTCATACGTTGATTAAAATGTCAGCGGATAGCACGTCGTCGACACGGGTAGTTAATAATATCGCGACTGTAATTAATTCCGAAACGATGTATAAAAATTAAACGATACTGTGACGTGTGCAAGTCGCGACGGTTTTCTCGCCTGCGCGGCGGATACCTCAAAGACTCACCGGGCAAGCAGCAAATTTAGACGCGGTGAAATATACGTATTAATTTTATACTTTCGATGTAAATACTTGTATTTCCTGACGTGATAGTGGTGTTACGTATATTAAAACAAAACAATAATTGTTGAGTTGTGATTTTAATTTCGAGTGACATTATCGACGGCGGTCCCGCTTAGAATTCGGTAGAAAATCCTACGAGGATAGAGGATCTCGAATTGAAAAATTTAATAACGATGTTCGCGCGAGTATAAACGTGCAAAATGAATTTCACTCGTACTGGTATTTCTTTTAATAAAACAATAAATATACTTGCAATTTACATTTGCAATATTATTATTTATTGACACCGAGACGCCTATTTTTATTAATGTTATTTTTTTGTGTAAATTGTATTAAAAAATGCATTTGCCCGACGCGGCGAAATATCGGTCCTGCAGGACTTATGCGCCACCCCGCGATACCCATCGTCCACGACGAGCCGACTATAAGTAATGTAAAATATCGTTCGATTACCTGAGATGGTTTCTGGGCACGTTCTGGATGTCCTTGTAGACCATGTGAAGCCGAACGGTTTCCGACTGGCAATCGCTCCTTATGGACCACGCGTGCTTGTCCCGGTCGTAACATTGCGTTTTCGTCGGCGACGCCACCACGCCGCTGGACGCTACCGGCGACACGCCGTGCTGGTTAATGCCCGTTATCACTATGCTCGATATGACTTCACTCAGTGTGTTGGCCAGCAGCATCTCGAGGTGTACCCGGATCGTGCCCTGAAATCAAGTGTTGCGAATTGTTTGAGTAAAAAATATTCAAATTGTTTTTATTAAGTATTGAAAAATATACCGATTCGCATTGAACGATTTTAGGCATTTACTTCGAACAATTATTTTTATTAAATTCACACATGATTAAAATAAGCTTTTATCAAATTCAATACCGTGTCCATGACCGAGCAGCGTTTCGGTCGAACGAGTATTCGGTGTGGGTGGAGCGACTATGAAAAAAAAACAAAAAAAAAAACGAACACGACCGACGAAAATATTATGTTTCTAAAGTGCGGTAAGCAATTGTTTGATAAATAAAATACAATATAAATATTACACACTGTATTAAGTTGATAATAAAGCTATAAATAAAACCAAAAGTATTTGAAAAGTATTCTTTACAACACTGCCTGAAACGCGAACGCGTGTGAACAATGACGATCGCCAATCGATTGCGTGATTTCGAAATTTGAGCGGTTTTTGTTTTTTTTTTTCACAGAGCTGAAACGACCACCGTTACAAATATGTTACGATTAACGAGCATTTTCGACCCTACGAAGATTGAAAAACTATACGCACTCGATGACAACGACCTGATATAGACCAAACGCTTTGACTAGATTTAACATTCATGATGTGTCGATATCTACGCGTTTAGTTTGCCAAAAGAAAAAGAAACCAAGAAGAATTCAGTTAGAATATTGGGCCTATCTAAGATTCGAATTATTAAATTATGTAATATTTTAATATCAATCGGTTACCATTTATAGTGATTTATAGTGTATGATATGGACGTACCGTTTTATTTTACCAAACATATATTTCAATCGAAAAATAAATAGTAAATAATATATAATATATATTTACTAGTATTGAATTGTAAAACTAATTTCTATAGCCGAACGTCAGTGAAAGTGACAAAATAAACGCGCGACTTATTCTCTGACCATTGGAGCCCACCCCTCCTCCTCGCGTGTGTGCGAATTAGAAAATATAAAATCTTTACTCGGCCCGCGAGGTGTATATTACGAGAGTACCGAATGGGGAGAATTATTAACACTTGGAAAAATCCGAGACTGGCCGAAAGTAAACGCCTTTGTCGGACCTGCTCGGGCCGACGCGTGTGTCGGACGGGAACTCGAAACCTCGGCGGCATAATGTCGAATCGTATACAATAGGAATTATATTATATAGTGTTTGACGTACAACAGCAGTGCCGCGTGGCGGTTTCGGTAACAAAAGCGAATATTTTATTTTCGCCGCGCAGTCGATATATTATTATATTTTTAAATTTAAAAACAACAATATCGCGCGATATGAAAACACAGTTTTTAACGGTTTGGAAAAAAAAAAACAACGTACAATTCGATTTCTTTCGTGACAGGTATTCCCGTATAAATAAATGTATTTAATTTAAATAATGTGAACTATATATAATGTGTGAGCACGCGCGATGTGCTCGTGTGCCGTCGTCGTAATGTCACAGTGGATTCTCCATAATTCAAAAGAAACGCAATTCTTTAGAGGTTGAAAGATCCAGATTTACTTCTTGATAACATGAAGCTTATATTTCATCGTGATCTCAATTCCCGGAGTTTGAATGATTCGCGCCGACTGGTTTTTTGATGAGATAAAATTATCGAAGTCGAATTAAGTCGAAGGAAATATTGCGTTATGATAGACGTTCGTTATTACACATCGTTTGGGTTTCAAAAATGTTTTTTTTTTTTTTTTTCGTAAGAATAACACGTTGTCGGAACGAAGCGAACATTGAAGACGGGTGGTTTTGAAAAATACGATATGAATGTAATGTGACTTAATGATTTTGAGCGGAACGAAGAGTTTATTAGTTTCACGGTGTTTATTTATTTTTTCTGCCATCGGACTTTCGGGTATATAGTCAATCTATTCCAAAAGTTTCACGCGGCAACTTTTCAGTTCAGCGATCGCACACAAATTATGCGTTTTATACAACTCATTTTTCTATAATATTATCAGTAGTTGGTAAAAAATAGTAAAAAAACTAGTAAAAAATTACAAACATGTGGAATCCCGTTCCGAAACCGTTTACTCGTGCGTTTATTGTATAACTAAATACGAAAATCTTTCGATTTTTTTGTAGCTGACGCACATTCTTTCACCAAAATCGTTTTTATTTTTCAAGACGGTATATTCGTTTTTTGTCTATCGAAATAATGTACTCGAGTCCATCGGGTCGCTAGGCAAATCGCGAATGATATTTTGAAGCTATGGCGAATAAACAAATCGAGATCGTACATTTCGTTAATTGAAATATACCTCGTTTTCAAATCGCTCGTCCGGTTTCGAAGAAATAATTATTTTCAAGAAGACAAGTTTTTGAAGAAATAATTTTCGAATATTTGCCGACGACGACGTCCAAACTGATTGCGACATTTCATTATTTTCATAATATAATAATCATTATTGCCTACCCGTACGATTATGTGTAAATATTTTAATATATTTCAATTACACAAACTTGCGTTTAAAATATGTATTTTATTGAACAAAACCGACTTGGCGTTTCCAATTTTAACCATCGTAGTTAATATATAAAGTTAAAACCATAGTGATGTTAAAATCTATGTTAAAACATAGTGATATCTCACCAGATTGTTTATTAAAGTGTTTTTGTTGAAATCAAGTTTGTATTCATAAAAATTCTATTGTTTTTTTTTGTGCGTATTAAATTAACAACTCGAAACAAATTTCTATGCGCGTCAGTAATTTGAAAACTCGACACGTAATGTTTTACACGACGACTAATGGATCAGAGTTCATTGCAATTTGATATATTATTTGAATCGTCCGATCGTCGTGATGATATCACGTCACATTAATACGTCATAATCAATTATACCGCTTTGGCAGCTAATTTCGATAGCGGATTATTTACAGTTTAATGCCCGTATAGCCTCGTCCATTATTATTAATTGTAGCACAATTATGGCGGAGGGCGCCCAGTGGAATATACTATAATATCCTTTATGTGAAGGGTGGTTTGTGTATAAAAACTATTTTGTTTCAGACACTTCACAATGAAAACAAATGTTGGCCATTCTGTCGTCGATTAATTGATTAGATATACGAGATGTATATTACTACAATAATATTATCGTATGGCTTTTAATACTGGAGTTTTCCAGCGCGCGGCACTTTCGCAAACTCTGTGTATTCTTGCATTCTGGACCTAGAATCGAATCGATTTAATAGCAGTGACACGTGTGTGGCGTGGCGTCGTTGCTCTTAAATCAAATAATCACTCGATAAAAACAAATATGTGAATCGAAACTTTTCACAGCTTGTGAGATTTGTTTTCTTTTAAAAATAATCAGTATTTTTGAAAGTTTTTTTTCCGAAAAACCAAGTATAATTGTATGGTATAAATTTTTTCGAATCGAAGTACAGAAAAAATTATTTAGAAAACACGAATAAATCAACACGTTTTTTTTTTTTTTTTTTTTTTTAAACCACTCTTATAGAGCGTTATTACTATTTGATTATTGTTCGTACGATTACTTTTTCAAACCACCGATAGTTTTCAAGCCTTCGGAAGATTTCTCGATAGTATAAGAGGCACATATAATAATAAATGACGACGTATGAGAAGAATGTTTCATCGCCAGCTACGAAATCGCGTGTAAACTAAAAATTCGATACGTTATATAACTGGACGAACTGATTCTAAGTTTTACCGAGAACGCAGAGTATATTACGCCGTCAGAACGGATGAATAATTTTAACACGTCGTTCCCCATATTGGGTTTTACGATTCGACGAGTACATACCGTGTGCTCTTGGACTATTGAAAAAGTGGTATGCGCCGACGTGATAACCGAAAACTGGGTCGTAGTAATAAACTGGCGGCTATAGTTTGTTGAAACGGGACGGCATTGGTATTCGGCGTTACGGGTAATAAATAATGAGCCTTACTGCAACCTTGAGAAATGCATCGATGTTTTCGATTGTTACATATTTCGATCGTATGAAATCAATTTTTAAAAGCGATGGTCAATATGTGCCACCGTCGCCACTAGACACACTATTTCTGCGTATACGCCGACACACGCTATTTTACTTTATGTTTTGGCTTGGCTACCCCGACGTAAAAAAAAAAAAACCTGTAATGATATCATTTGGCCAACTATCAATAACGATATAAATGTCGATGAAAAATACTTAATATTATTTCATACAAAGATGAATAATAATCTATTTTCGCGACTTGTATTTCGTATACATATTTCAAGTGTTTTAGTGTAATTTATTTGATTATCATAAAAATGTCTGAAATCGAAATCCTTCGATTTTTTTTTTTGCGGCCCCGACAAAAGCATTTCGTTTCTCAGAGTTGATCCTAGTTATCCATAAGAATCCAGACTGCCTGTTTATTATTTTAACACCATGAGGTATCCTGTTCCTCGAATGAGGAATAATAAGGAAGAATAATGAGGAATAATGTGTAAACGTACGATCCGGTTGATAACTTATTTTCTTCGACGTATGATAAGTATTACAAAAAGGTTATCTGTTCGCTTTAACGGTTCGTGCCAGAGTCACCAGTTTAACAACTATAAACAAAAAACAAAACTCACTCGCGTGGTAAAAAACGACGAATAAGAATTAATACGTGCGATTAGATTATGCGGAGTCAATAAGAGATCATATACGCGTTATTGGTATTAAAAATAGGAAACTCGAAAGTTTAGTGCAAAACACGTCGGGCCAGAAAACACATTCGATTTGACGTTTAATAAATATAGTATCTTTTTTTCAAATACTCGTAGTGCCTAGCTCGTTCGTGTAAATAACTCGTTGGTCCGCGCGCGTTCGTCCGTTCTTTTAGTCGAATAAATAATTAAAATTAATAATTCCTAATAGTCCGCTTCCATACGCAATATTGTTGTATAACATATGCCTCCACCCTGAAAACGCGCGCTTAATTACAAGTATAAAAAATATACCGACGGGGGGTTTGTTTCCGTTTTATTTCGTTACTTGTTTTTGTCATATTTCACGTCTACATAATAATACGATGATTGAGGGGATGCTTGTTATACTGCCGGCGGTGGCGTGACCTTAAGGCCGTGCGCGAGATTCCCCCCGGGAACGGGGATATATTTTTAAGGCGAGCTTCGTAATGGGTGGTTTGTTTATACATTAGCGATTCAGGGATTTAAACCCAAATAGTCTATTGGGGTTTCGGCAGTAAATTACGGGTGTTTAAACATCGCCGTTATGAAAAAATTAAATTAATTCGGCTGTCCAAACTTTTCGGGAGGTTAATTCGGGCAGCAAATAGTCAACTCGCGAGCAAATGAAATAAATTCCAATAAAACTATCTGTATCTCGTTCGTTTTGGATCTAGAACATTGGCCTTGGACTACGAATAAAATCTATAGAAAAAATAAATATCATAAGCTCAGACGGAAAATCACTTTCTGGTACTCGGTCACAGCGAGAAATAAATTATTGACGTCGCGGTAAGTTATAATATACGAGTATACGTGGTAATAAATTATTTGTTTTTAAATTCGACATAAATATTCAATAAATATATTATTTTAATAAATTAAACGAATGTTAACAATTGATAAGTATTCGGTTTGAATACAATTATTAGGTTATGTACTATAGTATAATATTACTGGTGTTGTTTGATTTTAATTTTCTTTTTTCAATTGATTAAGAGAAAACGTTAATGTCGGGTGCGACCGTAATTGAATAACTTCATGATTTGTTTTCGAGCGCTTTGCATTTACGCGATTGCGTGAAATGAGAATTGAGATAAGAAATAAATAAAATACCGGTTGTATGAAATTCAAATTTTTTAAGTAGTATAGAGTAGACTCGCGAAGCATAATATAATGATTCGGGTGATATCATATTTGAAAAAATGTATTTTTTCCACGGACGAAGGGATAGGTTTTTTTTTTTTTGATTGCGTTCTAAATTAAAGATTTCGGAAATGTTACTTTGCAGGAACAACTGTAAGTGCTCAATAATAAATAAAGACGTCCTTTTTTTCCCTTCTGTATAAAAAACTTTTCGTAAGAGGTGAAAATCGTAGCTGAATTATTCATGAGCCAAAAGTTATGTGAAAAGGGCTAAACAGAGGTTGTTAATATTAAGAGGACGCCGCTACACATCGATATCCTGTTTCGGTTTATCATACGTGCAGTATAAACAAATAACGCATTCTAGGGCAACGTGCTCTGGGAAAACGAGAGGAAAGAAATATCGAACAAATCTTAATGCTTATTTTACGAAAAATGTAGTAAACGAAACGTTTTTGATTGTTAAAAAACCGTATACCTAATACGTCATAATATTTCGTCGATGTCTCGAGAAAAGGATTTATTATTGTGGCTCTACTAGGACGTTAAGCGTTCGTGTTCGCGTGAACAAATCGTGATAATTGTGATTTAAGTCGGACTAATAGTATACCTGTTATGTAAAGAACGAGTAAAACCCGAAAACAAATTGAAAACCCTATGGAAATGTTCGGACAATAATTACCGTAAAAATGTAATGACTATAGTTTTCAGATTGGTAACATATTATATTATCCTATTTTTATTAGGTATAAATTCACTTTAGTAAACGTACGATATTAGTTTTTCTCGAAAAATGTCATTATTGAAACATGATAGAAAATCGAATATTGTACTTTTTATTCGTCCAATGTTAAAATATAATAACATAGTTCAAAAAGCATTGAATTTATATAGCGCGATGTGGAGTCTCTGAAAAGTACTGTAAAGTTATATTCGATTATTATTAGCTATATAATATGAAAGTAGAAAAAAATTATTTCATATGAGTTTATTTTCTGACTCTTTTTTTTTTTGCCCCACACAATAACCGATACTATATTGGCAAAAAAAATACAATACCTATTTCGAAATGTTTTTTTTTTTCAATTCTTTCGTTGCTATTAATAATATTAATTGTATTAAATTTCTAACCGAAGCCAAAGAAGTAATGGTTTAAATTTATTTTTTCCTTTTATACGAAATTTCTATCATCAATTTTTCGGGAAGAAAAATCACCGTCAAAAGTTGTATCTATTATATCGATAAATGAAAAAAAAATAAATTGAAAAGCGAAGGTACTTCACTACTAGTAATTTAACAAAACGGAAAATAAAACTTAATAGAAATGTCGAAAAACATTAAACTACCGTATACAATTATAGTGGTTTTTTCGTTGTGTTTTTAGTTTAAAAATAACAGCATTAGTAGAAAACTAAGCACACGTTGTTCTAAACAATTTTTTTTTTTATTATTATTATAGTTTACATTTTGTCGAGTGAAAGAGATTCCTGTTTTTTACAGTAAAAAATAAAAACCCCTATTTAATCTTTTACACGAGAATATGAAATTTCTTTAGAACTAGGTAAACAACATTTTAATTCGACTCAAACATTTTAAAATATATTTAATTTTAAATCATTGATTGATTATCAGAATCGTTTTTTGTGTTAAATTTGACTGGTCGCTGCATTTAAATTTACCAACGTTTTATAACAGTTTAATACGATAGTCCGTCTTAACAAAAACAGTATTCGAGAAGCGAATATAGTATTCGAGAAGCGGCGCAACAAAAGACCTAAATTATCACAGCGTCTTATCCCGACCGTTTTTACATCGATACATTGAAAATAAATATTGCTAATTAGATTTTATGTTTTAAATACTAAAACGATTTTTAGCCGTTCAAAATGAATCACCTTCGTACGTTATAGGTCGTTACGCGAATCGCCGTTTATGCGATTATTGTTATTCGAATAAAAAAAATTGTATTTATTAAAAACAAATGTAGAAATGTACGTATATCCTAACCTTAGGAATATTTAATTTTGTACAACAATATACGGACTTGTTGATGAAAAACATCTATCGATTTGTATTCGTATTTATGTCTCACGATTTCACGCGGTGCTTTTTCAAGTTAACAAATGTATTCGAATGAAAAATTAAAAATAAAATTCTCCTTTAGTTTAAAAAATATGAATTATATATATTTATATATATTATTAAATCGACTAATATCAGTTCGGACGCGATACTATGAAATAACCGAAAGAAAAACGTACCTACTGTAGTTGTTTCCGTACCTATCGAGACTTATTGATATCGATTTGAACAGAGACGTGGCTGATGTTTTCCACATCGGATCAACAAAATGTACTTCACCTACTGTGGATTTTTTCTCATACCAAACTGTGTTCTTTTACTTCTCATTAGATCTGAAATCCTCACTAACATCCATACGAATTTATCTAAAAGAAGAAAAAATACGAATTCGTCCGAAATAACTTTTGAATCCCCGTTGTATTGCGCACCGTCTATTATTATACTCTCCATCGGTATCGATGCTTTATCGATGTACTCATTTATTCAGCATCTAAGACTATATTACTTATGTACTTGTGTTATCCTGTTCCCATTTTTTCAAACACGAAAAGTGTTTGAATCGATTTTTATTTCGAATCCGAAAATTATGATTTATTTCTTCATTCGAAAAATGAAGCTTGAAGCTAAAATCTATTATTTCATAAAATAAGTACCAAAGTACTCGTATATATATATGTAACATTAAATTTACGTTCCCGACTTGGTTGTATATATTGTATAGTATACAAAGAACTCGTTTCGAACTACTGTTATCTTTCGTGTCTCGAAAACACTGCACTGATATTGTACAATAACTAAGGAGAGTTTAAACAGTAAATCATATAATACCTAATAACTCGGCGTATTCAAAAACCGAACGTAATGGTTCGACGACTATATATATCGAAAACCTCGGCAACAAAAACAATAGGTATCGTGAAAATATAAATCATTACCTTGATTACGAGCTCGGAGAACTTGTATCTGGGATGCCAGCCGTAACTTTTTCCATCCGAATCGGACACATCGTCCAATATGCCCGAGTCCAGACGCTTTTCTCCGTCGCCCAAAACCAGCATATACCGTACGCGGCACTGGTGATCGAATCCGGTGCATCGGTTTAAATATACCGAAATGCGGCCTTCAGCAGAAGTACCTGGAGGAAATATTACAAAACACCGCGTTAGAATACAGTTTTTGTTTGATATTTACACGTTTCGCTATGATTATCTTAAAGGCGCGTTTATTTAACGAGTGCCAACACCTACCGGTGGCTCGGCGTGGGTTATATTATAACGTAGCATGTGCGTCGAAATATTAAGTACACAAATTTGTTTAGGGGTTTTTACCCCCGCACCCCCGATAGTACTTACACAGCCCCTGGTAGATTCTGAGTGAAGCGAGGAATGTGTTTGGTTTTATTATGACGTGTCTTTTAATTTTATTTATTATTTTTGTCTGTCTTCACTGAAATAAAAATTAATCCCGATTTCAATTTCAATGAGGGTTTATGATAGCAAACTTTGTCTAGCTACAATTTTGGGTAATAGGTAATTTTCAAAATTCTTTCTAGAGATTTTCTAAAAATTGAGAGAAACGGTCATGAATAAACGGCAACATTTAGGGCATACCGGCGGCGGTTTGCAATGATAATAATATATTATTGTTTAAAATTTAACTGTCATCTGTATCTCGTCCGACGTCGACCTTCAGCTCGGTGCTTTTTTCAATAATTAGACATACTGTAATATTCATACTTTAAAGTTCAAGTTCAGACATAGTTTTTAGATTTTTGTCGTTAAACGAGGGGGATTCCGATGCGGTTCTTTGCGGCGGCGATGAGATTTTTTTATTGATTTCATCGAAACTTAGAAAACCGAAAGGCTTTAAAAGTAATTTTTCAACAGAATAGACACTGGCTGCGTGGCCGTTATCATTTTTTATCGTTTATATTACCGTTGTCTTCGTGTTTATTGCGTAGTTTGAAAGTTTCAAATTGATAAAACGAAACGAAGATTTATCTTATTTTATGCCTGTACGCCGCCGTTGACTCGTACAGACGTGTAGCACTCGTTTTTTTCCCACAAAATTTGGACGCTACGGTATTTTATAACGTTACGTTACGTGCTCAGACGAAAACTCGTCCGAGACGGAACGTTTTTTTCCTTTTTTCTGATCCCGTACAATAATTACGACGCAGCGGTAGGTTTCAACTGTACGGTCACCGACGCGGTCTGAACGTATTACGGCGGGCCACATCAGATATGATAACAAAGTGGACCACGTTTTGCTGACAAACGTCCCGACCGACGGAAAACCGGTGGGATATGAGCTAGACGTATAAAGGAGAACAATTCTCATCGCGACGGTTTTCCTGTCCACACATTATTCCGATGAGCGAAAACGATAAAACTAACGCCGCGATCTCCGTAATACAGTGTCGTCGTGTCGTGTGTTTTCTTATCGTATGACCCGCGGAGGCTAGATTGAGGAGGCAAGAGAACTGCTCGCACGAATACCACGGCGCGTAAGAACAATCATTTGTCGACCGCAATGCGAGACAATGCCGCCCGAGACTAGTGTGCAACTCGATTTCGTTTCGAGCATTAAATACCAAACATTTGTTTGATACAAAAATGATTCCGTGATTTTCGATAAATTTATATATTCGATAAACAAATACGTTCTGAGACAAAGCTAGTTTTGGAAATTTCAAAAATATTTTTCCGTCCGCGTTTTATTTTATTTAATATACAACCAAAGTATTGATGAATTTAAAATTATTTTAAATTTTGATCATATAATATTATGGTTTTTGACTATTCCCAGGCGCATATTTATCTTAGAAATACGCATTGTTCGAAAAAAACATCTCATTGTTCGATGCAATTTCCAAAGTTAAAATAAATATTTATCTTAAAAATTTTATAATAAATGAAACTAAAATATTTTATAATAATTTATTTTGAAATTTTGGATTTAGAATTTGAAGAAATTGAAACATTAATTTGAAGAGTATATCCGAAAACGCATAAATTAAAATAATTCAATACTTATTGTAAGTTGTATTTAAAACTTGAATAAAATACATTCGTTAAAATATTAAGGAAAAAATTCTTATTTTTTATTAAAAAATTATTCATTTTAAAATGCATATTATTTTAGGTGCTCAAATGCATAAACGGTGATTTTTTTAAAGCTACAATTCCTCTGCCCTACTCATAATTATTATGTAATACTGTGGTTAATATGACTTTTTAAAAGAGAAACGATGGAAAAAAAATCGAGTAAATAATATGTATTTATAGGACAGGTTTAACAAATATATAAAAATAAAGAAGATCATAAAACAATATTATTTTTTAATTAGTTACACACCGTTAGTGTTCAATTCCAGTAGATTCTTAATTGGTAGAGAAATAAGCAACATAAAACGATTTTATCTCATGCATTTTATATGTAATTGTGCACGGTGATGTAGGATTTTTTTCATTTTTATCCCAAGGGCAAACTATAAGAAAGTATGAAAAGTATAAGCTGAAAGTCAACATTATTAATGTTTACATAAACGTATATACGTTTTTAAGTATATAAACAACGGTCGTATAAGCGTTTGGAAAATGTAAAAAGAAAATAAAATAAAAAATATGGTATTATAAGTACCACAATAATAGGACGCGATTAATACGGAGCAAAATAGAGGTAGAGGTAATTCGGTGATAAATATATCAGTCATAATACAGTTTGAAAACAATTCAAACGATGATCAATTCTGACGATCGGTCGTGTGTACGTGCACTCTGTACACGCGAGATTATGTTATCGACGAAATGTATGATTATGTAATACAATTTTTTCTTCTTTTTCCTAGCTCTTTCAAATATCGAAAAGTAATTTTAAGAATTCGATGTAATACAATATAGATATTAAAAACATAAGACGCCATAGTACGAAACATAACGCATAAAAGAAGCAAAACACTAAAACATCTCAAAATGTATTTACCAACACAGTGAAAACAGACCGCAATATAAGAATGAAAATGCTTTTTCTCTTAGTTCGAAATCAAACAAAGTTTTATACGTTATTATTTGTAACGTTGCTTATCAATTGTTACAACTGTGGTAAATAAAATTTACTTGAAAAAAAAAATGACCAATTAATCTATTAAAATATAAAGACCTGGAAAAGTCAAAAACCGCCAAGTTGTAAGACAGATTAGCAAGCTGTAAAGTTCGACAATTCATATTCAAACTCGAAACGTTTACGTTACAATACTATGTCCTTTGTTATTTACTAAAACGGAATTACAAAAAAACGTTGTACGAACTATGAAAATTCACAAGACCTGTTATAGAACACGAATTCAATTTATTTGTTTGTAATTATTTATTTAAAAAACGAAAAAAAGGAGGGACGAAAAATATTCGTTATATCGTGTTGCATATATCGTTTGTAATTATTAAAACATAAACTCACGTGCAACTAATGTTCAACGTGTCGTTATTGATTAGAGTAATAATAGGACTATGCGGACTAAATAGCGTTTAAACGTCAAATGATTTAAGCGTTTTATTCAATCGATATCGGAATAAACCGAACCGGCAGAATTATGGCCGTTTTAAAGGGGATTGTGTTTTATGCGCGCGCGTTCGCGGTCGCTACGAGAACAAAACGGGACGTACCTATTCATTATTATACACGCAATTTATATGGTTCACAAACTTTACAGTCGATTATAAACTTATTGCGACTGACAAGTGACAATATTATAACAATACCACCATAACTCGTGTAATACACGAGTGCGTTCCAGTCAAGTCGTTGTAGGGCTCGTTGAAAATTGTATAATAAGTGATGTAACACAACGTCATAATACACAATTATTCGCGTATAAATGTAATTTCAAAATTTTGCCCAACACCTCGCTTGTTATTCTCCTTATTGTGGTGTGTAATTTTGTATTCAGAGTTTTCAGAAAAAAAAAAAAAAAAACGCTTTTTCGGTGAGTAGGTACTTGTAGAAAAATCGTTCGAAAAAAAAAAAAGGAACGTATCGTTCGGTCGGAATAATTGCTAGGATAGAGAATTCGTTTTTGTTTGTTTATTAATAATTGTACTAAATTAATGTTTTTTAACTACGGAAAATAATATCGCGACATTGATGGCACATCGATTTGCCCGAATTACTGGAGTGTTAATCGTAGTTCGTGTTCGAAAAAGGACTAGTGATAATTTGTTTTATTTGTAACGGAGAACGCGCGAGGGTACGATGACCATAATTTTTAAAATTCGACACCAATCAACAAGTTCGAATTCCGGGACGCCGCCGTATATTACGCACGCGTTTGTCGCGTAAGTCGCGGCGAATATTTTTAAAAAGTTTATCGGACGTCGTTTCATTTTAGAACGCGTTAAATTGCGAAAAAAATAAATACACACTCGGCCCCGAATCCGAATTAAAGAGAAGCCCAATAAAATAATGTCTCGGGTTCTTTTGTCGGTTGTTGTCGACGGAATCTCGATTTTGATTTTCCCGTACCCGCCTGGCGGACACGATCTGGAGAGAAATCGGTCGTGTGACCTTTGACCTCAGAGCCAATCTATTATAAACGAGCAGCCGGCATTCCGTTCGGGCGAATCGAATAAACAAACTATATTACTCGGACCAATTATAGAGTATCGTCGGGACGAGTCGAAAACTATATTACGCGCTAGATTTGTTTCTGAACGTGTAATTTTTGCCGAAACACAGATTTTCTCATTTCATAAACCGACGAATCCCCCGTGATCGACTACGGCGCGGCGGGTTGAAAATTGCGCCGAGCCGTGCGCGCCAAGAGAGTGTCGAAAACATCCGTCATCAGTGTAAAATGAATGACGTAGATCAATCTTGTTTGAAAATATTTGTCACGATACGAAAATCACAACCGTCTTGACAGACGTCGAAATCCAAGCTATATACTATAATGGGACTCGTTAAAGCGCACCTTTTTTTTTACAACATAGCGTACTTGATTTTTTTTAATTGTCCAGTACTCGAAATCAATTTAAGCAACCGCGGCATCGAATCGACGAATAAATTACGAAAACCGAAAATAGTGGCGGTTCTGGTTATAGGGATTCTTTTTTTCTTTTTTTTTGGATGAAGTGACTCGCGAATCTCACAAAAAAATAAATAAAAAAAACTGACTTCGCAATAATGGCGTTAAAAAAAAAAAAACACACAAAAATAATCGATGAATAATGCATGTTCCAAGTGACATTGAGCTGATAGATGAAAATTTAACATAAACCGACAAAATGAGAATAGGCGTATTACCTTTTACCCGCGTCGCTTTACGTGATTCGTTTTTATTACCGAACGTCGTCGAGACGGTATTTCCGGCGATGTTATAACAATCGCGTTTAAAGTAGACCGGACTCGTGTGGAAAACTTAATTTACAATTTCAGCGTTCTCAAAACAAATGAAATCGTTTGATTAAAAATTATAAACAGTACGTCGTCGTGTACACGAAAACTATATATTGGAATATTATTAAAGCATAATGTGCAATACTAAATGCACGATTATTGAAAAAATAGAAAAAATAAAAATTTATTGAGAGCAGAGTGCACTACCGCCGACCAGCGCCCAACACGCGGGGACAACACTCGCGTTTCATATTGTTTTTATCGTCGGCACGGCCCAAGTGAAAACCTGTTACGATCAGAAAACAACGCCTATTTCGTCCATAAAAAAATACATACGATTTTTACAAAATTGATTTGATCTCGAACGAATGCGTTTTTCCAGAAAGCAGTACACTATGTGCGCGCGAAATCGGTACGACAGAACGTACTTACTGTAAAGACGTACTTTTTTTTTTTTTAAGTGGCGACGCGAGTCACGAGTGCATATTGGCATTGTCGAAAGCGCACGCGATATAACTTGATTTTATTTTTGCCGTCGGAACAACAATCGATAGACGTTTCCGACGTCCGATAAGATTTACAACAGTTTCTAACTGGGCGGATATATTATTTCCACTAGCACTGGTATGCGCAAAATCGGTACGACAGAACGTACGTCAAGACGTAGTTTTTTTATAATTTCTTTTTTTAATATACCTATATACGACGAAGATCGCTAACTTAAATTTACATCGCCAAGAGCGCACACATTGTATACGAACGGCTTTGAAATGTTAGTATTTCCGTCGGAGCGATTCGGTTTTTATTTTAAATTTACAACTGTTATTGAACTGAACGGATATTTTCCAGCAGCGCAAATTTTCGCAAAATCGGCGCGACAAAACGTAATTAAATTGTCAATACATTCGTAAAATGAATACGAAATAAATTTAGTATCTCTTGGCGTCGTATAAATACCTACTCTCGTAGAAGTATTACAGTGTGTATTAATTTGATTACTGTTAATTAATTGCGTTATTATTAATTCCATTCGTGCACCGTGAAAATCAAAATTAATATATTTTCTTAAAAATCACCATGTGAAACGGACTTTAATTACGAGCTAGGCAGAAAATGCCGAGAAAACGGGAGAACGCGGATGGTGACAAATGAGCTTAGGAAAATGAACGGCGACGGTACTCGCTGGCAGACGTCAATAGTGCCACGGATAAGATGAAAGAGACTGGTGTCGTGGTGGTTACAGCGGCCATTCTACCAAACAAAAGATCGTGGTCTAAGAAATTTTAAAACGATTTTTATCGGCCTCATAGGTGAAATAAGCTTTAAAAAACGGTTATTATTAATATATATACGTATATGTAATATTATCAACATATTACTCAGTAAAATATTATTATAACTAGAGCTCGGAATTAAACGCGTTAAAACAATTACTTTAAAAAAAGAATACACGCTTTGAAAATATTGCATATAAATTGAAAAAACAGAAAGCAAAATTTTATTTTTTAAAAATTCCATGATATATTGAACGAATAGTGTGTTTTTGAGGTCCTAATCCAATTTGCATTTAAATACACTTTCTAATGTTATACTATTTATTAAAAAAAAATTAATTGTGAAAAAAAATTGCCAACATAATATGTATGTTTCGCGCTGATTATTTTGTAAAAAGAAAAACCTGATTATTTAATCACATCAAATAGCCATAAGATAATATACTCAGTTCCGATTCTAATTATTGTATCTTTCGTATGAAAAGACCATTTTTAGTAAAACGGGACAATGAAATTCAAAAAGCAAATATTGTCAATACAAATAATGTCCGTTGCCAATGACTATAATTAGTTTTGTCATTGAGAACTAAACAAATATGACGTTAATAATTATAATGTAACATAATGACAATTTAATTTAGATGCTTAATGGTCTTAAAACTATCGAAACAAATCGGTTAAATTTTCGACAATTTTCTTTGTTAAAAGTGCCGATAAAAACGAATTAAAATTTAAATGTTTCTTACGACGCTATTGGTCAGTCAAATTTTTCTACAAGCTTATTTTAACGAAAATTAAATAATAACTACTCGGCCAATACGAGATGCATCGAAATTTTTCTACTTCAAAAAGTAATATTTTTGGCCCGCTTTTGTGCTAAATAATATTTTATATGAGTATACTATTATAATGATTAATAAGTAGGTACATTTATTTTAATTACTTTTACTTTTATATTTTAATACTACTGCGGGGTATAAGACTAAGGAGAAAAATGTCTTATGGTCGTGGTTACTTCACAGAGAAATCGATTTTTAAATAGACACTATTCAAATAGCACGGAAATCTCGACTCGGCTTTTCAATTATTTAACTGGATTCGTTTTTAATAAATATTTTACATATTGATGTTTCAGCGCAGTAATAAATTGCTTTGTTACGAGTTTAAAACCTTAGTCGGAAAAATTAAATACAAATCCATATCACTAAAAGGAATGTTACCGACGAAAAGTAAACAAATTGAGACAAAGTAGCACGGGTACCTATGACGCGGGATAGTTTCGGGTTCTGGTCCCTCAATTATCTTAACTGCCAAACAACTTTGTAAACACTACGGTCGAATGACGGTTTGTTAATATTTTAGTGCGGTGGAGCCAATTGTATGATTTGAGGTGGATTGCTATTTTAAATCAACCCCCCTCGAAGTCGGGGATGACGTTGTCAGACGTTAAGCGTTATAATATGTAAAACAGCCGAGGCAAATAAAACTAACGATTTATATGAAATAATACTAACTTAAATTGCTTTTTTTCGCCACGCACGAAACGGTGTTTTTTTTTTTTTTTTACATACCATTGTAAAAATTGTAATAAAACCCAATTTCAACGAACGAGGTGAAATGACCAAAACACATCGAAATATAAAAAGTTAATAACCGTCGTTTCACTAAACGCCTTGATAATATTATTTACCTACCGCGAGCGACGAAACTATTTGTTTGATTTACGTACAAGCCCGAACGTTAAAATTATAAACATTCCGTACAGTTAGTAAATTTTTTAGTGTTTTCGGGTACTTACACGACACGTCCTTGACCCCGTGCGGGTACAGCGCCAGGTTCCAGTCGAATCCGCCGAACGTGAAGTACGACGTCTCCAGCTTGCACTTGGAGCCCCTGGGCGACGCGGTGCCGTACTGGTGCTGGAGCGCGTTGCCGGCCGCCGCGGACCCGTGGTGATTCTGGATCTGATGGTGATGGTGCATCAGCCGGGACGTGAGCGACGCGGGCACGCGGAACTCGGTGTCGTACAGCGTGCGCACGTGGCCGATGGACAGCTCCAGCTGGAACTCGCCGTTGGCGTCCGTGAAGTTCCTGCCGTACAGGTCGCTGACGGGTATGTAGTTCCTGTTCCCCTGGGCCGGGCAGTCCGTGGTGAACTTGACCTGCGCGGACAACGACGACGGTGTAAAAAGAGACGACCGGTGAAAGGGGGGACGCGGGGACGGGTCCTGCGGGACAATAATTACGAGCGACGGGGGAAGAAATAGCAATACAGAACGAGTTAATTATTATTATATATAAGTAAATAACATTTTGGCGTATTTGTTTTTAAACATTTTATTTATAATTGAGACATCGCGTACCTGTCGCATTAATATTGTCGATAAAACGACAAACGATGATGAGCGTTTATACCAATTATGTAATAACTAGCTGACCCAGCAAAAACGTTGTTTTGCCACATATTTCTAGCGAATTTTGTTGTATAAAAAATAACTTATTGTAAGTGTATGTGGGGACGGCGCGGCGCGTCTATGATTGAAAGAAGAATGGAGCGCGCAATCATGCATTTGCGGTAGAAGTTATGTAATAATATATGACGTTGCAATGCCTTTTGGTAAACATCGTCGGGTTTTCGCTTTAATTGTACGCGTCACGGCCAATCGGTCGAACTTATCGACCAATGACGATAGCTATGCATGCGATTGTATGCGACCGTCCAATGAAAAAAGTTCTATTGTATTCGTTCTATTGTTCATCGCACGCACGCGATTTCGGTAAAAGTTGTGTAATAATAATATGATATTGCAAAATCAATACCTTTTTGCTAAAGATCGTCGGGAGTTTCGATGACATAACAATCTAATTATATAAAATGCAAATTACCACGCACTCGCTGATCATTGCATCACAAAATCTAGCCCGTGAAAAGTTTTTCCCTGTATGAGGGAGAAATAACGTTCTTAGTTTTAAACCCCTTTTCCCCCTAAGGGGTTGAATTTTGGAAAAATCCTTTCTTAAGGGACCGCCTCTGCTATATAAAACGAAACTATTGACAAATATGTTATGTTATGTTTATTATGTGCAACAGTGTTTAAAAAATCGGTACCTAATAATAGATTCGAGGTCATATACTTAGATAGTACAGGCGCAAATTACTATACTCGAAATAGAATTAAAAAAATGTCCGGCACTGTACCTACTATTTTTTACTACCTTCGGTACACTGTGGGCGTAATTTACAATCACCCGTCTGATCATCCCCCTTCCCACCCACCCCACGCCAAGTGTAAAGCCTTTTTTTTATGTATATTTTTTTTTTTTACAATTTATTTAATTCAAATCGATTTTCAGAGTAGAAGTAATAATATAATGTATCCACGTGTCAATAAAAGCCGCGGAAATAACGTGCGAGTAAAAAAAAAAAAGTCCGTGATATAAAATAAAATAAAAAATGTCCACGTACAAAAACGGCCAGTGTTGACAGACGACAGTAGTTTTTGTGGTTAAAACCAATATTATTGTTCATCAAAATATTCAAATTACCTATTTCCATAAACTATACGCCGCGATCACGTTCAAAGCGGAAAAAACGAGAAACAAAAATACAATCCTGAATAACGTACGTACTATGATCGTATATAAGCCCAATAGTTACAAAGTGCATGTTGTACGAAATCGTTTCCTACAATGAAATAATTGTGACAAAAAAAATATCGAAGCAGTGATGGTTAAAAAAAAATAATACTCATTAAGAGATTACAATTTTTTATTGTAAGATGATCAATAGCTTTTGAAAAGTTATCTGTTTTTCTTCCTCTATTCTCAAATTCAGCACGTGTATTTTTTTAATATTTGTTGTACACATAAATGTGGCATTTTCTTTTTTTATTATTATTATTATTATCGATGTGGTCGACCAATATGCCATTGAGTGATTTTAAGTTCGCTTGGACGAAAAGAAATTGTTAATTTTGTTAAAACTACTATTAAAAAAAAAAAAAAAAAAATGAAAATAAAATACCATTAAACTAATTGTTGTTCGCTTTTTTATACAATATATGGACAATTTTGTTGTAGGTTATGTTTGTTTATAGCCGTTATTGTATAAAGATTCTAGATATTATTTCTTTGGCCATTTTCAAAGTGAATATTTTTACCATCTACCGACTTTTCAATACTTTAACACCCGTTCACATCACAATTTTATCGCTCGCCGAATCTCGTAATGCGATCACGACGAGCGTAAACTAATAGTGACGATAGCCAAGGCCCGTGCAATTCGTGTGGTTTTTATTTTTTCAATTTAGACAGACTAAATGGTTCGTAGGTGTTCGTGGTAAGCATCCGGACGCCATATTCGTGGGAGTTAGAGTTGCTTTAAGAGTTTGTCGAAACTGAAAATGTCACGAAACCCCAAAACAATAATGGATATCGATTTGTAATATGAAATATTGATATAGAAAACGCACGGGGGTTGGTAATGATGCAAATTTAATGAGTTTTCTTTTTTTTTTTTTTAACGTAACACGAAAACGTATCGATCGAAAAAAGGACACGCCGACATACGTTCGCCATACGGTAAACGATATTTATTATATTATAATATTTATATTATTGACGGTACAGATAAACAAAACAAAGCACATTGAGTAAAAAACGACCCACGTCAGTGTGGCCCACGTAAGATGCCAGACGAGGGAGACGGGAGTTCTTCTGCTGGACGACCTTACGCGCCGAATTTTGTTTTTGTTTTTGTTATCGAACCCACCCCCGCCGGAGGAAATCGTAAACACGCTACTGCGCGGGTCAGAAACGTCGTTAACGCGGCGCGAAATCCGACCCTCGTCCCGAGCCTCCCTACCGGTGTGCAACAGAAACGGTTTATACCTACGAATAACCTACGATTGTACATAGTTGACGAAGTTTGACTGTTTAAAAGTTTCCCCCGTTATTCGCGAGCGTTTGAGCGTCATGAGTATCGCACATTGTATACCTATGTTATTATTATTTCGATCACGTAGCACGTAGTACATGACGACCCGTTGTGGGAACTATAGGGCAAACTAGGTATATGCGTAACGGATATCTCGAACCTACTCATGCCGGCGCGGCGGCGCAGTAATTAGGAATTCGCCTCGGGCAGTATGCACTTTTAGTCAAAATAACAAAACTTAATTCCACAACCAAAAACAACGGTGGTCGTGTAACAGCCCCGCGAAAACCACACTCGTATAATGACCCGCGTGTAAAATACCTCGAAGTGGATAGGTCGGGGACAATTTTTTCATCGGTTTCGTTTTGAATAAATATATATTTTTTACAAATTCCACGACGGGTCTTTTTCTCGGAACACGTAGACGACTGCTCGAGATACAATAATAATAATAATAATAATAATATAATGATTATGATGATGGTGTATATAGTTTTGGTTTTGAGAAGATTTTAAGCTCGAAATATCATTATATTATATACAATATGGATCGAAATTTCCACAATAAAAAACAGTCGTTGGATATTTTTTATCATTATCTTTCTCTCTTAATCGTGCCCCCCGACTTTTATCCAAGGCGACGTGGTCTATTCTTTTAAAAATCCCGACCCTTAAAAGAGTAAAATTTAAATAAAGTTTTGAAAATGAAAATGCATTTATATAATATATATTATTGTTACATTATCTGTGTACAGTTGCATAAATACAAACAATAAACCGATAATCGCACTGTCCTACTCGTCACAGACTAAAGCGTCGTGCTGAACTTCAATAAACTCTATAGTGGCCGCGTAATCAAGGGAAAACAATTACTGACATATTTATACGTGTTGAGTTGAACACTGTTGACCATTTACACTAATTACGTTTCATCATTTATGTTGATGCTTTTAATGATCTAGTTTCTTTTATAGCACAATATATTTTATTTTAGTGCTTTAACCGATGTTTAAAAAGCATAAACTGTACGAGTTGTAAGAGCGATATGTCAACGCCAGTAAAAAAAACGTTTGCATCTAACTCTAAAAAAAAAAAAATTAACCCTCGTGTCAAAAGTCAAAACTAACAACAATTTATAATTGTTTTTTTTTTTTTCCAATGTACTCTATTGTTTAATGAACTGAAACAAGTAAAAATGTAATATTAAATAAAGTTATCGCATACGGTAAACAGGTACAACGAAAATATGTGTACCTATAATTTATGTGCACGTCTCAACATTTAACCTAATAATATTATCAATTTTATACATTCCTGCTTTTTTTTTTATTGTGAGCTCGTAATGGTTTTTTTTTTTTTACACCATGGCCAACTAACACTAGTTGCAGCTCTGAGTATATTAACCGCCGTTACGGCTTTTGCGCGTCAAAATATATTCCGGTAAAGTAAAAAATTTCACAATGACACGACACCCTACGCCAAGATATCTCGTCAAGTACACATTTTTCAACTATTTATAAAAGCAGCATTTTTATCAGTGATAGCACGTCTCCTATTGTCGCGTAACAATCGATTATTATTTTGTAGTATTCTGTGACGTTTTGGTTGAAAATACTATTGGATTTTTTTCAAAACGTTTCCCTTTTTCAAAACACGTTCATCGTAGATGGCTATTCGTGCAGCGTTCGTAGGGAAATGGACGACGATATAATGTGACGATGAACACATTCGTGACATGGATCAACGTTCGAAACTTTTGTAAGAACGAGCAAGTATGACGAGAATTAAAAATAAGTACGTCTAAAAACTATATTGCAAATAATTTTACGCTGCAGCACAGTTTATTGTTTGTAAAAAGTTATAATGGCTTAAGTGAATACGACGGAAATAATAAGTTTGTTTATCTGAAAAAGTAGTTTTAACTTACTAAAAATATAAAAGTGTGATAATCTGAGTCGCGGGTTATTTTATGAAAAGATTAGCGCTTTTTATTATTTTTTTTTTTAATAATTTATGATAAAATCAAAAACGCTACGAAATGTCGTCGATACGTTTGATATTGTCATAAAATAATATTTTTTAAACTTTTTATCGTAGAAAACTACGTGGATCCCACGGGAAAGCAGATTTTCAAAGTAAAGAGTTGTATAGCAATTTTTTATTTGAAAAAGAAAACCCCAATGGACACCAAGTAAGTAAAGTATCTATTCACTGGAAAAAAACCGACTGGGTATCGGACAATAGTCAAATCTCTATCCAGAGTCAATATAAACGTTGAATACAATTGAAAACGTTTTCAATAATAATAGTGTGTTTCATTTCTCTATTAACTTTTTATACCGTACACATTTAATAAGTAATAACATTTACCTACCTAACTTTTACTATTATTGTTATTCGTATACACGTTTGCTGTCCTGTCCCGGTTTACTAGTTCTTGTACACAATTAGATGAAAGTCATTATTTACAGAAATTAAAACCACAGACGAGATTCATGTCGATTTCGTTAAACATTTCATCACCTCATAAGCACATTTTTTTTATTATCACTTTACCGATAAGTGGAATACAACATTTTCCGTGCAGTGCTGTACAGTACCGGAATATAAAACCATATTTTACAGCCGTATTGTGACAATAAAATCGTCGAATTCTTTTGAAATTCACTTCTATGGAAACCTAGGTTAGGTATACAAATGAAAATGTGAAGTACCTACGTAAATGTACTAGCCGTACATCGGGGTGGTGCATCGAAAACGTTTTAAAATTGGATAAAAAATGTTTATGTACTCATGAACCCTTATAAATAAAATAAGGAAGTGCATAACAACCTAAGTAAATATAACTCGTGTTTTTAAGCTCTAAAAATAAGTTAAATCAGTTTAATAAAAAAAAAAAGGGGGGAAAAATAAAATGAAATATTAAAACGGGAACAATATGGAATATTTAAATATTCAAACCTTTTGGTTCATTACTATTTCAACTCATATCTACGGTTTTAAATCTAAACTCAAAACTATTTTATTATAAACGCAGTAGTTCAGTAGGTACTTACATATTTATTACTGACCATAACACGATTACAGTTCCATTATCGAAGTTAACCGCTATACGGTATACATGTTTTCTAGACGTAGAATTCAAATCACGATATAATAAATAATATTTTATGTTCGTAACAAACAATAATCGATTTAAGCGGTGTCTCTCGATCGTAATAAAAAAAAATATGGACTTTAATTTTTATTTTTTCTACTATACGCGCGGAAGGAATACCTATCATATTCCTGTGAATAAGTTTCTAATTAGTTGTAACAATTAATGTCATCAATCATAATGAAACCAAAACTGAAAAAGTTTTAGTCGATAATAAACTTGAAAACAGTCAATCAGTGGTGAGGGAGGGGGGGGGGGGCTGAACAACAAAACTATCCTGACTACATAAACTCTCGTTGTGAAAAAAATGAACGCAAAGGCGATTCTGCAACTCGATAAGCCCCGATTTAAAAGGAATTATAGGGCTTCGAAAAAAAAATCCCTCAAAGAAATTTAGATAATAATATAATATTAGGTTTAAATACTTATAGTGTTTTCGTTGTACCGACCAAACTACGTTCTACAATGCTTATAATTGTCGTCCACTTTGTCGCAAAAAAATTGTTCTCCTTTTATTGCGATAAAAAGTTAACACAATTAACTGGTCTTAAATAATATCGCTCGCTCGCCACAGTCGATCCTGTTAAACATCGCGGCACGAGCAACACCGAGTTAATAATACCCACGCCACAAAAACATAAAATAAACTGAATTAGTGAAAACATCGACACGAGCGCGAGAAACGACATTAATGTCAAAACGTATTAGTATGTTAATAATTTCCTCTTCCCTCCCCCCTCCACCGATTGCGCCGGCCGCGTAGAGGAATCGTTAACGCACAACTGCTCCGGTGTGGCTGCCGCGCGGCGCGATCGTTTTTTTTTTTTTTGTTTTTTTTTTGAAGTTCAACATAAAGCTTGGCCGGACAGGACGGTGCTATTAATCACACATCATCGCCGCGTGGACGGGGCGCGGTAAAAACAACGTTTTATAATGTTTTAATTTTCCGATAACTAGGCCAATTGTTTAACCGTTTTTTAACAATCGTGAGTTTTTAAAAACGAGCCCCACGCGTATAGAGCCGCACGCGTACTTCTTGCGTAGTCACGTGCGACCCCTATAGTTGCGACACTGCGTGCAAGTACTTGCGTTGTTGTTTGCGCGTATCGTCGCAATGTGTTTGTCAGAGCCAGACGCACGGGTGCGGTTTGGTTAACCGTGCGAATTTACGCCGCGAGTGCTCAACACTCGGGCTAAAGAGCAAGTCGTGGTCCAAATAGCAATGTACACAAACACGGGGAAGCAACGCGGTGTAATAGTACTCCCGTCGTCGGCCGCGAGCGAAGGTCGTCGTCGAGATAGAATACGATTGTCATGGACAGTTTTACGTCTCCGCGAGGACGAACGCAGATATACACTCTGAATTACAAGTAAAGTCGACCACGCGCCGCGAGTTTCAATGTCGTCCGATAATCTTTCGATGGGTATTATTAACATTAAGTATGTGTATTGGAAAGTTTCAGATTGACGAATAGTCGATAGGCACCAATTATTATCATCGATCGTCGAGTTGACGCGCGATGATTTTCATACCGTCCGCGAAATAATAAACGACACACGGTCGCTTGTAATTAAAAAACACATTTCTGAATTTTGATTTCTACGTTATTTGAGTGCGCGCGTGTCTGCTCGCTGTTGGCAACACGCACGCGCGCGGGTGTGTACGTGTGTATGTGTGTCAAAGTCGAAAAGTTTAAAAAGAGAAATACTAGAGTTGAGTTCAATATGCTAATTATTAACGCTTTTTGGACAATATAAATTAAAATTCAGTGAAAAGTGTATTTAAACTTGACTCTATACGGTAGCAGAAAATGTTAAAAACCAATTTGTATTTAAAATATTCATCGTTATAACGTATATAATTTCTGTTGTTAGTAATTATTATTTATTTATGACTTATTCCAAACATGTTATATTATTATTTTTTTTTTGAACATCGCGTTTTATTTTGAGATTCCCAACGCTCTATTTTCAGCATGGTTTTTTCTTTTTACAACATTTATCAATAAATTAGGATACATAAATTAATATCTACAAGTTCACCAAAACATATGACATCACGTGTTTTTAAAAAATATGATAACCGTATTTCCCTCTTCTCGTGTTATTTATTTGGATGTAACTACATAAATTCAGATACTAAAATATCTATTAATAATATATATAAAAATTTATATTTATTTATAAAATAATATACTGTGTATTCCATGAACACAACTTATTTAAAATAACGCGTTTGTTAGAGTACGTTTTAAGACGTTTACTTACCTAAATTTAAATACTATATTTTATGCACCGAACAAATAGGAAGTAGTCGAAAATTTATTCAGTGAAATCTAATGTATCTTAGGTATCATATTATAAATAATCTGTTGTGCATGATATTATACTGCTCAGTAAATAAAGTTACGGCCAACAAACAACTCATAAATGTAATATCCTATTTCGAGGAGGTTTAATATTCTTGTATCGTTGCTGTAATGATTGTTTAAAAAGTTTTTCACTTCTAAAATATTCGTAAACAATTTGAATTTAACTATTCGCGATAAACGAAAAAAAAATTAATCAAAAGTGTTAAAAACCGTTATACTCGTAAATAAAAACTATCATAAATGTACTCATGAATATTGCGCTTAAATATGTTTTCACGATAAAGTTTTAAAATAAATTTTAACCCAAACAAGTTTAACTTTGGTTAAAAACCTTGACCAAGAAACCTTGGTTTTTAAATCTGACGTTTGCTGTTATTCAACAGTTATAATAACTACTTATATACTATTTATATGAAGTTCAAAATATACTGTCCAGTTGGGAGTATTGTAAGTAAAGCAAATGTTATTTTATAGCAATCGAATGTTTATCGATGCCGTTCAGAAGTTAATAAACCTACTTGAAATAACACTTATTTTCACTTTTCTAAAAAAATAAATAAAATAGCTACACAGACTTTTAAATAAGCGTAACTATTTTATTACCTACATTTTTATGGACTGTATGACCTATTTGGGAAGTTTTTTTTCAAATTTATGTCTTTGAAAACATTAAACTTTTATAATAACAATCTTGTACAGAAAAATACACCTGAATTATTAAGTTATAACGAATTATTAAACGTATACATGATTATATGTTTTAGTCTTATGTTTAAAAACATTAAACAAGTGCAAGCTATACAAAAAGGTCTAACATGTTTGAATATGAATTTATTCCTAACTTATATTTTTGAATTTTTACATTTATATTAAAGCATAACTATTGGGAAATATATAAATTATATGTGTGTAGTGTATATTTTTTTTTTTTAATTTAAGTATTCAAAAGAATACAATACAATAAAAATTTAATATTACTAATTCCACCCGGCGTTGCCCATGCCAATTTTTTTGACCATTAAAAAAAGTACGTTTAAAAAGTTATTTTTCGCTCGGGTGGCCGGTGTCGGAGTTAATAATTTTCTCGGAATCAGACATAGGCTTAAAACTTTCTCCGCAGTATACTCTACCATTTAAAAAAAACTACATAACGATCGGATGAGTGGTTCCCGAGATCATTGGCATCAAAGATTCTCATTTACATATTTAAATTTTATAAATTATACATATTATATATATAGAGAGAGAGAGAGATACGGTAAATAAACATATTTTCAAAAGTATTTCTTGATAAAAAGTAATAGACAAATATTATGTTGAAAAGAGGTATTAATTTAAAAGTTTATCAAAAAGAAAAATACGCACCTAAAAATATAATGTTCACCTCTAAATTATCAAGTTTTATAAATAAAAATTAGTATTAGTTAATTGTATATAAATAATAAACAATAAATAATTATTGTTTGACGAAAATATTTTAAACGTCGTTCTAAGAATAAAATATGTTAATCTAACGTTTAATATCCAGTTGAGCAGTTATAAAACGATATGGTTTAAAAACTTGAAACGATTTTCTTAAAACGTAAAATTAACCGATTGTTTTCGGATAAATCAAAAGCGAGTGTTTGAGAAAAATTTCCACCCGGTTAAATAGTTCTAGAAATATGTCGTTGTCACGAGTGTAAATAAGAATATTGTCCGTCCGACGGAATAACGAAAACCAAAAGTGTTTATGGTCCGAATCACGTGCGATACGCGACCTGATAATTGGGTAGAAATGATGATTGGAGGACCTTACCCATTATTTTATGATGGACGATACCTACTACAGTTAATGGGCAAATTTCCTTGACAGTGTGATAAATTTATCGTCCTCGTGAGCCTCCCGTGGGGATCGACAAGGATGTTAACCACAAACATGAAACGCCGGGAAATTTCGTTCGACGTAAGGGTTGGCGTATATAGGAAATCGGCGAAGGAGGGAGGTGCTACGAAGTGGGTATAGTAGGCTTACGCGTGGGCGCAAATCAAGACTATGCTGCGTTTCGGGTGAATAATTTATCGAACGACCTACCTCCGGAATTATTCAAACAGGTGCGCACATGCCGCCGTGCTTCCCATTTTTATTATATTTATTGTAATATCTACGTTTCTGTATAACTGATACAATCTGCGTGCACGTCACCTGGATCGAAAATGTATATAACGAATAAATACGAACAAGTAAAATAGATCGAATCTCCGAGTAGACTGTCAATTAACACGATTAACGGGTCGTCAAAAACAGCGTGCGAAACAACTGAAAATAATCGTGCACAACGTTGAATCGGAAATAAAATTAGGCGATTGTAGGTTGTCATAATGCTCACGCGCGTACGAATAATATACATTATGATTTATCACGATATTCTGATAATTTTTTTTTTTTTCACTTTAACGACGAGTGCTAAAATATAACAATATGAACATCGAAAGACATCATATCTAAGAACTCATATAATGTTGAAAACTA
The DNA here is from genome assembly GCA_948098885.1 of Drepanosiphum platanoidis. Taxonomy (NCBI): domain Eukaryota; kingdom Metazoa; phylum Arthropoda; class Insecta; order Hemiptera; family Aphididae; genus Drepanosiphum; species Drepanosiphum platanoidis. The sequence continues at coordinate 24,082,190 of OX402528.1, forward strand.
TGCTCGATTGAAATTAATTATTGTTATGTGATACGACAAATATACAGGAAAAATCAAAATGCATTTCGTTGCAATTCGATAGATTAAAACTCAAACAACTCGAAATTGTACCAGATTGATTTATAGATATGATGTTTAAAAAGTGATCAGTCTAAGGGCACTCGAAATAATTTTTAAACGCTTGTATTTTTTTTATTTCATATACTTATACCACATAATATTTTTAATTAATTGGAATTTTTATATTTATATATAATCTGAAAATATAATACGAGATAATTACGTGTAACGAATAATTAGCATATCTTAACTCAGTACTTGTTTTTACAAGAAAACCTATATAATAGCGCGTACTTGTTATTTTAATTAGGTAATAATTTATATTTAATATAAATATACATTTTTAATTATCTATGAAACACAAATTAAATGTAAAACAAAAACCCTACCGAGGAAAATGTCGTATCTATACCACTGGTAATTTCTAATAAACATAATTATCACCCGTTTTCTGTGATTTAGTTTTACACAACGTGTTATTTTCGTTGTATAATTTATTTTTATTTTAATGTTTTAAGTTGTGTGTACAGCAAAAGTTCGACTCTCAATATATTGTTGTTAAAGTCGATAAGATACGACCGGTGTCGTAGTAAATGATCTACCATATTTGTTCTGATCAACAGTTTATTTTCTTCTTCTCTTTAACTAACTACCACTCGCCACTAATTGCAAAAGAATTCATATACTACTCCAGTAATTTTACATTTACAAAAACAATAATCTGCACGAATCTGCACGAGATTAGACTCTCGTGTTGATAATAACCAACTAGTTACCCGCGTGTTTCCGATCTAAGACGCTCAAATTAGCCCAGCGCTAATTACAAACTTTTACTAAAGAACATTTTCGATAAATCAATAAAAAATTAAAATTCAATATAGTCGCCCAATACAATTTATATAAACCGACCGTAAGAACGTATTTTTCGTAGCCCTACTTCGTAATCGTCGACAAATTAGTAGACCACTGGCGTTACCGAAGTAAAACATATTCGGAGACAATATTATTCCAAGACTCTGGGACACTTGATTCCCCGCAGGAACTTCCCAGTAAACGAATCCGTTAATGGTTTCACATTTACGATAAGAACATTAAAAACCGTACGAATCGTACGGACACGACGCGGCGTTTTACAACTCAGTCGTGATAAATCCTTTGAAAGTTTAGCGCGTCGAAATGACGACGCGAATAAATCCACTTACTTGTTTGCCGGCAAATGACTCGTTGACACTGAAATGCTCGCGGTTGAGTATGGTGAAAGTGAAGTCCACGTAAACTCGCACCGACTCGGAAGCACTCTTCCACACCAGGTAAGCGCCCAACATTTTGTCGGTTCGCGAGAATGTGATGGACCATTTTTGATGGCCACACGCGAACTCTTTGGACGTGACGTCCCGGTCTGGGTCGCGAGTTACTGATTTTGTCACCACGAAAGTAAACACGTGGGTCTGCACCCGATCCGGCAACTTAACCAACCTGTACAAGAGAGCCATGATTGACAGTTGATCGCATCACTCGGCCTGTGAACAGAACACAAAATCAGTAAACAAAACAAAACTGCCTCTCCGCCACATTTATCACGTTATATCGCGCGCGAGTACTGTCAATCGATCGCAATAATGTGTGACGTAACGTGAAATCCACGCGAGCGCAATCGCCGTCCAAACAGGAATCCGTGTGAAAAGACTTACTGTGAGTGGGAGTTTTGCCACCCGAATAAGTTTATCGGTATAGTTATCTCCGGGATATTAAACGTAATGATATCGTTCCGCGCTAGCTACAAACTACGGTGTTCAGATATTTAATTTGAATTGTTTACTCGTAAGGGTTAAACACTAAAGTTGTTGAAAGTTGGAAAATCTCGAAAGAAAAAATGGATTTGTGCTCGGAAAGTTCGAGTTTGAGTGCGCGAAAATTGAAGTTCGGCTCACTCCTATTAATTATTACAGTAAAATACTTTACGGCATTACACACATCATGTGTGAACCGTACAGCGTTAATGGTTTTTCACAGACGTACGTTTTAATCATACAGGCTCGCCCGCGAATTAACTGTCTCAAAATCATATATTACGCCGCCGGTTAAATTTACTTATACGTTATTTTTATTTTTTTCATAATTCCTGTAAACTTTTGGAGCAAAATGAACTAGGTTCAATATTATTACGGCGATATTATAATACAGTACGCGTTATCGGACGATCATGTTTTAAATTTTAAAGTTTAATTACTTTATTGGCTCGTCGAGATGTTTATATTATAAGGTGATAAGCGCCGCATCGTAGATATTAAAAGTTATATAGGTTAAGATTGAAAAAATTATTTTTCTACAAACGAAACCTATCCGTTCACCTCGAATACATTTAAATGCGCGTGAGTATACAATCGATTCGATAAGTTTTCGATAAACACTTAAATCTTCCACGAACATTCGTTTTTAATATTTAATACGGTAAAAGAATGAAATAATATACTGTGTTATAATATTTCACAAAGTCTGTTTTTTTTTTTTGCTATACATACTCAAATGAAAAAAAAAACTAATAATCAAACAACGTCCGAACTCGGATGACTCGGTTATATTTAAATATTGGATTGAAATGTCGACATTTATAATGTTTCTTAACCCATACTGTAGCACATTGCTGTTCGGTAACACTGAACATGATCGAAAACATTGTTACGGATATTAATTCCTGTAATCAACCCCTAGGCAGTAACATATTGTATGGAGTGATTTATTAAACGCATGCCACTTTATTACATCTACACATATATATATATATAGCGTTACCCTTTTAGTGTATTTACATAGACGAGTGCCTTACGTTATACGAATCACCCTGCAAGTATACATAGAGGACACAACGAGTTTGGATAAATAGCCTTTCTATTTGCATAAAATTGATATAGACTAGTGTTATTAATCCGTTTGGGAAGAGGGATAATGAAAGAATGTGATTTGTGATTTGAAGAATGTTATTAAATAGTAATGTCGTGTACCTGGTTCGATTAATATCTGTGTACTTATTAGATAATATTATTACTACGGATCGCCGTCAGTTTTCGATTTTTGATGACAAAATACAAATTATAGAAATATAATGTCTGTCGTTCGTTGTATATATGCATAGTCAAACATTTCATTTAAAACGTACCGAGGTATAATCTCCAATCATACGAATTCTTAAAAATAAATAAATTTAGCGCGTTTTAAAATCAGTATAAATTCCGTAAACATTATTACAATTGTTCAAAAATTCTAATACGACACATTGTGAACACAATAGTTAATAATATACAATGTACAACACACAACGACGTAATATGAATTAACAAGTGAAATTATTTAAATTTAAAAAACTGACGTCCTGCGTGAACGTGAGCATACAATGTGAAAATCATCGTTTCGTACGCAAAAAATATTTCATAATCCTTCGCACAATATTTTTACATTTATTATTTTCAAACCCTATTTGTCTTTAAACCGACCAGTTGAAATAATCGTTCATTACGTTTCTCCAGAATTATAGTATGTCATCTCAATCATTCCGTTTGACGTTAATCGCCTCCAAACACGATAAAACAAATACTTCGACAGAGATATATCAATCAGCAATATACATACCGAGTGCATTTACAATGACCTATCCACGCGATTGATTGAATAACCGCAACTCAATAACACCATAACCACACAATCTCTATGATTTCCGTCAGAAACAATCATGTGTTGCGTTTAGCAATTACAATTAAGGTCCATATACGAGTAAACACGCCGAAAAAGGTTCTTTAGCCGCGGAACGAATGAAGTTTGCAACCGAAATTCCTATTCAGTGTATTTGTGCGCACGCTATATTATACAATAGTGTTTCGTCATAAATGACATTGTATTTAATTAAAACATGCGAACTTATTCCAAATTAAGAGCACAAATTAAAAGCCATTGTTTCGAAATGCCAATACATATTATTCGATTATGTTCAACTGTGAGGACGGAAAACGTGCGACTTGTTGGCTAATTTTTTCGAGGCTCGATTTCTTAAGCTGTCGAGAATATCAAAGAATAACCGAAATGAAAAAATTAGGTAAGTACTTAAGATTCATGTCATTGTTTGTATTTGTTAGTTTTTCGTCCAACGCGATCGAGCCAGAAGCAATTGTGTAGTGGAGAGAGTACGCGACGTGGGATATACCCACATCCTATTTTTCAAAACATACTTATTGAAAAACCCTGAATTTACGGGGGCGCGGCAGTGTACTTGCACGTATCCAGTTTAAATAAATATAAATAACAAAATAATTTGATTTTTTTTTGGAAAAAAAATTAATATTTTTAGGTATATGTTACTAGACCGAAGTATTATGTCAACAGTTGGATTATGAGTCATAAAACTGCCGAAGATAACGTAACTAAAACAGTGAACACCCCTGCGCAAACACTTTTGATACACCCAAAGACAATATTGTCCTGTATACCTGTAGGTACTTTAATAAATTAAGTTTTACTCAATTTCGAATAGAATATTTCGTCTATAAAGTATTATAAAACGAATACAGTCAGTAAATGTCATATACAAATATATATAGTTTACGATATACAATGAATCCGAGTATTGTATCAAATATCTTTGCGAAGATCTCATTTTGGATTACAACCAAAAATAATTAACCCTAAGATATTATTTCAACCAATTTACCTTGTAATAATCACTTAATATTTTTGGCAAATGTTCAAAAATGTAATATCCATTAATACTTTAATAATTGGTAGAAAATATAGACTCTTGAAATACTTGTTAAAGATATTTGCAATCAACCATTATTTATCATTATTATAAATGTGTTAACTATTAAATATTGCATCAAAACACTTTATGTAATCTATTGCGCAATGACACTAATAACAATCAAATATGTTGTTATTTTATTAAACTTTACGAATAGATAGTTAATGTAATGAACTTCGAAGAAAATACATAGATATAATTTACCTAGTTAATTATATGATATAGTTAACATTACAATAATACTGTCCGTTAAGCAATTAGTTATATAATTGTAAATATATTTGTATGGTACAATTTTAGAATTGGGTAATATTGTATTTCCTACACCAAAAATTATTTAAGTAGACCATTTAACTTATTTTCGCAACTATAGTATTTTTATTTTACACGTACAAAGTGATTTAAAACAAAGTACAATAAATACCATAATAATAGTAAATAAGACCATTGATGCTCGTTTTCTAAATAGATATTATTACTATGAACATTCTAAAAATCGATATAATTATTTTTACGTGGTTTGCAATAAGCATGACCCATACATTTAAAACTTCAATCGATGATTTTAATAACCAGGTGTGGACTATTTTAAAATAGTTAAAGTTTATACTTTAATCCAAAATTGCAAATGAATATTAATAAAATTTAAATTAAAGTATATTGTCATACATTCCAGCCCCAACCAACAAAGTCACGCGAGTTACAATTTTTTTTTTTTAAATACTTCTAATAATACAATCCAACATGGGCGTAAACCCGGGAAAATGTGAAAGAAGGTAACTGCTACTCCCATCAAAATTTAATAGAATAATGTCCTCTTGGTTTTTAATAAATTAATACTATCGAAAAAACAAAGCCATTATTTTTGTTATTTTTTTTAATTTTAATTAAAATTTGTTTTTAATTCTATATTATATGAAACGAATTTAGTCATTATGCCAAAGTATAAAATATTTAAATATATATATATATCTCTTTGAGCTCGACTTAATTATAATATCAACGTAATCAATTCGCCTATAATCAAAATACGTATTATTTTCTAACATAATTTCAAATTTTCACATTTGTATTGAGTATTATTTACCAAGCAAACAAATAATATTCAAGCTTTAAACAGTAGGTTTATTGAACAGTTGGCAATTTAAACGCGACTATATTTATATATTTTCTAATTGATTTCATGTGTTCGGAAAATTATTTATTTTTTCATTTCGGCGAATTTATGTTTAATTATTCAATACAAAGTGGGACGTATTAAACATGTGTTTTTAACTACTTTATTTTACATAATAATTATGAATTGTACCGTACGAATAACAATCGTAATAAATAGTTATGAATTCTCAAAACAAAAGAGTTCTATGGATAAAAAAAAAATAATTGTTTGTTGATCATATTTTATCTTGGGGTTTGTAATTCATTAAAAACAATTCATAACGTATATATATATATTTATTTATTTATTTTTAAATAGCTCGACGATTTTTTTTTGCTTTGTTTATTAAGGACCACAAAATCCCATCAGAAAATTCAGCTAAGTAGGCTTAAAAACTATTTCTTAACTCATTTGTTATGCATATTTCATCCCATTTCAAGATTAATATGTGTCACGAATGTAAACAATAAAAATAATTATTTTAGATATCAAGGCCGATTTCAAACTCACCCGAAAAAAAAAACTTTTTATCACCGCATTATTTCATAAGTTAATGAATAAAAGTTTAATTTAGTAATTTAGTAGATAATTTCATAATACATCCATAATATCGATGTCAAAACTAAGAACTTTTTCCAATCCCATTGTTATATTCGATATTATTTAATAACGCGTTCGTTTTTTTAGAAAGGTCGTGGTAAATTATGTGACTAACCATACATTTATTATAAAATATACGACCTTATATAATATGATACATGTGACTTGTATTATATTTTCGTTCCGACTCTTTTTTTACGTTTTATTTCTGTATCTTAAGTCTATTAAATGAGTATTATAGGTAATTAATATTGTTACCAAGAGTGATTCTATCGACAATTGTACGTGTTTTAACTGATACAAAATCGTTTGTGTAATTATTAAAGACTCATACAAAAAGTAAAAGGTAGGCAATCAATTAAATATTACAAAATATGACATGAAACGAATAAAATAAAAGGCTGAATTAAAAAACGTATTTAATAATTTAAAAAAACTAGTAAGTATTAATATAATTGCTTACGATAGTACAAATACTTTGTTCGGCGTGCGTAGGGAAGTTAAAATGTATTAGTAGGTCACATATTTCAACGGTATCTTTAGTACCAAGCTAATAAATACCATCGTTTTTGATAAAGAACAGCCGTATTATTTCAAAGCCATAATTATTAGAATTTTTCTTTTGTTCGGCTAAATACTGGAAGGTGAACGTATCAAATATAGAGAAATCGAAAGCTTATTCATTTTTATGATACCAAAACTAAAATATAACTAATACATACGGATTTACAGTTATTATTGAACTACATAAACTATTATCGATCTAATAACTATTATTAGAATGCGCAAATAATGACAGCCGATCAGATAAGAAGCAATTACATCACTTTACCTAAATTAATTAATCAAAATGGCCGTAAGACATGGTTAAATAATTTTCGTCTCCGTCCAAGGGACAAATTCCCTTAGATAACTCATCACAAAAACTGGAATTTCGTTCACTATATTTTAGCGTAGATGATATTTTCAATTTCAACGTTTAAGAAATTTAGCAATTATTATGGTTTTTGTTCACTCTCGTTGAATTAAACAAGTTTCCTTTTAAATACTTGTTGATTTATTAAAAATCGAACTGATGAAGAAAAGAAACGACAATAAACAAATACATTTTCGAGAATTCGCGTAAACCACCTCTTCGTGGTGGTCCTCCGAGTGATTTTAAATGGTTTTCAAATTATAATCTGGTCAAAACAAACATTTGACGGAAACAAAAATCGAACTTTTTTTTATTTTGGCCGAAATGAATATCAGATTTTTGGGTGGAAACGAATATATGGTCGAGCGAGACGCAAACACGCAAATCAAATGCTATTAGACTCCGTGTCCTACCTAATTATTTTTTTTTATTCGTGTAAAATTATATAGCTATAAAAGTATTACTAACATAGAATATTATATCTTAACATCTTATTAATATATCATTATTTTACTTTCTACAATACGCATATGTTTTCATATTATACATTCTTCTCACATTCTCCGTGCAACAATATTTACATCATTAGCTAAACTATGCACGTATACAACACCCAAGTATACGTACAATAATGTACACAGCCGAAAGGAATTACATTTGAAAAGCACATATTTACGGTAAGTTTTGAAGTAAGTTTTTTGTAAACGTAAAAAGTTATATAACGATGTTAAAAATTATGTGATTCTGTTCACAATTACCATTGCACTCGTACTTAATTACACGAGTATTTAAAAGAAGAAAAATAAACAATCATATCAACACATCGAATAATGAAAAACAAAGCGTACTGCTATTTATATAATATGCCAGGATAGGTCCTTGTTGCCAATGACATGCAAGAGACGGATAAGATAATACCATTGGACGGGTAACTGGAGGTGAAGAAAATACACGTAAAAAGGGAATCAGACATTTCGACGGAACCGTTTTCGATACAGACGTTTGAATGCGAAAATATTTCGGTACCAATCGGTACGTTTGTTTTTATCTACTCGTATTATAAAATATATATAATAATTTGTATTATTTAATTTTTCTTATCATTTATTTTTTTATAATTTTTTTTTACATTTTTATCGGGTATAAAGTATTACTGTATAGTATGTAGATTTTATGTTAATAGGATTTAGTGATTAAAGTAGTAATTATTGGATATCCCCATCGAATTTTACTATTCGTGAACAAGAAAAATAAAGAAATGTTCACATCACATACGTTTTATTACAAGAAATTATATTATTGAATAATTTACGTGATAATAAATATTAAATTTTGATATACCTATTCTTACGTCAAGCGCCAAGCTCTCCGGGGTTATTGGCTACACTAAAATGGCCGCACCGATTTATCCAAGATCCGCAAAAAGAGTAGTAGTGAATCAAGTTTATTGTCCGAGAACGCCTTTATATATGTATAGTAATTCGCGTGCGCTGATGAAGAAGAACAGTCGACTACCGCCGAACGCAGACGAAACGATGAGAATCTCATTTGAAATCTGCCTACCAATCACGCAGTCGTGTAATACTAACAATCGTGTGAAAAACGTGTTGGTCGTGTTTACAAACAAATATTATTATAAGTTCTCGAGTTCCGAGAACGTAATTGTATAAGAAAGACATTGAATAATCAGAACGAATCATTGCGATGAAACATAATGACTTTATCCGCCAAGCGTTTAATTCAGAAACAATAACCGCAAGTGAATGGGTTTCGCTTTACTGATTCGTACTCGCAAGTACTATACTGGATATAGGCTTTAATCGGAATTCAATGAAGGACTTTCGGATAGTTGAGAGCATAAACATTTGCGCGATTCTGACTGAATAAACTCTGGAATTTTGAGAGCTCTACGATTGGTTTAGAGTTTAAAATCACACTTATACGCGAGTAGCTCTACATTTTATACATTAGATCTTAGATCTAGAACACGAAAGATTAGATAAGATTGAAGCTATTTAATTAAATAAACCCGTGCCCGTGTCTTCTATTAGTGATAGGAATTGTTTGAAAGTCACTTGTAATAACTTTTTTGTAGATCGGAAATTTAAAAGTTGAAACCTCTAACTTAAACAGAACGTCTTTAAATTTCCCGATATTTCAGTAGCAACCGTCAGAATTGTGTATGGTACATGTCCGGTATTATAATCCAAATGATGTTCTACATATTATTTCCAAATTATATATAGCCAAATTATAATTTAACTACCGAACGCAATTGGTTATCAGCAAAATGTGTATATTCGATTAATATATTTACAACAACAAATGATTTCTAGTATTTCTCTAATATTATACTTCAGCCAAAATGTATAGACGTAAACCGATAAATTGAAACTAAACAAAATGATACAATAAATACGATTGTAAATATAATTCGTATCGTTGATTTCAAAAAGAAACTAAACTTTTATTTTCAACCTATAGGTAGGCGACTAATAAAATATCACGGTTGTCAATATAGTATATCGAAAAAATCGGAGAAATATAATAAGTCACGTCCACTTCTTGACGTTCAGAAATGAAACGACACATTTTCCAAATCTTCAACACACAATCTGAATATCTTTCAAAAAATAAACTTTAAACTAAGTTACACATGAAACTAGTCCGGTAATCAATACCATTATGACAACAACAAAATAAAGCAAAAATAAAGCATAAATGTAAAACTGATGAAATAAATTTAAATAAAACTTGTTCGACTTCGATGACAATCATGAGTTCCAGTATTAAAAATGTAATCATGTGTCAAATCTAATTTGTTGCAATTTAAAAATATAAATTATAAAAATTAAAAATACGAGTACACAGGTCTGTGAAATTAACATTCGTTAATAAATAAAAAATTATTATTATAATGTGGCAGTGGCTATTACGTTTTAAATTATATTAGGTATCTAATGAAATATTTACTTCAATAATTTTCAATCGCAATAATTATATGAATACGAAAATGTTTGTTTCAATTTCATCTACGAAATGCAGTTTTATATTACACTTGTCGTTATTTAAAAATGTATTTACAAAATTAATATATTATTATATATTTTATTCATTAGTTGTACGGATTTACAGATTAAGGAATAAATTCCAGTTCAAATGATTGTAAGTGCACTGCGAAAACAATCTGTCACGATAAGAATTAAATTTGTTACCTATCTATTTTATATTTAATCAAAGTCTACAAAATTACTTTTATTGATTAATGCTTTCAATAAAATTTTAATCAAAGTAATATTTCTTCATATATACAGTTATTTTGATTTAAAACGGATCACCGTTAATATTGCGGTTGGTATTTCTTCAGAAATTCAATTAAAATAGTTATCTATGTTGATAATCAACTATTGTCTGCACGTCTTTGTCAGAAGAAAAAAAAACGGAATTATTTCGCATGTTTTAAAGAATTCGATTTTTTTTTTCTCACGGGTGTATTCACTATCACCGTAACTATACATAAATTTAATTTGTTGGTTGTATAATGTATTTTATATTAGCATATATTTGTTAAACTGTAACAATTTAAAATAAAAAAAAACAATAATAAAACTATACCTACTCCGTAGCAATCATGGCAGTGAAAATGTTAGTGTTTATTCGATAATTTCTTGGCTATTAAAACGAAGTTGGTATGTACTTTTTCTTAAATATATTTTTATAATTATTCACTTTATTGTTTAAAATATAGATAAATCTAATTGTTATTGTATTGCACTCATACAATTTGTATAATAGGACAATATAATTAGAATTTATTATGGAACGGAAACATGCATGATGTTTTCTTTGCAATTAACGTTTCATTATGTTGTTATTAAACAGAAGTACTAGTACGCGTACACAAATAACAATGGAATTATGTACAAATAAAAAAGAAACATATTTTGTCAAATGGAATAATTTTAAACATAGAATCATTGATTTTTACATGATTTAAATGTTTACAAACTCGAAGTAAATATTTATGTAACAATATACATACGATTCTATTTAGATAGCTTTTTCGATGTATCAACGAGATCAAACAACGACGAATAACTGATATAAAAGCAATTGCTCACCAATATGATAAAACAAAATAATCTAGAGTAAACCACGTAGTTTTTTTTCAAGTTTTCAATGCCGTATGATAATATTTACTATTTCGAAAATCCCTTTCTTCTATCACGATAAAATACGCCCAGGTAAAGTCTTAGTTTGTCCCCAAGTATCAGATTTACTTACGTTTTTCCTGGTACATAGTTCAGTATATACAAAAATAAAATAAAAAATAAAAACACCCCGTGGTGTACCTTAAAACGTACACGTTATTCAAAATCTATAAAAATAAAATAATATACTATAAAGTAAAATGGGTCCTGAAATAAGTGTAATATGTTACCCGTTGACTAAACTTCTCAGATATTCTCACGAACAAAGAATACGGTAAGCCAACAAATGTACCCTAAAATAATTTTTTTTTTCAAGAAATTTACTTATTTTATTCAAAATTATATATATATATATATATATATATATAATACATAAACTACACTTAGTCAAAGAAACATGAATTATAACTTATAAATTGTTAAAAAGAATATTATCATCATTGTTCGTGAAAACAATTAGTTTAGAGCCTTAACAGATCATAAACATTTACAAATATTTGAGTAAATTTTCCAATTTTTAAAACGAAACCTCAGATAGTTTTACTTTCAAGATTATTTAATCTGTTCCAAAGCTAAAAAAACTTATTTGATTAAAAAAATATAAATGAAGAATCACGGTTACTTGAAAAACGTTTACAATCAAAGATTCAAAAGAAAATACTGAAAAACTATATTTAGTACGACTAATGTGAAGTAATTTCTAATTTGCAATCTATAAAACATTGAATTCGTAGTGTAATAATTATCTTATCCAGAAATTAAAATTCATGATAAACCACCAATAATCGTATTATAAATAGCAGTGGCGTAGATGTGGGGAGAGAGTCCAAGGGGTTTGACCCCATCCCAGAATAAAAAAAACCTCGCGATTATAAATATATAATTTAAAGTTAAGGGAGCAAACGAATATAATGAATATTCAGGAATTATAAATTTCCATACTATTCAAGTCTATATAATATTATTTATATTATTTACATATAATAGTCATATTAAAGATGATTTGTTTGTTTATACTTTTATGAAATATGTAATTTATATTAATTTATAAGATTAGAAGTATTAGAAGATAATGATATTGTCAATTAATTTTATATATAATTTATATCTTAAATATAAGTAATAAATGAAAATTTAATTTATATTTAATAGAAAATAAAAACTTTTCTCAAAAACAAAATCGTATCTCGCCACAGATAAATAAAATATATGAACTGATAAATAACGTTATCATAATAAGCACATATTGTTTTCAAAATAATTACAAAACTGACATTTCTTCCGAAAGTTTGAATAACTACAAGTTTTTGATATTGATTGATTGACTTGATTTTATATTATTTTATTATATTTTATTAATATTGAATAATATTTAGTATTTATAAGTTAAACACGGCGCGCGGCGTCTTGTATAGGCAAATGTGGTACATTTAAGTACCCAAGCAATAATACAACAACATACCAGGAAAGATTAAAACATCCATGATATTTCGCACATGAAGGTAAACTTACTATACAATTTTAAATCGTTTTTAAGTTAAATAATATGTCGATAAATCAACCAAGAAAACGTATAAATAATTTTTTAGACATAATAATTATAATTCAATACGAAACAATAATTTTAAAAACTGTAATAATGTGCTGTCGATGATTAAAAGTAAAATAATTGGTATTGAGAATTTTCTGACAATACCTCTCCCAATTCCGAGAAAATGTAATTTTTTTAAAAAAAAATAGGTACAAGACTAATATTTATGTTGGGTAAATTTGGTAAAATAAAATAACAATAGTATGATTTTAATAATGGTAAGATATGAATCTTTATATTATATTAAATAACGAAGTGGAAACAAATAATGACCACAATTAATAAAGAATTGATACTTGATGACCTTAGAAATATTTCGGTAAAAGTTGTAACGATAACTTGTCTATAGCAAAATCATAAAACGAGAACAAAACGAGAGAAACTGTTGCACACCGTTTACAGGTGAAATCCGTAATGTGGTCGTTGCCAAAAGTCACGAGCAAGCATGCATATCGATTTACGGAACACGGAAGATAATAAAACTACTAGGTGGCGTACGACGGTCAATCGATTATGTGCATTGGCAGTTGAGTGGAGGCCAAAAGGACATAAGGCAATCCATATATAGTATACATATAAATAAATAGTAATACATGTTATATACATGTGTGTGTATATGTGTGTGTGTGTGTGTGTGTGTGTGTGTGTGTGTTATGTGTTTAATACTTTGCCTGGTGAATATCCTATGATTTATTATAAACACGTGAAAAAAAATTTAACGGAAGATATGAAAATAATTTTAATATTTTAAACGTCTTAAATTTGAAATAATTTTAAACTACGAAATATAAATCAAACACTACACGTCTACACTCCAAAAATAATATTAAATAAAAAAAAATGTTTGTTTTATTATATTATTATTACTTCATTGTTTTGAGATTTTTCATTCTAAAAATGATTAAAAGAGTAAATATTTTTTTAAATTTCTCAGATCAGTTATTATTTTATGGTCATTAAAATACAATTTTACAAAACAACATTTGTCTGTAGGTAATTGGCGAATAATGTAGTAGTGTTTTAAATTTTTATAATCAACTGCTTTTTCAGATTTCACTCCGAAAACAAAGAGCGTGAAGTGCCATAAAAGAATTGGTATTATCGTAATAGATTTCAACAACTCGTGCATTTAAAATTGAGTCCGGACAGTGTTTTCACGTTTATTTGCAATTTATTCGTGTATTCATAATAAATTATTTAAATATTCTGTGTTGAACTTTTAATTTTAAATTTAACTTTGAACTCGGATATATTATTTTTTTAGCAATACAATAAAATAAGAATAAAGTGCTTAGATAAATCGTACCTTTATAATTTATAGATTTCTACAATATGATAAATGAAGTTCATTAATTTGCTGTCATAATATACGTACGTGTGTTTAATGACTGAGAAATAACATTTCTCTCTAAAGCATGGGCTGCAAGTCAAGCAGACTTTAAATAGTCTATTTACAGACATTTATATACGAGTACAATGTACATATATTTTTATAATATTATTTACTTATAGTAGATGTTGATAGCTATAGGCACACGTTATAGTTCTTAGCGAGCTCAGGTTAAGAAAAGGAGCACTGAAGGAGAACGATTACGCAAATCGTTAAAAAACAGTATTACGCATATTTATGGTATATAATGTAATATGAACTATACCACTAAATAATATAAGATACGTAATACTAAAATGTCGAGTATATAATATTATTCATTAAAAATATAATTAAATTAGATCGTATTTGGACTTCATCATCTATTTTCAAAAGTTTAAATATGCCAGGTACAATTTACTAGACTATAGTTGCCAAAAAAAAAAATTTCATAAAAATTTAATTTCACATAAATTTTAAGATTACGTAGATACGTTTAAGATTAATGGATGCTTTGTATCACGGTCGATATTAACGTAATACAACACATCAATCATGAAAATGCACCAGTGTAAAAATGTTTCAAAATCTTGCGAGTTATAATTAATACATACTATTTCTATTACTTCAGAAAAATTAATTAAATTTACGATAAAGTTTATCTCACATCAAATTGAACATTGTTTGATACAAAACTGATCTACACGAGTAATCTATAATACATATGAATTGTATTAAATTGTATAATTAAAATAACAATTATGAAGATTAAATAAACTATTTTAATTTAAACTAAAATAATATAAATCTAGTTTTTTTATAGTTTTCTATTTAAACGAACACTCTAAATTGTATTATAAAATCTCGACGTGATAATCAGACACTACAAAGTACTCAAGTGAGGTAATTAAAGTTCTTAATAGTTTTATTGTTGATTAAATGTTAAACTCAACAAAAAAAAAAATATAAAATACATAACACATGTTTTAGTCTATATCCTTGCTATTTAATTTAAAGGGTAGATCACAAAATATTGTTAAATTTACCAAACTCGTATAATCTGGAAGAATAGTTTATAGTTTGTTGTGTATTTTTAAACTTACACAAAATATAAAAAATAAATGTATAATCTTACCATGCAAATTGGTGTTATTCAGTAAGCTCCAACAAATTGAAAAGCAACAAGTGTTGTTAAAATCACCTAAAACAGACAACAATATATTATATTAATATAATATTAATACCGATACATTTATTTCATAAATTAAATGCTCTTATCGAATCATCTCATCGGGAAAATAATTTGAGTAAAACTCGATTTACTGACATATATATAGATGGGTAAAATAGTAATAAAAGGAAAAAACGTGATCAATTATTTTTAGATAATTTTAAAATCTAAACTGACTTAAAAGTTGTATTAAATAATAGTTTGCGAATTTATTCTTCGAATCACACAACCTTCGTATATGTATTGTCACAGTTCAGCAGTGAACCGGAAGTACTTTTTTGGAAAACAACAGAGTAATACATAAACATACCCTTACGTAACCAACAACATTATTAATTAAATAAATATCTACGTTTGGCTTTCAATTTATCAAAGACTTTTTATGAACACATAATCAACCAATACAAAATTGTACATACAAAGAAAATTCTATGACTCGGAGTTCTAGTCTTACAAACTGTATACTTAATATTTCTTTAACTTTAGAACACGTACCTACTTTATTATTCGTCCGCGAGGAATAATAATGAAAAACACATACGTCTTTTTTAAATTATGATAAACATTCACAGAGGAGTGTGTTCAATAATCCGTGTGTATGTTATTTTTTGGTATATAGACAGACATTAAAGCTCGATATCACATCTATGTTATACGAAACCTACATAAAACGTTAACTTTCATGAATGACTCAATAGTAGAGCATAGGTATATTAAATAATTTCTACGCGACTAACGCCAAAAGCAGTCAGCTACTGCCAAAAAGAATCAAAACAAACCTAGATATTCATTTCACTCTTATTAAATATATATACGTACATATAAGGAAAAAGTAATAAATGTATTTTATGAGAAACCAATAGGTAAGTACACGACTTTCCACCGTATTCATTGTATAGAACTTAGAACTATAGAACATTAAATATTAAATAAATATTCAAGTATAAAAATTAACATTATTTATCCATATAATTCTACCTCCTGAAATAAAAATTATAATTTATGACCAGAGTACCTGCTTCTTAATTATTATTACTTGCAGTCTAAATTGTTCATAAACATAGAAAAAAAACCATTAGAAATTTTGATTTAATATTCAGCAAATTCAAAAATAGTTGGTTGATCAAATATAATTTTCACATATGACATGAAATTAAAATAATTAAATGAACAAAATTTCAAGATATTAATGATAATTTTCATAAAATTATTATGTTAATGAGTGCAATAAGTTATTAAGTTACATTGCCAATAAAGCATAATTTATTATTTACGATCGAATTAAAATAACTCAATACTAATCGTTAACCCGTACTAAATAAAAAAAACAATATTGTTTTTTTATTTGTTTTATCTATACAGATGAATGTGTCGAGAAATTGTTTATGTATAACGTATGTACTATGTATATATTACAGTAGTATGTCCAAAGTTTGTACATTATTACGATTCGTGAATGTAATTCTTTTTTTTTATTAGGTATATGTATTACATAATACATTTTAAATATTAATTAATTTATAATTTTTCCTAATTAAAGCATGACTACGTTGTACGAATATATTTATTATTTTAATTAGTTACCATATCAATATATGGTAACTTATTGAAATAAGTGTAATGAGTTGAAAAATTATATCAAGTATATACAATATATATAATAGTATATAAATATCGATTTTTGACCCAGCTGCTGTTGAAGTTTCTTTTCGGTTCAAAAAATTCATTGCATGATAAAGTTAATTCGCGTATAGAATATAAAAAAGAAATATTATTTACAACATAACACTTTATTTTAACAATTAATAACAACACCTAGGATGTATTTAACGCATACTATTATGCACATTCTACTGGATTCGGTTAACGAGGAGATTTTTTTTCATTACATGATTATGTAATTATTGTTCAGGGTACAGAAAATCCAATAACATAAAAATAAACGTCACAGAGTTATTATATTATTATGTTCCTAACGATTTCGTATTGAATATAAAGAGTGCATGACTCGTTAATAAAATACTGGAATAAAAAAAAGGTTAGGTTACGTGTCGACATTGACACACTAGAATTATAAAACACGGCATCAATAAAAAAATATCCAATGGAATAGTTCGTGAAGTTTTTATAATTTCATGTTTATATCATTATCTATTAATAATTAAAATCATTTTTAAGACAGGCAAATTATTTTAACCTGTATCCCCAAAAAATATGTGATAAGTATTTTTTATTCTTGTCCATTTATTATGAGACCGTACCCATTGTCCGAACAATGAATTATTAGTTACCAACTTGTATGAAAAAACAAAACCTTAAGTTACTTATATATTAAAATAGCTCGTAAATAGTTAATAATAATAATAATAAATAACAATCTAAAATATAAAAATAACTATTCAAAATTATTTATGTTACCTATATAATATCATCATGAAATTATCGAATATAAAGCCACACGGAATACATTATTTCAAAAGCAATATTCAAAAACGAAAAAAAAGACACGACTCGCATTTATTGAATACAAGAAAGTGCACTTTGATTAATTTAATCCGACGGTGTCGTGAAAAACCAAGTGAATTCATTTCCAAATACAATCTGAACGAAATATACAGCTAAACCCAAAATTCATATATATTACAAACAAATTAAATACGATATTTCACGAGACTGTTATTTGCAGCAAGACGTTCGTACCGGATTGTTTTTTAAATCATTATGAATATTGTTATGGTATATACATAGTATACGAGTATATGTGCACGGTATAATTGTAGATAAAAATATATTAGATCTGGTATAATATAATTTTTGTATTAATATTATTATCGTGCTCGGCGAGGCGTCAAAACTATAACATATATCAGAGATGGCTAACTCAAAAGTAAACAGAGGGCCAATTTCTAAAAGATAAAACGATCGTGGACCACAACATAAATTATATACGAGTAAATGTTTTATTTCCATAAATCGTATTTAATAATTTGTAATTCATATGGGTATAGGATTTACATAAAATACCATAATATTAATATTGACATTAATTTTACTTCCTCTTAATATATATAATAAAGTTTCAATTTTATTTTTCGTCATTAATTGAACGTACTTAACAAAATAAATGAGGGTAGATGAAAGTATCATGATCTGTTAGCTTGTAAGAACTATTGATATCTAGATACTAGTATTGTCACCTATATGCATTAATTTTCTGATAATCGTTTTCCAGTTACCCGCGCCTGACACATACATAATACATGTTATAAAATCTACCTCAAGTTCTAACGATAAAAATTATAATAGGCAAGTTATATAAAATTATAGACAGGCGAGGCCGACTTTGAAAGAAGTGAAAGAGGAAGTTACGAGTTGAAATTTCTTCAAAACTCGCTAATTCATTGTAGTTTCTTCGGTGACGTGATATACACTATAGAACTCGATTGATCGAGACAACTTTCCGTTTAAAAAAATATTACGTTTATTAGTTTATTGCATTCGATGTGTTTAATTATTTTGTCCATAACGATCTGATTTATTTAGGGAAACAAAAGTCTCGCGAGTGGGCAGACGCGTAGTGCAGAGTAAGTATACCTACCTAATATAAAAGACGAGTTTTTTTGCTAGTTATCGAAAAATTATATAGTCTCGAAATAAGGCCCGGCTCAAGCGTTTAAACATATCAAGACAAATTTAAGTTTTGCCAAATGTAAATATTACGTCATTATTTTCAACGATTTTACAAATTTATTATACTAATAAAAAATTAGCAAATAATTGGTATGTAAGTACATACATTTATATTATTTATAAATTTAACGTTTTATCAATTTTAACGAAACAATCTAAAGGTTCTTATTTTTTACAACCAACAATTTAACGTATTAAGTAGTTGTTAGAAATCGTAATCTTTTTTAAAAATTGTATATAGCGTGGAAATTTCAAATGCCACCCTAGGCGTGTGGGCCCGAGTCGCCTACCCCTTGAGCCGGACTTGCTCGATATAATATATGTTCACGACGACATTTCGACCGTTCGGGCGTGTTTTGATTTTCAAAACAGTAAGAAACATAAAAATTAACAAGAGTGAAACATTTTTAAAAAAAAATACGTACCAACGGGAAACGGAGGAAAACGCGCGCACGGGGGCCGCGACGAAATCGAGGTGCCCGCGTAGAGAGGAGCACACGAGACACCGGCGGAAAACGGAACGATGGCGCGACGACGACGGCGGCGGCGGCGGCGGCAGACGTTGACGAGTCTGAAAACGCGCGACCGATTTGCGGGGAAAAAAAACGTCGCGGAGACGCGGTAATCGCGCGCGGGGGGACGACCGTGAGAGCCCGGAGGCGGCGGCGGCGTCGCGTATACTTACGGTGCGTGTTCGCGCGCCGGACGGGAGCGAGCGAGTGAGCGTGACGGCCGCGGCGCCGGCGACCGTATGCGGACTATTGCGCGCGCTCGAGGGGGGCACCAGAAACTCGCGCGCTCGCGCCGCACACGAACGCGCGGCGTATACGACGCGGCGCGCAACACGCCAAGAGATAATACCGTACGCGGGCCGGCGGAAGCAGAGGTTGGTTCCGCGCGCGGCTCGCTCTCCGGGCCGCTCGGCGAACGTACGCAGAGTTCAACGCGCCTCCGCCACCTCCCCCCGCGGGCCCGCGACGCTCTGAGAGTTTTCTCCGCGGGACGAGCGCGCGACACGACGGCGGCAGCGGCGGCGGTGGCGGCGGCGGCGGCGGCGGCGGCGGCCACGACGCGCGCGCAATTATTATATCCGACCACCGACGGCA